>CM060396.1:153263552-153724186 GCA_030545235.1 Helianthus tuberosus | reverse complement strand
ATATGAGGTTAATTAAAGGGCCGGTAATGTTTGTTGTAGAGTTTTGTACATTTTATTGTTTGTTTCGTATCGTTTGTTACGTTTATCATTTTCGTTTCATACTAACCTTTTTGATGTTTGAAGTTCTGGACATCACGAACGAGTTTGGAAGATAAAAGGTATGTCTTGGGCTTGTTTTGTGTATTGGGGATAATACATGTTTTTTCGGGGGGGGGGGGGGGGTAGAGATCGTTAAACGATTCGTCGCACGATTCGTTGTTTAGTTTAGTGTTTAGTTTAGATTTTTAAAATATAAATATAATAAAAACTTTGTTTTTAATAATTTAGTTTTTTATCTGTATTGTCATTTTGTAAATAGTTTTTAAAATAATAATAATAATAAATAAGTAAAAATTGAAAAAAAATTGACAAATAAACCATAAAATCAACAGAAATAACAAAAAAAATAAAAATTTGGCCGTTTGGGGGCGTCGACGACGCAACCAGGGCGTCGCCGACTGTGGCTGAGTTACGGCGTCGAGAAAGGTTTAGCGTAGGCAACCACCTACAGCGTCAGCCATTTTTATGTGGATTTGACGGCGTCGCCGATGCTGGCACGGCCGTCACCGATGCTGGCTTAAAATGGTAGATGCTGGTTTCTTTTGTTCTTTGTTTATTATCGAACCAAGTCACCCGAAACACTACAAAACCCGACCCAAACTCTCTTTTTATCACACAATTAACTCGAATTCAACCAAACACTGTCCCAACTTCAATTAAACCACCGATCTCTTGCTCTCTCTCTCTCTCTCTCTCTCTCTCATAATACTTCTTCTTCTTCACAACAAACCACAAGAACCCTAATCTTCTCATCTTCATAACTTCTTCAATCCTTAACCAATTTCAGAGATTCTTGAGCCTATCTTGTGTGGATTTTCAAGAGAAACAAAACCCCCCATCATGGTTTCCATCATTTTTTACACTTGTTAGCAAGATTTGGGAACTTGAAAATTCGGGTTTATTCAAGAGTGGTCTTCAAATTAGTTGCTTTTAATCTTTTGATTGTTTCTCACCGTTCTACAACATAAAGGTATGCACTTTACATGACTTTAAGCTAGATTATCACATGGTTTGTTAATTCTTCCAAAAGATTTTGAACTTTTGTTTGAGGGTAGGTTGTTAAGTACAATGTGTGATGTTATAGCTTGAAAATTGTTATGTAAACTCTTGATTTGGTTTAGATTGAACATGCAACACATATGCTGATGTAATTACACTTTGTTGTTTGTATGTTAAGCATGAATCTAGTGTTGAATATTGTTGAAAACCTTATGAACTTAGGATTTTCACATGAACAAATTGACTTTTGATGATGAAAATTATGCGACTTCGGAAGTTTAAAATGAGCTAGTTTACATCTTAAGTTAATGAAAGTGCAACATGGAGATTCATGCTTAAGTTGACATGAATTGATGTTTTAGGAGTTGTATTGATTAGTTGTTGTGGTGTTTTGCACATATGGTGAGCCGAAAGAGATCAAAGCCCTCAGGGGAGGGATCTTCATTTGGTGTTACTTTTGGCAAAGTGGGAACAACCATGCACTTTTCTGGATATTGAAGATAGGTTATTTTTTGCAAAATTGGGATTGGTTCTCGATTTAATGATGAAAACTTCGGCGCACGTTGGAATAAGGATCAAAGCAACTCTCTACATAGGTTCAACAACAAGCAAATTGAAAAGAAATTGTGGAGATATAAGATGTCGAAGGTGGCTAACACGTTCGACAAACTATGTGTGTGCGAAAGGCTAGTGAATGCTAAAGAATTCTGACAAATTGGAATCACACAAAAGTTCGAACGACTTGGGTGGGAGCGTGTACTTGACTGGGTTGAGGACGCGACTCAAAAGGTGTATTTAAAGGAAGTCACCGAGTGGTTGGCCAAATTGAGATTAGAGCATGCAGATGAAGAACCGACAAGGTGGAGATTGAAAGGGGATGCCTCCAAGGGGATAATGGTGATGTCCTTCCAAACAATGAACCGAGTCGTCAACTTCAACTCTTTGGGTGAAGGTAGCTATTCGTACTTTGAGACTAGGCACTTCTGGGAAGGCCAAGTGGTTCAGGCGGATCTGATTAATTTGGTAGAAGCAACTTTGCCTAACTATACATCGGTCTAACAATACAATCGGATCCACTTATCGGTGTAAGGAAAGATCCTCCAAAACATCTCCTTGGAGAACATTATGGTACGGTTGGGAGATAGAGGGAAGTTACGTGTTTGGGATCTATGGATACTCCACGCGCTCAAATATGGTGAGCCTAAGTTATTATGGCGGCACATCATCATGATGAACATCTGGGACACACGGATACAATTCAAGAAAAAGATGGCCCCACACTTCTGATTGATAAGTGCAATGATTGCACAATAAAACCAGTTGCCTGAAAACTCATTGTGGGTGGTTAAACCCATTGATGGTATTGATTCTGCAAAAATGCGAATGGGGCCCCACATATGGGTAGAGGAGTTCCGGTAAAGGTACCGAATCACGGACAAGGATACGGGATACAGTTACATGTATCTAGAATAATTCTCGAAGGTTTCACCCCGGTGTAGGTGTTTGTAAGTCTAGGGTTTGAACAATGTTCTTAGTTTCATTTTGTGATAAATTGATTTGTATTTGAATTGATTGATAATTGTCTTGCATTGGAACTATATTTGTGAATTGTCGAATGAGATATGATTCAAAATATTTTACTTGTCCGAGGTAACGAAGTGCATAGCGGTCCGTTATACGCGTTGATAGCAATTGGGGCCTAAGCATCGTGATAGGAATCCGTTAATAACATATTCAATTGAATCGAATCTAAAACGTGTAGAAACCAAAGGATTGCAATTACCGAACCGTGTGTGAACCTTGTTTACTTATATTGTTTTAAACGTAATTACGTTTCCATGCTAGTGTTTAAGTTTTTGTTATAATCAAAATCAAATTGTCGGTTCATTCCGACTCACTTTTCAACAAACAAATTCACACAAGTTTTAGCAAGCTTCATAATAATTGTGACAAACATTTAAAATCAATCGAATCCATATGCAATCCACAGACTTTTCATGGTTCGACCTCTTACTACCGGTAACTATTTATTTGAGGTAATTTGAGACTTATTATATTATCTTTGACCGAACCATCGACATCCGATCAAGGATATAGATGACGAAAATGATGCCAAAGTTATGTTTGAAGCCACAACTTCAGATAATGGGGATTTTCACATTATACATAATGTTGAAGACGAAGAATCAGAGTAACAATTTTTTAACACGTATAATGTTTAGTGCGGATGAGGAGCATTTCTTTCAAGAGGTGTGGGAGCACATAGCAGGTTGGTGTAGACTGCCCTATTTTTTATTTTAATTTTTTTTATTTTGAGGTAAATGACCTTGTGAGATATCATTCTGTCGTGAGAGGATCTGGAAAGTGGAAAAAAAACATTTACCTAATCATAAAAACTGCCATATGGTGTATGTGGGATCAAGAAACTACGTTGTTTTCAATCAGATGCAACTGAGCAGGAGCCGTGTTTTGTAAAAAACATTTACCTAATCATACAAACTGCCATACATTGTTTCTTTTTTTTTTCTTCCTCTATACTGTTATGTTTCACTACTGTTTGGTGGATTATGTTATAGTTTTGGTGGACTAACAACCTATTAGTCATGGTAATATGGAGTTTTTGTTGGCTGTTCAAAAACAATTATTATTGTTGGTAATTAGTTGTAGTAGAAAGCAAAGTAGTTGTAACTCTTTTCTTTATGTAGTGATATTTCTGATAAGCATTGGAAGATAGGAGGTGGAGTACAACGGCCATTGGACAACAGGTTCAAATCAACAATGCCAAGCACCTCCACGACCAAGAGAGGCACCATCGTGACTACATGGCGGGCCTCCCGAACCAACCACACGCCCCTTGGACGTGTTACAAGAATCTTCCCATGCCTCATGGCCTGAGGGGGTCGGTTCGAGTTATGTTCCACCACATCTTCAGCCTCTAGTCAAAGGCGAAAGGGGACCCCTAGATGATTTCCGTGAAATGATGGAATCCCTCACTAGCTACCCTAACAACCCGTACCCACCTGTGAATCTAAACGAGCAATATCAACAGTGATGGTGGGGTACGTTTTATGTTGTATATTTTTTTAGTTTTTCATTATTGTTTGTTATTTCATCTTTTGTCTAGTATTTTTAATTCGTAGTTAAATGAATGTTGTAGGTGTGTTCACTATATAACCCTCACGAGACCTCTCGTCCTCTCGAGCTATGGGGAGGTTTAAAAGGGTTTGTTGCATAAGCTAAATGCAACTATGATTCCTACGAAAGTGAGTTAGGTTTTTATTATTGTTGTAAATTATCTTTTCCGCAAAAATTCAAACTAAAGTAATGAATGGCATGGTAAATCTTTTGTAAAAATGGTAGAACAAATAAATAACAAATGTTAATAATTGTGAGAAGCATGCTTCTACACAAGGGTTTAGATTTGTAGGTACAAATGTTCGTGAGACAAACATTTTTATTGAAGATTGAAGACCACGCGAGGAACAAGAAACAATCAGGTGCATTTTTTTCCTTTTATTTGAGTGTTATTTAGCTAATAAGTGGCTTGTAATTGTATAATATTGACCGGGGTGAATTTTTTGGGAATTTGGTCGTGTCACATCCCTTGTGCGTTTAAAGGCTCCATTCTTACACACTAAGGACAATGTTGACCTCAATTGTGGGGATGGGGGAAGATTGAAATTTTTTTTCAAAAATGTCTTAGTTTGAAGCAATCTGAAAACCACAAGTAACTATGTCAATGAGGGATGACACACCCATTTGGTCTTTTGTCATGGTTAAGTTCAAACAATTAACATGAAGGGTATTTAGCGGGTGGTTATTTGTGAATAATCCGCCTAAGAAACTTGCACATTATTCATGTCACATACCATACCCTTTATACGTGAGGTTTTGAGACACTTTTACATCATAGATTTACATATATATGTTTCTTTGTTTGAGTGGACCATTAGTTGCGTATTGTAGAACTTGCAGCTTTCGATACGTTTGAGACCATAGACCAAATACAAGCACGGGAATGATTAAGGAATTAGGTAAACCTTTTCCATTTACACCATTTATATATCCTTACCCAAATAAATCCCCTAGATGCCCACTTTGAGCCTAAACCTTTCGTTTAACAACCCATTTAGCCCACAACCATAACCCTTTTCTTTTTAAACCCGTGTGAGGAAAATTCGATTGTAAGATTATGTGTTTGTATAGTGGTGATTTATATTTGTAAAAAAAAATTGAAATTTCAGAAAATGTTGTGAAAAAGAAAAGAAAATTGTTGAGAAAAATACAAAAATATGAGTTTCTAGTTGTTAAATAAAAGGCAAAACTTGTTGCCTCTTAGCTTGATGTTATAGTTAGGTATGTTAGAGTAGTTTTTTTGTAATAAAAATCGAGTTTTCATCACCTTAACCACTTCAAAATCCTTTTCTATACCCTTAGCCTAGCCCTATTACAACCCTTCAAGGACCTTTTGACTTATGCCTAGTATTCGTGTTCGGTGGTGGAGAATGATTGAATTGCAAGCATATACGGGTACGTGTTCTAATCGGTTTTGAGTGATTACTTAAAAACTGCTAATTCGTTATCTATTAGCAAAATTGTGAACCGAGTGGAGAGAACATTGTGAGGGATGTGCATGGTTTATTATTTTCAGAGGCGGGTTAATCTTGGGTAACCATTTTATATGTGATCATTCACTTTACCGTTAAATATTTCGTAAATTGTAAAAAGTTTGAAGCGGGTATGACATTAGACCTTAGCCTTAGTCTCGGGAATGGGACGTGTGTTTCTCGTTCGACCTACATGAAAGTGAAAAACAGATTTGCTTGAGGGCAAGCAAAAGACAAGTGTGAGGATGTGATATGTGGTCAAAAACCGGTGTTCGTATATGTTTAAGTTAATGTTTTTACGTGACTTTGAGTTTAGTTTAGCCTACTTTTGATAAGAGTTGTGTTTTGCAGGTCTAACGGAGCTTTAGGAGCTTTTCGGGAGCTTTATGGACCACCGGGATGAAAAACGGACCATCGGGACGGTACACGGGTCAACCGGGAGCGAGAAAATGAAGAAACAGGAAAACCACACTTACAGGGGCGTCAGCGGCGCTCTAGGGCTGTCGTCGACGCCAAGAGATGAGTCGCGTAGGCTAGAATGTGTCGTAGACAGCCAAAAATGGTGTCGGAGGAATTTGAGAGCCAGCCTCAGCGTCGGCGACTCCTGGGGGCGTAGGCGACACCACCCCCTGGTGCCCGACGGGATTTTTGTGTTTTCTTTGATGTTTGATGAGTTTAAACACACATGGGCCTCATTTTCGGGAGTTACACTCACTTTTGAGTTTTGAACTTGTTCTTGGAGCCTAAATTCATCACCAATCCATTATCTAATCATCCAATCGATCCATCCATCATCTGAATTCATCATCATCTTCATTCCATACAACCTTAATCCCCATTCTATTCATCACCATCAATCCTTTTCACCACCACAAACCCTAACCACCATCTTCGTCACTTTCAAAACTTCAAGATGTTCAAGTTCAAGCTCTCATCCATTGTTGATCAAGTTCCGTTCACCATGAGCAGTTAATTCTCGAAGGTTTCACCCTGGTGTAGGTGTTTGTAAGTCTAGGGTTTGAACAATGTTCTTAGTTTCATTTTATGGCAAATTGATTTGCATTTGAATTGATTGATAATTGTCTTGCATTGGAACTATATTTGTGAATTGTCGAATGAGATATGAAATTTGACTTTGCGAATTAAGTTTGTGTATTTATGCTTTATCATTCAAAAGGTTTTACTTGTCCGAGGTAACGAAGTGCATAACGGTCCGTTATACGCGTTGATAGGAATTGGCACCTAAGCTTCGTGATAGAAATCCGTCAATAACATATTCAATTGAATCGAATCTAAAACGTGTAGAAACCCAAGGATTGCAATTACCGAACCGTGTGTGAACCTTGTTTACTTATATTGTTTTAAACCATAATTACGTTTTCGTGGTAGTGTTTAAGTTTTTGTTATAATCAAAATCAAATTGTCGGTTCATTCCGACTCACTTTTCAACAAACAAATTCACACAAGTTATAGCAAGCTTCAAAATAATTGTGACAAACATTTAAAATCAATCGAATCCATATGCAATCCATAGACTTTTTGTGGTTCGACCCCTTACTACCGCTAACTATTTGTTTGAGGTAATTTGAGACTTGTTATATTATCTTTGACCGAACCATCGACATCCGATCAAGGATATAGATGACGACAATGATGCCAAAGTTGTGTTTGAAGCCACAACTTCAAATAATGGGGATTTTCACATTATACATAATTTTGATGACGAAGATTTTGAAGACGAAGAATCAGAGTAACAATTTTTTGAACAAGTATAATGTTTAGTGCGGATGAGGAACATTTCTTTCAAGGGGTGTGGGAGCACAGAGAAGGACCTTGTGAGACCTTGTGAGACCTTGTGAGATACCATTCCATCGTGAGAGGATCTGGAAAGTGAAAAAAAAACATTTACCTAATCATTCAAACTGCCATATGGTGTATGTGGAGGTCAAGAAACAACGTTGTTTTCAATCAGATCCAACTGAGCAGGAGCCATGTTCTGTAAAAAAACATTTACCTAATCATACAAACTGCAATACATTGTTTCTTTTTTTTTTCTTCCTCTGTACTGTTATATTTCCCTGCTGTTTGGTGGATTATGTTATAGTTTTGGTGGACTAACAACCTATTAGTCATGGTAATATGGAGTTTTTGTTGGTTGTTCAAAAACAATTATTATTGTTGCTAATTAGTTGTAGTAGAAAGCAAAGTAGTTGTAACTCTTTTCTTTATGTAGTGCTATTTCTAAATATTGATGATTTTTTTAATTGTAGATTTCATGGCACGTAGTTTTGTAGGAAGTGGAGGTGGTAAGGGTAGTGGTGTTGGTAGGGGTCGTGGGGGTGGTCGAGGCAGCACTGATATAGTTGGACAACCACAATTTGTTGCATCTCATCATACCTCGACACCTTCTCCAGGGGAAAATAGTGATGAAGATGATGATGATGATGATGAGTCTGTTGTTCATGTTGCTACTGTGAGGCGAGGATTTGTTTCCCAACCTCAAGTACCTGAAAAAATGGACCGCAATTGGATTTTTGTTGAATATGGGCAGTAAGTAAATATATGTTAATACTGTTTTTCTATGTAAATAAAAAGATGCTAATATTGTTTTTATGTAGATAAAAAGATGTTATTAATGTGACTGTTGTTAACTTCTTCCATTTTGTAGATTTAGTAAACAAGTCAAGGCATGTTATTTTATCAAACTTGAAGTCTATGTGGTTTGGACCATGGCAAGGATGGGGAGATGTTCCTAAGGAGGACAGAGACCAATTGTTTGGGCGTTTCCAAGTGTGTACATCGACTAACATTGTATACAACTTAATAAGCTTTATATACATTTATTAATAAGTGATCTTTTATAGTGTTATTCTCAATGGGAGAAAAAAATGGAATTCCAAAATTCATATTTGTTGGGAGAAGTGTATTGCGGGGAAATTCGCTAATATGTTGTCGAGGGCGCGTAATGGTGCCATAGCAATGGCGACAAAAAAGGGTTTACAAGTCCGAGATGATACTGCTGTTCTTCATGACTTTAAACCAACATGGATGAGAACAGAGCCCAGGAAAGAACTGTGTGAGATATGGAAGAAAGAGAAGTGTCGTAGAAACAAAGAGAATAGAAATAAATCAACAGGGGGCAAACATACTCTTGGATCACAAACCTTTGTGACTGCCAAGCTAGAAGCGGTAAAAGATATTAATCGTTCTCTTTTAGTACATATAACATACACCTAGCAAAACAGACGGGTTGGGTAGCGGGTCAAAACGAGTTCGGGTCAAAACGGCTTGAGGTCGGAATGGGTCAAATATAAAAAGGGTTCGAGTCAGGACGGGTTCGGGTTGAAACAGTTTCGGGTTGGAACGGGTCTGGGTTGAAACAGTTTCGGGTCAGGTTAGTTTAAAAGAATAAAACCTGTCATGTTGGCAGCCCACTTAATTCTTTTTTACTTGCTCCAATTGCATATTCAAAATGCTTAACATCAACACATTTCGTAAGTGGACTACACAGCCAAACCCTAATCATTACCATTTTTAATTAACTTCTAAATACTAATTTTGTAGGCTAATAAACTTGGCCGTGAACCTGATTTTTTTTGAGATATGGAGGCAATCACGTTGCAAGAAAGGTAGGAGGCTATTGGACAAACCCCAAGAGTGTACCGGTAACGTAGTCGAGGGCTTGGATTCTGAAGAAAATGGTGAAGAACTAAATCAAGGCTTAAATGGTGAAGAGGACATTGAAGAACCAAATCGGGACTGGGTTGACGAAAGGTCATTTGATACCTGGGTAGGTTTCATCACTTCCAATTTGTGTAGTTTTGCTACTTATTTATTAAATGTTAAACTACAAATCATTGTTTTGTTTGTGTGTAACAGAAAATATGCGAGTGATATCTTGTGGAGAAGTATGAGTCGGATGATAGTGAACACCCAAAGTTTGACCAAGACTTGTGGTCACGAGCTAATGGAGGCTTGGATAAGGAAAATTATACGGGTTTAGTAACGTTAGTGACCCATTAGCCTTGATCACGGGTACCCCTTCCATATCGTCTAGCAATGCTACAACACAAGACCCTGAGGTATTTTTCTGTTTTTTACCATGTTTAAAACTGTAGTTATCCATTAGGTTGGGATTGTAAATCGCTATAGGGTTGAATTCGTGGCTGACCACTTAACATTGTCATCATAGATAAGGTTTGTTTTATCAGGTGGAGAGAGCTCGGTAGCGGGTCGTAATGCATCTTACCTAGTTATAATAGGCATTGTTAAAACGACTCGTAAAGTGTAGTATTCTTTGACCTAACCGACCAGTTAAATTGAGAACTGGTTGGGCCACATCAAATTTTTCTTGGGTCTATATCTTTCAGCCTGCAGTAGTACAAAAAGAATATAAATTTACACTACGTTCTCTGATTTTCCTTCCATTTTTGACTTACCCAACAGAATTTAAGAATTGTTGAAGAGAAACATGTGTGAAATATGTAAGTTAAACTACAACAATAACTAGTGAATTGCTCGCGCTACGCGGCGGGATCCGTCCGGTATTTGATTCGGTCTGTGCCATAACTTTACTGTTATAGAAACTGTATTTTATATCTAAAGAAACTAAAACTTGTATGCTCATATTTTTGTTTAAGGGCTACAAGTGTATAAAGTGAGAAACTTGTATGCTCATATTTAAAAACATCAAAGTCCACTGGCTACCGTGAATTCCATCTTGTTTTTAATATTAATAATAATGTGAGGATGTATGGTATGCTAAACTAATGAATAATTGTTAATTACAAGTCTAAATAAATTATATTTGAGCTTTTATATTTAAGTGTGAACATAAGTACATGTTTATTAATTTTTAGATACAAAAACTGAACAGAGTTATTGAATAGTTGGTGAAAGAAAAAGAAGAAGATAAACAAAGGTTTAATGGAGTTATTGACGAGTTGACCAAGGAAAAGGAAGATAAACAAAAATTGAATGTGTTCATTGAGAATAGTCGAGTAGAAGCGCATGACATGAACCTGCGCTTAGATTCACAAGTTTGGGTTTGGGATTGAGAGGGATCGAATCGCATGTTCTCTCATAGTGCTTAATGATGTATAATCTTTCGGTATGAAATAGAAGCTAACAAAGTCGGGATGACTAAACGTTATGTTGCTGAAATTTCTACCAAAATAGTTTATTTTTATCCAAATTTCCATCCAAAGACTGTTTCGGGACCTAGTGTCACACCCTCCAAATCCAGTTGCGGGGTTTTACCGCGAGGTGTGTGACAAACCAGGATCTAAGACACC
This sequence comes from Helianthus tuberosus, assembly GCA_030545235.1. Taxonomy (NCBI): domain Eukaryota; kingdom Viridiplantae; phylum Streptophyta; class Magnoliopsida; order Asterales; family Asteraceae; genus Helianthus; species Helianthus tuberosus. The sequence continues at coordinate 153,713,187 of CM060396.1, read as the reverse complement.
AGTCATATCGAATGACCTCTATATGAGAAAAATAGTTTTACCAAAATCAACAGTTCAAAAATAATGCGGAAGCGTATAAATGTAAAGTAAAAACGTTCATCAAAACAAACGCTCAATCCAACAGAAAAAAAATGTAATGATGCAATGATACGAAATAAAAAACGTATGACACCATTCAATGCACCTAACTGTGGCAAGTACCTTAGTGACCTAGGGAGAACATGTAAGAAACAAGTGTTAGTCATTAATGATGGGTCTGTTCACATATATAGTTTACATATATAGCATGTTCCATTTATGCAAGGTGCCATTATTCAACCAGAACAGTAAACTAATAGTATTTAATAGATTATTTTCATATTTATATGTAGCTAACCCGTGTAATGTCATGAGAGAGTTCGAAACCGAAGCTGACTGTTGTTGCCTTTGTTTTCTAGGTCTATCAATGACCATGGCGGTAGGTTAAGCTAATTCTACACTCGCTGACCATTACCGGTCTAGCTAGCGCGACTAGCTTAGGTGGGGCTTGTCGGGCCCGGTAGTATTACTCAAAATTTCCCCACTATTAAATCCAATACTAATGGTCCGAGGTTTACAAGTACTTTATGTAATAATGCTCCTTTGTGACCATAACAATATAACAACATACTATTAAATAAAAGCGTTACAACCTTATAACGGGTGGGAATTACATCACTGTAATGTGCTCGTGTTACCTTCCTTAGGTTTCAAAACATTTAAATATTGGGACCGTGAACTCACCATTGTATTGCTCGATAAGATTAAGATTTACATGTATGCAAGCTAGGACGATCAACCACACCTATTATAGTTATCATGGGTTATTAGTGTTTGTTTATGAAATCATGCAAGTCCTACACGTATCTAGTAAGTAGCACGCGTGCAAATAATCACATAGCACTTCTATCATATGGTTTCATACACGTGTTCAGAACCTATCCTACGATATGATATATGACACTATACAATTATCAAACAAGCACGGATAGTAAAAGTAGCAAATTCGGTTCTTATACGTTTATGATTCATGCATAACAAATTTCACTGAAAATAGGTTGTTTTAGGAGACTCGTTTCACCTACTTTCACAGCTACAAAAATTACGATCGTTATATGTGACGTATCCCTCGGTGTGCACGATCTTGAATAAAAAATTTAAGGACTAAGTCTTCACAAGAAAATTTAGAAAAATCATTTACTATGTAGTGACGAGATTCGTCATTTTCTGATTGCAGCTTACGGAAAACTCATTTAAAAATCCCTGATTACCTTATTGACCCGATTCCACTTGGAGATTCGTTTAAATGCCTAAGACCATCGACGATGTAAATTTCATGATCAAACTCCAAGTATTCACCGAGATATGATGTAAAACACAACACATAAATTCTACAGAAAAATGGAGGTTTGACTACTGAAACGAAATAATTCTTCTAAAATACCAAACATCATCTAAAAATTATGGTTCTAGTGTCGTTAGAAGTGTATTTCAAAATATTACGTTTTGAACTTAAGAAAGTCCAGTTTTGTAATGTTATGACCTGGTTACAGCCAACTGAAGTCGGTTGTAGCTATTGGACAGCTTCCTGTTTTTTGTTACCCAACTTCTTAAAACGAGATTTATGATCGTAACCACATACCTAGTGAACAACAACAACATTTAACATTACCAACAACAGCTTATCGTTTATTTACTTTCAGTATATCATGTCTAAAGATCGAAATCATTGCAAACTATAAACCCTAGTTAACATATGCATGCTTCGAGTATAACTAATCGGTAAAACAAGATACCACACATAGTTTTCATGCATTCTACCCTTCTGGTTACCTTTAAGATCAGCATGATCACCAAGACACAAAAACACAACCATGTACAAAATGATTCAGCCGAAACAACACCAACCAAACATGTATCCTAACCGCCCTAGACCATAAATACACATCATAATACATCAAGAGTTCTAGTTACACAAGAAACGCAACCATGTTTATACAAGAATATCGAACCGAATTAACCAAAACACATGCTAACCTTAGAGCGAGAGATAAGAGGGAGCTGAAATGAGAGAAGAGAAGAGTAGCGATGGTCGGGGATGTGTTTTATTGCTGGTTGTCGTACGTCAGAAGGGAGAAGGAGAATGTTAGGGTTATTGTTTTGATGGTTCTGTGTTCATGCATAATACGTAACTAATAAAGATGTGGGTGTGGTAGTTTGAAGGAGTGTGCTGAATGGAGATGTTGGGCTGGGGTTTTAGGTTTGTTTAGGGCTGGGGCGGAATCAAACAAAAGGGTGGGCTGCTAATTCAAGGGAGTGGAGATGTGCTTATGATAGTAATATATTGATACATGTTATTATTATTAGTATTATTATTTTTTTACAACTAACAACATTAATATAATTAACAATAATAATATAATTAAGCATCAACTAAATCATTATAATATATTAATCAAGTTGCGGTTTGGGTCTCATAAGTATCGGGTTACGTGAGTTATGCCATGGTCCATCAGTTCGGGTCGATTCAATCAAATAAACTAAGTTATAAACACGTAACGAGAACCGAATCAGGAAAGATACCTGATTTTTTTTTTGGGATGTCACATTATCCCCAAGTTGAAAGAATTTTCATCCCAAAAATTGAGTGAGCAAAAGTTGAGTTGCTAAGTTAATCTAAGGTAAGTTAGTGTAAGGTTTTTCTCAAGTTTTCACATGATTCCCCCATTGGAAGAATTTTGTCCCAAAATTCCGCCTGTGTTAACAAATAGTGCCTCAGTTTCAAAGAGGTGAGGGTACTTGTCTTTCATTTGGTCCTCTCTTTCCCACGTGAACTCCAGTCCACACTAAGAGTTCCAACGAACTTTAACGACGGGTATCTTGCTGTGTCTCCGAGTTTTGACCTCTCGGTCCATGATCTCTATTGGTTCTTCAATGAACCGTAGTTGTTCGTCCACATGGATCTCATCCAAAGGAACGACTACTGTTTCATCCGCCAAACACTTCTTCAGATTTGAAACGTGAAAGACCTTGTGAACTCCACTAAGTTCATCGGGAAGTTTTAGTTCATACGCTACTAGCCCAATCTTCTTCGTGATTTCACATGGGCCTACGTAGCACGGGTTTACTTTGCCACGTTTCCCAAAACGAATCACACCCTTTCAGGGTGACACCTTCAGTAGAACTATATCGCCTACCTGAAATTCCAGTGGCTTACGAAATTGATTGGCATAACACTTTTGACAATCACGAGCTGCCGCCATATGGTTCCTGATTTTCACTATCTTTTTGGTTGTTTCGAGTATCAACTCGGGACCAATGAGCTAACTATCACCAACTTCTACCCAACACACGGGCGACCTTCATTTCCATCCATACAGTGCCTCAAACGGTGCTTCCTGTATACTACTATGGTAGCTATTTTTATAAGAAAATTATACTAATGGCAGGTGTCTCTCCCAACTGTTGCCAAAATCAATAACACATGCCCTAAGCATGTCCTAGGGGCCTGAATGGTTCGTTCACTTTGACCATCTGTTTGGGGGTGGTACGTTGTACTCATATCTAAGCGTGAGCCTAATGATTTCTGTGCCAATTGCCACATTTGAGATACAAAGCATGGGTCGCGATCGGAGATTATCGATACTAGCACCCCGTGCCTGGCAACTATTTCATTTATATAGATCGCGGAAAGTTTGTTAAACTTGTCTGTTTTCTTGATAGCTAAAAGTGTGCTGACTTCGTTATTCGGTCTACGATTACCCAGATGGTATCGTTCCCGCTGGGTGTTCTTGGAAAGCGTGTAATAAAATCCATAGTAATTTGATCCCATTTCCACACTGGGATTTCTAGTTGCTGCAGTAACCCTGATGGCTTTTGATACTCAACTTTAACCTTTGAGCAAGTCAGACACTTGCTCACATAGGTGGCAATTTCCGCCTTCGTGTTTGGCCACCAGAAGGTTGTTTTGAGGTCCTGGTATATCTTATTCAAACCTCGATGGATAGTGTATCTAGATTTGTGGGCTTCATCCATTATGAGCTCCCTCAGATTCCCATAGAAGGGAACCCATATGCGGTTCATGAAGTATCTTGTACCATCAGATTTTATTTCCCATTCACGTTCCACATTGCGTAAAGATTCAGCCTTTAGGTTTTCCTATTTCACAGCTTCAATCTGCGCATTACGAATCTGCTCGGTAAACCGTAATGAATGGTGAGTTGTAGCGCCCGAACTCGTCTGGGTTTCAGATGTTCCTTTTGGCCAAGGGCGTCGGCTACCACATTAGTTTTTCCTTGGTGGTACTGGATGGCACATTCATAGTCATTCAGGAGTTTAACCCAATGACGCTGCCACATGTTCAACTCCTTCTGATTAAAAATGTGTTGGAGGCTCTATTGATTCGTATAGGTAGTACACTTCGTAACGTACAAATAGTGTCTCAAGATATTCCGAGCGAACACCACTACTCCTAGTTCTAAATCGTGAGTGGTGTAATTCTTCTCGTGTACTTTCAGTTATCGGGACGCATACGCGATGACCTTTTCGTGTTGCATAAGTACGCATCCAAATCCATGGATTGAAGCGTCACAGTACACGAAGAAATCATTTGTTCCCTCCGGTAGGGACATAATAGGTGCACTACAAAGCTTTTTCTTTAATAGTTGAAATTCCTCTTCTTGCTTATCACCCCAAACGTATTTGGTGTTCTTCTGAGTTAAGGTTGTGAGTGGCTACGAGATCTTTGAGAATCCTTCAATGAAGCGGCGGTAGTAACCAACCAATCCCAAAAATTGTCGAACTTCTGTTGGCATCCTAGGCACCTCCCAACTTTTGATTGCCTTAATTTTAGCTGGATCCAAGTGGATACCCTTTTCGTTTACTATATGCCTGAGGAATTGAACTTTGCGAATCCAGAAGTCGTAGTTAGAAAATTTGGCATACAGTTTATCCCGTTGGAACAGTTCTAGAAAAAACCGCAGATGCTCTGCATGCTCTTCCTTGGTTTTAGAGTACACAAGTATATCAACAATGAAGAAGATGACAAACTTGTCAATGTAAGGTTTACACAGACGGTTCATGAGATCCATGAAACTACGGGTTCGTTGGTTAAACGGAATGGCATGACCAAAAACTCGTAGTGGCCATACTGGTTGCAGAAAGCTGTCTTTGAAATGTCTTCTTTTCTGAACCGAAGATGATGGTATCCTGCCCTCAAGTCGATCTTGGAGTAATAACTCGACCCTTGATTGTAAACTTATTAAGGGGTAAGAGGTATCGATTCTTGATTGTAAACTTATTAAGCTCTCGATAGTCGATATACATGCGGCAAGTTCCATCCTTCTTCTTAACAAAGAGTACTGGAGCTCCCCACGGTGATGAGCTGGGACGGATAAACCCTTTATCCAATAATTCCTATAGCTGAGTAGATAGTTCTTGTAGTTCGGATGGTGCTAGACGGTAAGGAGCTCTGGCGACTGGGGTTGCATGATTCGCCAATTGGATCTCGAATTCGACTTGTCTATGGGGTGGGAGACCGGGCAAGTCTTCAAGAAAGACATCAGGAAATCGCTTATGATTGGAATGTCCTCGACTTTCTTCTGGCTCATCGACTGTTCAGTGATAAGAGCAATAATGGACACCAAATTTTTCTTGCGAAGGTATATATGAGCTTGCATAAAAGATATGGTATCCGTGACGACACCGCTTCGATCACCATGATTGGATAGAGTTCTGCCACTAGAAAGAGGGATACGAATAACCTTTTTGTGACAAATTATCTCGGCTCAGTTTTTGGACAACCAGTCCATACCGACTACCACGTCGAAACTGCCCAGTGTAGTTGGCATAAGGTTTATGTCGAATGTGTGACCAGCGAGTGATACGTGGTCGAATAACGGTGCTTGTATATGTTTAAGTTTGGGTTTTTACTCGACTTTTAATCTTGAAAAACCTACTTTTAATTAGATTTGTGTTTTGCAGGTTTAACGAAGTTTATGGTGCTTTTCGGGAGCTTTACGAGCCATCGGATGAAAAACGGACAATCGGGATGTCACACCCCGACCACGTAAAACAACAAATCGTGGTGGAAACGTCGGGGAGTGTTGTAACAGAATTATTGTTTCAAACCATGGATACAAAGAGTTTCGTTTTATTGAATATTAAACATTGTCTTAAAGTTAAACAAGCAAGTCAAACATGGTCTATCATCGTTATTAAATCACTAAGGCCTCGTCCAGTCCTAAGTGAGCATGCATCCAATTCGCAATCAACATTAAGCAACATCACCTGAAACATATGTAAAAACAAAGTCAGCAAAGAAATGCTAGCGAGCACAGAGTTTTTGTGTGAGTGTCAGATTCATGGCTCGTTGAAATATCTCGTACAACTTTGTTAATTGATACTTGAAACCTTGTTTTGTAAAATGTTTGTATTGTAAAATGAATAACCAAGTCAAAACAGATTGGTCATAACTTGTAAACCTCGATGCCATGAATCTTAACCCAAAACATTTGTTTCGTAAACTAAATTGTAAATCGTCCTCGTAATAAAAACTCGTATGGTTTATATCGTTTAGTAAACCTCATTGTGTAACATTGTTTAACTCGTTCTCGTTATAGATTGTCGTTCACTTGTTTAAATCGTTCATAATCGTTCAATCGTTCAAAATCGTTCTCGTACAAATCGTTCTCGTACAGATCGTTCTTGTACAAATCATTCTTGTTTTAATTGTGAAAACTACTTTTGGTCGTCTCGCTAATAACATTCAAACCTTTGTGACTCGTTCATCGTTCCACTCGTTCAACTCGTATTAACAAACCACCAAAGGGTAAGTTAAAAATCATCAGATTCAGTCGTTACCCACCTAACCTACACATAACCATGGGTGCAGTCTGATAACGGGATTTATCGGATCCTATGGTACCATAACCTAATACTGGTCGGCTTGATCAATGCTAATGAATGTCATTCGTTATGTAACTACCACCAACAAGTTCGTTCACATTATATGTAAGATCTTAGAAAGATTAAAAAGGATTATAGAAGATATGGGACTTGGCATGCATGAACACTTGGCACCTAAAGATCATATATGATATTTGCAAATCTAAGAAAATATTTTGGTGGGGCCACCAAATATATGACCGTAAGTTTGTATATGGGGGGGGGGTAAAGTGTAATTTTGATGGTAAAGTAGATAAAAATAGGTATTTAACTGGATACCGGGTATTTTATCTAGCGTTTAAATCCCGGTTTATGGTGTTCTAAATTATTTTTATTATTCTATAAAAATAAACTCGCCAAAATATTACTGAAATAAATTTCAGTTGCCGAGACTGGCTGCTTTGTCTGCGTTTTGCAGTAGAAGCACTGTGTCGCGCAGAAACACGCGGTACGCGCTTAAACTTGAAAAATAACGTTTTTAAGCATTTTTATTTATTTTTCAATACGAACCTGATTAAAATAAAATTTTAATCATAACAGAATATTTTTGGGATTTAAATATCATCCGGGCGGTCACCAACGTTCGTTTCGCAGTTTTGTCGTAATTAGTTCTTTAGTTCAAATAAACATGTTTTTGCCATACCGAATCCTTCAAAACTTATTTCTAAGTTATGTAAAGGATATTTATGGTATATTTGGCTTACGTCACAGTTCCGGAGTGTTCGTCGCGTTAAACTAATTGTGTTTATGCACCAGTTTGCGTATAGCCTTCCAGAAAGTGATTTAAAGCTTGAAATCGGAATCGAATCAAATTGTAAAATCATCAAACATAAATACACACATAATAACACCAAAACACATTTTTTTATTGATAATCTACATTGTTTTACATTATACGATGATTACAGAACACAGTTGTCACACGGGACACGTTACGGATCAAATAGGAGTGCAAAATGGAAAATTGGAGACTTGAAGCTAGAGAGGTCGTCGCCGACGGGCTCTAGGCCGTCCGGGACGGCCTCTAGAAACTCCCGGCAGCCAACTTTTCCTGTAACCAGTCAAACAAGCTGTCACAGAAAATCAGCAAATCTAGAGGGCGTCGCCAACGGGGTCTGGGCCGTCGGCGACGGGCTCCCATTTGTTCAATCGTGAAACTTGTGTTTTCTTGATATATTGACGAGTTGAAACGGTTCCGGGGGCCATTATTCGAGAGTTACGAGTCATGGGGGTTATAAACATCATCTAATCATCATCTAAGAGTCACACTTACCTCTCTAATCCACACCTAACATCTTTCTTTCACCTCTAACATCAAAACCCTAACCAATTCTCCATAATCCCTAACCTTCAATCATTCCACCTTCACCACCATCTTCAACCTTCCATCATCACCTTCAACCCTAACCTCCACCACTCTTGAAGACTCAAGGTCATTGCTCCGTGTTCGTGTTCGTTGGCCGGTGATCGGGTCCACCCAACCATGAGCGGCTAGTCTTTTCGGTTTCACCCCGGTGTAGGTAGTTGTATTTTCTAGGGTTTACGCATTTGTTCTTTTATTCGACTTTGTGACAACTTGTATTGATTTTTGAAACCACTGACAATAGTTTACATTTGTTTCGTATTCGTAAATTGTCGAACGATGTTAAAAGTTATGACTTTGCAAAATGGTTATGTGTAGTTATGCGTTGTCGTGGTTAGGATTTACTTGTGTTGATTACAAAGTGCATTCTTGTCCGTTCTTCAGGACGTTGATAGTTATTGGCACCTAAGTCACGGTACACTAAATCCGCTAATCGTATGCAATTGAGTTGAATTAAAACATGTAGGAACCCTAGGACTTACAATTACCGAAACCGGGAGTGATCCGTATTCTTAATTCCTGTTTTCAATTAAGTAGTTTAGTTTACAAGTTTAGTTAATAAATCATTGTTTTCGATAACATCAATTTGTCGGTTCATTCTGATTTATTTTAAAAACCAAACAAATAAATAAAAATAGCAATCTTCATAATCATCTTGTACATTATTTGTAAATAGTATAACTAATCGAACGGGTCGTGCAATACTGACCACCTGCTCTTCGTGGATTTGATACCCGACTTACCCTAGCTACCTAGGTTTAATTGGGTTTTTGACTGATCGGGACGACACGGTCACGTCAAAATGGAGCCGTTGTCAGGGAGCTAGTGCGCTTAGTATTTCATTGCTTGTTCGATTTTAGTTTAGTTTTTTTTTTCTTCTTCTTTCTTGTATATTCGTGATTTTACTTTGGGTGGTCGAGCTAGTGTGTGCAGGTACATGTTTTGCAGGAATTACTTTTCAATATGAATTGGGTAGATGATGATCCATGTGAGTGTTGCGGAAGCGGAGAGCATTATTTAGAGGATTGCTCTGTTTTCCACGAAAAAGTTCAAGCCTGCAAGGACCGGGAAGACTACCTCAGCGGACTGTATGAATATAGGAGGGTGGATTATGAAGATTTCAATGATCCATCCTCACATTATCCATACGCTAGACAACCACCACCACCAGATTATCAAGAATATTACTTTTCGGAGCTAGATTACCATTATGAGCAAGAGCAGGGTTACGACAACTATCAACCCGACTTGCCACATTTCCCGAGTTACCAGGAGGAGTATGATGACTATTATCATGACTCCCCTCAGCCGACATACGAGGAGCCTCAAGATTCGTTAAACTCTAAGCTCGATATGATTATGGATATGATGATAGAAATGAAAAAGAAAGACGAGCTGAGAGACAAATCATTTGAGGCTTTGGTTATTCAGGTTGGTCAATTAACCGAGGAGATGGCCCAACTTAGGCGAGACCAAGAGGTTTTGGCTAATGGTACCCTGATTGATGGTGATGTGGTGGAAGAGGTTAGAGATCTTTCGGAGCAAGAAGTGGAATGTTTGAACCAAGTGGAAGACATGACACCGCAAGACGAATCGAATTCGAAAGAAACTCACGTTCATATTCATCCTTCTCCCATACTTGTCACCCCAACCAACAAAGTTGGCGATGCGGTTTTGGGTACAAGGATTCAAAGAGTAGCCTTGCAAGACATTAGCCATGTTGTTAAGAGACGACCCCGAAGTTGTACATTGCATATGCCGAATATAATAAAAAGAGTATGGATTCGGTATGCTAATTACCGAGCGTATGTTGGAAACTCGGTAGGCAAATGTGCACTTCGACCACCGTGAGAGGTAAATCAGGTATGAGTGTTGTAGAGTTTGTATTATTATTTGTTTTATTTTATTTTAGTAGTTAAATGAACTTTGTGGGTGTGTTCCCTATATAACCCTCACGAGACCTCTCGTCCTCCCAAGCTATCGGGGGGTTTAAAAGGGGTTGTTCCATAAGCTAAATGCAACCGTGATTCCTACGAAAGTGAGTTAGGATTGTTATTGTTGTAAATTATTTTTCCACATAAATCAAGGTAAATTAACGCATAACTTGGTAACACTTTCATAAAAATGGTAGAACTAAGTAGCTAACAAATTTCAATGGTTGTGAGAAGCATGCTTCTAAACAAGGGTTAGAATTTGTAGGTACAACATGTTCGCGGGACAACCGTTTTTATGAAGAGAAGAAGAAGAAGATATGAGCATCAAGCGAAAAAAAAATCAGGTGCATGCGTTTCCTTTTTACCTTGATTCTTAGTTTAGTAATAAGTGGATTGTATTTTGTATTTTGTATTTTATTTTTCCGGGGTGAAATTTTGGGAAGGTTAGCCGTGTCACATCCCTTGTGCGTTTTAAAAACTCTAGTTCTTACACATTGACGACAATGTTTACCTCAAGTGTGGGGATGGGGGAGTAGTAAAAGTTTTCGATTTTGATCCGTTCATTTAAACACTACACATTGAGGACAATGTTTACCTCAAGTGTGGGGATGGGGGAAAATTTCAAAAATTTCGTGTTTCAAAAGCGATCTTAAAAGCACAAGTAACTAAGTCAACGAGGGATGGCACAACCCATTTGGTCTTTTGTCATGGTCAACTTCGAATTAATAGCATGACGGGTATTTAGCAGGTGGTTATTTGGGAATAATCCGCCTAAGAAACTGGTACATTATGCATATCACATACCATACCCTTATACGTGGGGTTTTGAGCCACTTTTATATCATAGATTTACATATACATGTTTCTTTGTTTGAGTGGACCATTGGTCGCGTATTGTAGAACTTGCAATTTTTGATACGTTCGAGACCATGGGCCGAATAGAAGCACGAGAATGATTAAGGCATTAGGTGAACCTTTTTCTTTACACCATTTATCTATCCTTACCCAATTAAATCCCCTAGTCGCCCACTTTGAGCCTAAACCTTTCGTTTGATCAACCCATTTAGCCCACAACTGTTAACCCTTTTTCTTTTAAACCCGTGTGATGAAAATTCGATTGTAGGTCTATTTGTTTGTATAGTTGTGCTTTACATTTTGCGGAAAAAAAAATCGGAAAATTCAGAAAAGTTGTGAAAAAAGATGAGAAAAATTGTTGAGAAAAATACAAAAATATGAGTAGTAGTTGTTGAATAAAAGGCGAAACTCGTTGCCTCTTAGCTTGATGTTTATAGTTAATCATGTTAGACTAGTCGTTTTGTAATAAAAATCGAGTTTTCATCACCTTCGCCACTTTAAAATATCCTATTCCATACCCTTAGCCCAGCCCCATTACAACCCGTAAAAGACCTTCTGACTTGTGTTTGGTATTCGTGTTCGGTGGTGGAGAATGATTGAGTTGCAAGCCTATGCAGGTACGTGTTCTAATCAGTTTTGAGCGATTATTTATTGAAGTGCTAATACATTATACACATTAGCCAATTTATAAGCCGAGTGGAGAGAACATTGTGAGGGATGTGCATGAATTGTTGGTTTCGCGGGTGGGTTAATCTTGGATAACCATAGTATATGTGAATGCTCACTTTACCGTTAAATATGTTGAAAATTGTAAAGAGTTTGAACTTTAGTATGACAATTGACCTTAACCTTCGTCTCGGGAATGGGGAGTGTATTCATTGTTCGACCCACGTGAAAGTGAAAAACAGATTTGCTTGAGGGCAAGCAAAAGACAAGTGTGGGGATGTGATACGTGGTCGAATAACGGTGCTTGTATATGTTTAAGTTTGGGTTTTTACTCGACTTTTAATCTTGAAAAACCTACTTTTAATTAGATTTGTGTTTTGCAGGTTTAACGAAGTTTAAGGTGCTTTTCGGGAGCTTTACGAGCCATCGGATGAAAAACGAACAATCGGGACGTGTTACGGATCAAATGGGAGTGCAAAATGGAAAATTGGAGACTTGAAGCTAGAGAGGTCGTCACCGACGGGCTCTAGGCTGTCCGGGACGGCCTCTAGAAACTCCCGTCAGCCAACTTTTCCCATAACCAGTCAAACAAGCCGTCGCAGAAAATCAGCAAATCTAGAGGGTGTCGCCGACGGGGTCTGGGCCGTCGGCGACGGGCTCCCATTTGTTCAATCGCGAAACTTGTGTTTTCTTGATATTTTGACGAGTTGAAACGGTTTCGGGGGCCATTATTTGAGAGTTACGAGTCATGGGGGTTATAAACATCATCTAATCATCATCTAAGAGACACACTTACCTCTCTAATCCACACCTAACATCTTTCTTTCACCTCTAACATCAAAACCCTAACCAATTCTCCATAATCCCTAACCTTCAATCATTCCACCTTCACCACCATCTTCAACCTTCCATCGTGGTTAGGATTTACTTGTGTTGATTACAAAGTGCATTCTTGTCCGTTCTTCGGGACGTTGATAGTTATTGGCACCTAAGTCACGGTACACTAAATCCGCTAATCGTATGCAATTGAGTTGAATTAAAACATGTAGGAACCCTAGGACTTACAATTACCGAAACCGGGTGTGATCCATATTCTTAATTCCTGTTTTCAATTAAGTAGTTTAGTTTACAAGTTTAGTTAATAAATCATTGTTTTCGATAACATCAATTTGCCGGTTCATTCCGATTTATTTTAAAAACCAAACAAATAAATAAAAATAGCAATCTTCATAATCATCTTGTACCTTATTTGTAAATAGTATAACTAATCGAACGGGTCATGCAATACTGACCACCTGCTCTTCGTGGATTCGATACCCGACTTACCCTAACTACCTTGGTTTAATTGGGTTTTTTACTGATCGGGGCGACACGATCACGTCAGCGAGAGAGAGCTGGAACCCACTGAGGATGTGGGTTACTTCTACTGAATTACTGTCGACTAACTCTATGGTGTACCTGGTTTCTAACGACACATAGGCAACATCTAACAGTTTCCTAAATGATTCTGATACGAAATTTCTATTGGCACTGTAATCAAATAACACATTTGCAAAATGATTATTTAACAGAAACTTACCGGTTACAACATTGGAGTCATTCTTTGCTTTGCCCATTCCCGAGGTGTAGGCGCGTCCCTTCGCTCCACCACTGTTACCCCCACTGTTGTTGTTGTTATTGCAACTCTCATTTTGGCGTGTTAGGATCTGAGTTTCTTATGATTGTGTTTGTTTTAATTATAATGAAGATGAATGACAAACAATTTGCAGCGGAATGTAATGGAATAAACTTTAACACAATCAAATGGAAGAAATGCTTTCAACAGACATGTTTAACATGAAATCAAATGATTATATTTATTATAACAATTCAATTACAATTCATGGATGTAATACAATCTCCCCCTCAGCCTGAGCTCACACTGGTTTGTTCGTACAGAATGACTTGGGATAAAAGAGCTAATAGAACAGTACAGGGTACTGTTCTATTTATAGTACGAAGCAAACTACTGAAGCATATTTGCTGACGTCACCATGAAAGTGACATCTAACCTCCTAACAACCTACAACCACTGATCTATACAAGCATTGTTATCTAACCACTGATTACAATATAATACAAAGACATAAACTAACTACTGCTTCCATTCCACTGTTATACTCCTAGCAGTGCTTTGTCTTCATCAGCAGTACTTGAACCATGACAGTAGATTGAGCATCAGTGCTTTAGTCTTCAACAGTCTTTAGCAGTTGTTGAAGATCATCAGTTGTTGTAGACGAACAGTGGATGGAGGTCATCAGATGTTAGGGCCACTTCTGTTAGGATCGGAGGCTCTCATGGTTGTATTTGTTTGCTTGATTTAAACATTAAGTGCAGCGGAAATGAACAACAAACTTTGTAAACACAATCAAGGAAGAAAATAGTATTGATAAACACATGATTTGCATTAGTTGAAAGATTACAAAGTCAATCAAAATATTACAAAGCGTGCTTACAAACTAAAGCTCCCCCTCAGCCTGATACTCCAAGGTTGGATTGCACAAGATGAAAGGATTGAATTGAGGAGAAGAACTCGCTCAAGACGATCAAATGTAACAGTACAGAGTACTGTTCCATTTATAGACAATCTAAACCACTGAGGCATCTCAGCTGACGTCACCATGAAAGCGACGTCTAACAGCCTAACAACCTGTATCTATTGTTCTTACAGAAGTACTGCTAAACTTAACCACTGACTATACATAAAACATATGACATACTAAACTACTGCTCTCTCTATTCATCAGTGCTTTCCTCAAGGTTGATCAGTCCTTGATTGGGCAGGGCTTTGTCATCAGCAGTTTGTACCACCAGTGCTTAGTTCTCAGCAGTCTTTTGGGCTTCGTCAGTAGTTATAAGAACAGCAACAGTTGTATAAGGGCAGTGGATATAAGACCATCAGCTTTTATAATCACTTTCAAGGGAGAAGAGTTAGTGTAAACAGCTGCTTATTGTGAATTCACTGTTGTGAACCAGTTTTGGCTTTCATTATCTGTTCCTCTGGTAGGGTTCAATCCCAACAATCTCCCCTAGAACAGATAATGCCAAAACTCTTCATTATTCTGGATTTTTATTTCTCATCAGAAGTTCCCTTGCTTGTCTTTTAAATTCTTCTTCAAATTCTTTGGAACTTAGGTCATCCTCATCCCTGCACAATGAAAGTTCAAGGAGATCCTTCAAGTCTTCAACACTAAGGCCTAGTGCTTCTTTCCTTGATATGTACTTCATTTCACCATTGGATCTGACCAGGGTCAATACATGGGTCTTTTGATCAGAGAGCCACTTTAGTACTTTTGAACCCAATGGGTTTCTTGGGAGAGATTTATTTTCTGATGAGTTTGGAGATGTTGGCCTTGTGAAAATTTGTAAACTTTCAAACATACGTTTGAAGGCCATATCGATGACACCATTTGCTGCAACTATATCTTCTGCAGTTTCTCTTTCGATCAGCTCTTGCCTCTCAATGTCTGTCATTTCTGTTGAAGTGTTTGGTGATGCAGGTTTGGTGAATACCCTTTTAAAAAGGTTTTGAAGTTTCACTGAGCTATCTTCTTTTAGATCCATTTTCTTGATGACATCTGTGAAGTACTCAGCTTCCTTTTCTTTTTCTTTTTCATTGGTCATCAGTTTCCCTTTCTCTTGGTTTATCACAAGGTTCGGTTTAAATTTTGATGTGATCAGTGTTTTGAGAGCATCAAGTTGCTGTTCTATCTTGTTGCAGTCTGGCCTTTTAGAAGTGCCTGAGACTGTTATCTTTCTTTTCTTCAGTCGTTCATAAGCCTCGTCGGTATACTGCTTTATCCAGCTATGGCTTCAGCAGTATCCACCTTAGCATCTATCAGTTCCTGTTTTTTCTTTTTGTATTCAGAAGTAAGATCAGCAATTAGCTTTTTGTACTTATTCCAATTTGGAGCTGTCTTCTTCTTACTTGGATCATTTTTAATCCTTTCAATCCTGTTTGCTTCATGCTTCAAGGCAACTAGTGGCCACTCTTCAAATTGGTTTTCTTCAGCTTGATAGAATTTTTCTTTCATTATATATGCAAGATACTCTTTTCTCATTGCTTTTCGTTGATCTGTCTTTTCTTTGATCAGATCTTGTGCATAGTCTTCCATCAGCTTGACTTTTGTGAGCAAGAGTACCATTCTTTCTGCAATGGCTTCATCACCTTCATCTTTGCATTCAAGCTTAGCTCTAATCCTTGCTTGCCTCGCTTTCATTTCGAGATATTCATCCATGTTTTCTTGAACTATGAAACCAATGAGAGAAGGAAATCTTCTTTTTGAAGGATCTTCCTCGGTGTAAAATTGTCTCATCTCATTTTTCACAGCATCTAGTTCCAGAGGATATTTAGCGGCAACAGGATCATATTTTTCATCAGTGGCTTAAGTTGTTTCTCTTTTTCTTTTGTGAAGCTTTACGGATGAAGAGGATTTTGATTGTGATGTAGGAATGATGAGAGCAGTGGTGGATGGTTGACTAACAGCTGTTGAAACAACTGGTGTCTCAACCTCTGCTGTCATTACAACTACTGATGTGTCAGTAGATGTCTTCTGCTTCTGAGCAGGGGTTGAAGGCGGTGAAGTTGTTTTTGGTGATGTGGATGGAGAATCATCATCAGGAATGAAAACCCTTCTCCTTTTTATTGTAGGAGAGGCTGATGATGTCTTGGATGGATCAGTGGTTTAAGTGATGGAAAGTGTCTGACTAACAGCTGTTGAAACAACTGGTGCTTCAACCACTGTTGTCATTACAGCAGATGTTGTAACATCTGCTGTCTTCTGCTTTATGGCAGGAGGTAATGATGATGATGTGATTTTAGATGATGATGGTGGTAGGGCAGTGGTTTTGGTGGTGTGTGGTGAAGTTGTGTGTGTTGATGATATGACAGCTGTTTGGCTAGCAGTTTTTGAAACCACTGTTGTATCAGCTGTTTGGATGGAAATATGAGATTTTGTGGTTTGAGGTTTAGATGTCTGTTTTTCTTTTCCCGGTTCAATGTAAACACCATCCTAAATTCCCTTCATCTTCAACTGCTGGATTTTCTCCCCCTTTTTGGCATTATCTAGAAGGGGGTTTCCATGAAGAGGATAGTGGAGGGAACTTTTTCACCATGGGCAGTCCTTTGTATGCTGGCCTTTATAGCCTTGATATCTGCTTGAGTATCTTTAAATCTTGACTCCACCATGTTTGTCAGCATTTTTACATGCATTTCATGCTGCTGATCAGCCGTTTGTTTTTGTTTTTCTAGCAAGGGTTGAAAAAGATTCCAGAGCTCATTTGCAGCAAGTGCTTGTGGTGGAGCAGGTGCTTGAGGTGGAACAATAGTCGATTGTGCTTGTTGAGCTTTTAATAGCTGTTGCACCATATCCTTTATTTCAGCAACTGATGTTTCAAGTTTTTCAACTCTGCCCGTCAATTCCTGATATTTTGAAACATCATCTGTTTTAATGAAATCATCCGTTTCCCCACCAGCAGTGGTTGTATCAATGTGTGACTTAGGAACTGAGTCCCAAAAATCATCCATTGATGCCCCTTGTTCTTGGTACTGGGGACTTCTTTCTTCAGCACTTGATAATCCTTTGATGGTACCAGTGGTTAAAACCAACTCACTGGTGGTTACCGATGGTGCTATAGAAGAAATTGCCTTCAAGGGAGTCTTATTTATGAAACAGCTGTCCAACTGAAGATCTGTTGATCCATCAGTTGTAGTTGCTTCTCCACTTGAACTACCACCGAGAGTTACTTGTAACTCATGGGGGTGTAACCTCCTCAGTTGTTGCTGGGATAGCAGGAGTAGTAGCATCAGAACCAGTCACTTGTAGGAGTATACTCTCAGTGACAGGTGATAGAGAGGAACTGGTTTGTGTTTGAGCTATAGCAACTGCATGCAACAAAGGTATTATTGTTTGTGGCATTATAATTGGTGAGGGTATGGGTGTTGAAAGAGACATGTCCTTGGGATCAGGACTGAGGAAGATGGATCCGATTGGGTCCAGAGCTTCATATTGTGGGGTCCCTGTGCTTACAACCTGATCCTTTTGTGAGGATGCAGGAAGAGTTTGAGGTAAGGGTGGAGATCTTTCTACCAACTGCTGTGAGGAAGTAGCAGCAGTGGTGTTTGGTGACATTTGTTTTGTCACAGGCAGTTGCTCTGGGATCTCATCTTCCAAAGTTGCCTTTTTCTTGGGTTTGGTGGGCTTTTTGTAAGACTTCTTTTTGGTCTTTTTGGTAATGTCAGGTGTGGGTTTCAAAGCAGTGGTTGTGCTGCTATGATCACCTGGAGCAGTGGGCTCAGTAGCAGATGTCTGAGGAGCAGTGGTAGCTGCTAAATTCTGCTCAGGCACCTCTGCTTTTGTTTTTATTGGTGCCAACATTCTAGTGAATGTTTCAGGTGTTAAACTTTTTATTTGAAAATAAACACCTTGTTTTAGCAAATTTTCATTTTCTTTTTCAAATTTTTGTTTAAAATAGTAGCTTAGAAACCTTGGAAAAGGTAAAAATGATTTGCTATCAACATTCTTTACCAAGTCATTAAAGATCTCCTGGGAATAGTTGTAATTTTCATTATTTAAAATAGCGTAACCCAGACATTGAATCTTCAATGGTATTTCGTTAAAGGCTGTTGTTTTATTTGAAACACACATCAAAAGTGTGTGAAATAAAAACCTAGGTGCAGAAGGGAAGTAACCTTTTTGTAAGGTATCTACCTTTGATTGTTCTGCATACCCTCTTTTCAAAAAATCAGTTTTCAACTCGGTTTTATCAAAGGAAGTTTTACCTTTCTGATCATCGAGTTTGAAGACTTTTGAGATTGCTTTTGGAGTGATTTGGATCGCTTTACCCTGTATCGAGGAGTTGATGGCTACTACTTTATCGTCTTGTTTTTCAAGCGTAGCATTTTTCCATAACTCTCTCTGGGTTTGCAGGTAAATGGGAGCGTCTGCTGTTATCAAAGTTTTGTACTTTGATTCAGATAAGGTGTCAATGATGGAATCGAAGGTGTGGTTGTTTGTGGGTTTTGTGAGTAGACCCAAATAGTTGTGAGGGTATTTGTATGGTATTTCAATGGATTCTTCGGCCGTTTGAGCGGCCTCTTTTGAAGATGATGGTGTTTTGGGTTTTGATTTTGATTTTGATTTCATCATTTCTGCGAAGAAGAACGAAGAGTGATTTGGGATGGAAAGTTGGAAACTGCTTTGAGAAGAGAATTTTGGAATTCAATTCGACAGTGTAAAACCCTGTTTGGGGGTTTTGATCAGGGTTTTATTAAGGGAAAAAATGATCGCTGATGTGGCATCGGTTATTAAGATCTGATGGCTAAAAACTGACCATGTGTCAACCTCTGATGAAATGGATGAAGAATGGAAGACAATTGTTTTAAGAACCACTGATGTACCAAGCTTCAGTAGTTACAACGGTAATAATGTGATAACAGTGGATGATTTTTACTATCAGTAGATAGCATATCAGTGGATAAGACACTGATTTTGAACATCAGTGCTTGCCAATAAAATGAAGGGTCAGTGGCTGACTTTCAGCAGTGGACAGTATTTAGGAAACAACGGTTTGAGCAAAACAGTAGTTAGGGGTAAGGTAATGGTAATGATTTGAAAGACTAGTATGTCAGCAACTGTTTTGAGAATTTTCATTCAAGATTTTGCCACATGTCATTTACACATTTTGAAGCTTTTACAACTCCTTGACAGTGGTTTAGTACCCCAGATGATGTAAACTTTTTACTAAGGCTACTCATTCTTGCTATAATATTTAAATTTAGACAAGAGTACCCCAGTATTTCAAGATATTTTGGCAACCAATCTTTAATGAGTTTTAAGACAAGCTTGAATTAGATATGACCTTGACACTTGTATCAAATTCCTTTTGATCTGTTTTGAGGATAATATAGCCAACAAAAATAAGGTTATACATCCTGACAGGAGACTGAAACCTTTACTATCAAAAACCAGTAAAAGTTCAAAATATATTATTCTTGAGAAAAAATGAAGAATAATATATCCTGCCTTATTCGAGAGAATCCTTTTACAGAAAAAAAATAAGTAAAGAATTTTCTGAACACAATATCAAAAAGAATCTGGTATAATTTTCCACTGAAACTCCTAATCATATCAATCTCAAGCTCATGAAAATGGTCAGTGGTTTGACAACAGTGGTATGAAATTTAAATACATTTTGACCACTGTTTGGTATCATTCTCTTGTTGATTGATTGACAACAGAAAAATGAGGACACAAGATCACATGAGTTTTTTTTTTTTTTTTTTGAAAACCTTGGTGTAGATTTTGTTACCATGTGATGATTCTGAAAATTTGTCTAGTTCCTTTGAAAGTTTATTCTCTACGAATACTATTGTTACCTGAACCAATGAATGCATACCGTTGCTTAATGACCACTCTTACCCCAAACTTTGACTCTTAAGTGTTTTATGTTTATGCTATTTTCTTCTGACTTCAAAAGTTTTGAGTAAACACACTTCTGAGTTTTTGTGAATTTTCTTCTTCCCTTTTTACCCTTCCCATTCATAAGTAATGAAACACTTACTGGGAGGTTTTTATTGAAGGAATACATAATCCATAATCATTTTGCAGTAATGCTTTAAGAGGATTGGCCATATTTGTACAAATTTTTTACCAATCTCACATTACATATGATACGAATTATCCTGTTTTCTTGATATATTTTAACAGAGTTGATTTGTTCCTTTTGAGGATCTCAACCTGTTTTCAACACATAAATCCTTATGACTAAAGTTTTAATTTCCCTCTTTTTACGTTAGCAAAAACACTAATGTTTTTATGAACATAAGATTTTGTTAATCTGAGGTTCATACTTTAGCATCTAATATAGTGACATCACAAGTTTCATAACAACAATTGAAATCAATTTTGAAAATAAGAAGTAATCCCACAGTTTAACAGATATGTTTTCAGATCTAAAAACCATGAGTGTCTTGTGCATGAAATCACTTGTTGTGTGAGATTTGTGTGTCATATGACATCTTGGTTGATTTACAGAGTTTTTGAATAACCACTTTGAGCATGGTTCACTCGTTACTCTGTTTTTCAACTAAATGCACCCAACCTTAGTATCAATGAATTTTGAGCTGAACAGTTATGTCAAATTGATTGTTAGATCGAATTTGACTGTCCAAGCTCTGTTACCAATTGTTAGGATCGGAGGCTCTCATGATTGTATTTGTTTGCTTGATTTAAACATTAAGTGCAGCGGAAATGAACAACAAACTTTATAAACACAATCAAGGAAGAAAATAGTTTTGATAAACACATGATTTGCATTAGTTGAAAGATTACAAAGTCAATCAAAAGATTACAAAGCGTGCTTACAAACTAAAGCTCCCCCTCAGCCTGATACTCCAAGGTTGGATTGCACAAGATGAAAGGATTGAATTGAGGAGAAGAACTCGCTCAAGACGATCAAATGTAACAGTACAGAGTACTGTTCCATTTATGGACAATCTAAACCACTGAGGCATCTCAGCTGACGTCACCATGAAAGCGACATCTAATAGCCTAACAACCTGTATCTATTGTTCTTACAGAAGTACTGCTAAACTTAACCACTGACTATACATAAAACATATGACATACTAAACTACTGCTCTCTCTATTCATCAGTGATTTCCTCAAGGTTGATCAGTCCTTGATTGGGCAGGGCTTTGTCATCAGCAGTTTGTACCAGCAGTGCTTAGTTCTCAGCAGTCTTTTGGGCTTCGTCAGTAGTTATAAGAACAGCAGCAGTTATATAAGGGCAGTGGATATAAGACCATCAGCTGTTATAATCACTTTCAAGGGAGAAGACTTAGTGTAAACAGCTGCTTATTGTGAATCCACTGTTGTGAACCAGTTTTGGCTTTCATTGTCTGTTCCTCTGGTAGGGTTCAATCCCAACAATTGAGATGGATTGAGGAGTAATATGAGAAAAATTCTATCAAGCTGAAGAAAACTAATTTGAAGAGTGGCCACTGGTTGCCTTGAAGCATGAAGCAAACAGGATTGAAAGGATTAAAAATGATCCAAGTAAGAAGAAGACAGCTCCAAATTGGAATAAGTACAAAAAGCTAATTGCTGATCTTACTTCTGAATACAAAAAGAAAAAACAGGAACTGATAGATGCTAAGGTGGATACTGCTGAAGCCATAGCAAAATGGACAAAGCAGTATACCGACGAGGCTTATGAACGGCTGAAGAAAAGAAAGATAACAGTCTCAGGCACTTCTAAAAGGCCAGACTACAACAAGATAGAACAGTAGCTTGATGCTCTCAAAACACTGATCACATCAAAAGTTAACCCGAACCTTGTGATAAACCAAGAGAAAGGGAAACTGTTGACCAGTGAAGAAGTGCCTGAGACTGTTATCTTTCTTTTCTTCAGCCGTTCATAAGCCTCATCGGTATACTGCTTTGTCCATTTTGCTATGGCTTCAGCAGTATCCACCTTAACATCTATCAGTTCCTGTTTTTTCTTTTTGTATTCAGAAGTAAGATCATCAGTTAGCTTTTTGTACTTATTCCAATTTGGAGCTGTCTTCTTCTTACTTGGATCATTTTTAATCCTTTCAATCATGTTTGCTTCATGCTTCAAGGCAACCAGTGGCCACTCTTCAAATTGGTTTTCTTCAGCTTGATAGAATTTTTCTCATATTACTCCTCAATCCATCTCAATTGTTGGGATTGAACCCTACCAGAGGAACAGATAATGAAAGCTAAAACTGGTTCACAACAGTGGATTCACAGTAAGCAGCTGTTTACACTAAGTCTTCTCCCTTGAAAGTGATTATAGCAGCTGATGGTCTTATATCCACTGCCCTTATACAACTGCTGTTGTTCTTATTACTACTGACGAAGCCCAAAAGACTGCTGAGAACTAAGCACTGCTGGTACAAACTGCTGATGACAAAGCCCTACCCAATCAAGGACTGATCAACCTTGAGGAAAGCACTGATGAATAGAGAGAGCAGTAGTTTAGTATGTCATATGTTTTATGTATAGTCAGTGGTTAAGTTTAGCAGTACTTCTGTAAGAACAGTAGATACAGGTTGTTAGGCTGTTAGACGTCGCTTTCATGGTGACGTCAGCTGAGATGCCTCAGTGGTTTAGATTGTCTATAAATGGAACAGTACTCTGTACTGTTACATTTAATCGTCTTGAGTGAGTTCTTCTCCTCAATTCAATCCTTTCATCTTGTGCAATCCAACCATGGAGTATCAGGCTGAGGGGGAGCATTAGTTTGTAATCACGCTTTGTAATCTTTTGATTGACTTTGTAATCTTTCAACTAATGCAAATCATGTGTTTATCAAAACTATTTTCTTCCTTGATTGTGTTTACAAAGTTTGTTGTTCATTTTCGCTGCACTTAATGTTTAAATCAAGCAAACAAATACAATCATGAGAGCCTCAGATCCTAACAACTTCCAAGGGGAAAGATTGAATACAAACATCTACTTATTCTAGATCCACTAATCTGATTCAGTTTTGGCTTTAATCAACTGTTCCTTTGTAGGGTTTAATCCCAACAATCTCCCCCTGGAACAGATGATGTCAAAACCCTTCATTATTCTGGATATTTATTGCCTCATCAATAATTCCCTGACTTGCCCTTTGAATTGTAATTCAAAGTCTAAGGAATCTGTATCATCCTCATCCCTGCACAGTGTAAGATCAAGGAAATCGTGCAGATCTTCAACACCCAGGCCCAGTGCTTGTTCCCTTGATATGTTCTTCACCTCACCACTGGATTTGAGCAAAGTCAATACGTGGGTCTGTTTGTCAGATTTCCACTTTAGTATTTTTGAATCCAGTGGGTTTCTTGGGAGAGATTTTATTGAGCAGTGTTTGAGGCTTTTGCCAATTTAGGATTTTCTGCTATCATCTGCTGAAGGACCATTTTTATAACGAAATCCCCTTGTGCTATATCTTCTGCTGTTTCTGCATCCATCTGCTTTTGTTTACTTCTTTGATAAAGGATAGCAGCAGGTGGAGCAGTGGATCTTCTGATAGGCAGTTTTGGTTGTCTCACTAGAACCACTGTTTCAGGATAGTTAGGCTTTTGTGGAGCAGTGGGATCCCTTTTTCTTAACTCTTCCAAACTTTTGTACGTGGCCAACACTTTATCTTCTTTCCACCTGCTAACCTGATTCCTTGACCCATAATCAGCAGCAATAAGCTCTTCTTTCATTCTCTTCAGTTGTAAAGCCTTTTCTGGTACATTTTTCTTGTACTTTGACCAAAAAGGAGGAGTGTGTTTTATTTTCTCTTCATTCATCTTTTCCACTCGTTCTAACTCCTCTTTAAGCTCACCAATGGTTCATTCTTTATATTGAGCTTTTTCTTCCTTGTATCTTTTAAATGCCATAATGTAATCAATGTAATCTTTTCTCGGGCTTTCATCATCTCTTTCTGAAAGTTTCTGACACAGATCTTTTGAAAACTGCTCCAAAGTTCTGACTTGTGTGAGCAGGTATTGAAAGTATCTTTGAATCTCTTTGTCAGATTTTCCTTCTATATTTCTTTTAGAGATATCCTCTGCTTGTTGAGCCTTTAACTTCAAATATTCTTCTATGTTGTCAGGCCTAGGATACCCTTAAAGAGATGGCAGGTTCCTTTTTGCAGGGTCATCTTCAGAGTAGAAGGATTTTATCTCCTCTCTCACTGCTGGAAGATCTAATGGGTATTGGACACTTGCAGGAACAATGGCAGTGTTTGGATTTTGAGCTTGTACTGAAGAGAGTGGAATAGGGTTTGGGATGGTAGCAAGGGTCAGTGTTTGTGAAGATGTTGGAGGTGGTGAAGAGTCATCTTCTAGTATTATCCTTCTCCTTTTGGGTTTAGGAGAGGTTGGTAGTGTTTTGGTGGGTTGAGTGGTGGTGATTTGAGTGGTAGGTGGCTGACTAACAGTTGTTGAAACAACTGGTGTTTCAACCACAGTTGTCATTACAATAGATGATGTATCACCTGATGTCTTCTGCTTTTTGGCAGATGGTGTAGGTGGTAGTGAGGATGTTTTTGGTGGTGATGTGATTTTTGGTAAGGTAGTGGATTGAGTGTGTGTTGAAGTGGTAGTGGTGGCAGTTGTTGGGTTAACATCTGTTGAAACCACTGAAGTACCAACAGCTATTGATACAACAGGAGTTTTAACATCTGTTGGTTTGGAGGTTTAATGAGTGGAGTTTGGGGAGTATGTTTTGTGGTTCTGGAAGGTGTGGATTTGGGTTGCCTCATTTTTCTAGTGAGCTGTCTGCTTTTAGGCTTAGGATTTTCCTGCACATCCTTGGGCTCAGAAGTACCCTGTTCTTCCATTTCCATTAAAACTTTCTTCTCCTGCTCAAAGCTTGATTTACCATTTGCCTCCATATCCTTTTTTAACCTTGCTTTTTCACCAGCAAAAGCATTTAAGGTTACATCAACCTTTTTGGAACCATCTGGCCTAGGGAGATCTGCAGCTAAGTTAGATTTTGCATCTGGTTCAATGTACAAACCATCTTCCCATCCCTTCTTCTTTAACTGCTTAATTTTCTTCCCCTTTTTGGCATCATTAGGTGGTGGGTTGTCCACAAAAATGATTGAAGGATGAGCAGTGCCAGTGGTTTTCATCAAATGTGCCTTAATTGCCTTGATGTCTGCTTGTGTATCCTTGAACCTAGCTTCCATCAAATTTCTGATCTTTTGAACTTGAACTTCATGTTGTTGATCAACATATTCTCTTTGTTTGTGAAGTAAAGGTTGAAATAGACTCCATAGTTCAGTGGGAGTAGGAGCAGATGATGGAGCAGATGTTGCAGCTGGTGCAGCAGTAGGTGGTGCCTTTTGTGCTTGTAACAACTGTTGCAGCATAGACTTGATGTCTGCAACAGATGTATCCATTTTATCAACCCTCTCCATCAATTCTTTGTACATTAAACCATAACCCAAGTTAATGGGATCATCTGATTTCCCGCTGGCAGTGGTTGTATCAGTGGTTGACTTAGGGAAAGTTTCCCAAAAGTCATCCACTGATGCCCCTTTTTCTTGGTACTGGGACTTCTTCCTTCAGCAGGGGTAACCAGTTTTAGTGAACTAGTTAATACTGGAAACACTCTGGTTCCCAATGAAGAAATTGCCTTCAAGGGAGTCTCACTTATGAAACTACTGTCTAAGTGTAAACCAGTGGGTTCAACACTTGTAGTAGCTGCTCCACTTGAACTACTGACAGGAAGTACTTGTACTTCCTGTAGTGTAACCTCCTCAACTATTGGTGGGTTAACAGAGATTGAGACACCAGACTCAGTCTCTTTCTGTGGCATATTCTCATTAACAAGTGATTGAGAAGAACTGATTTGTGTCTAGGCTAAATCAACTACATCCAATAGGGGTAATATGGTTGGTGGAATTTGTGCAGTGAGGATAGGGGTGGAAAGAGAATTTTCCCCGGGAGGTGGGCTGTGGATGATGGAATCAAGTGATTCTAGAGCATCATAATGTGGTGTCCCTGTTCTTACAACCTGATCTTTTTGAGAAGAAGCATGAGGAGTTTGAGGATCAGGTTGAGATCTTTCTTCCAATTGCTGTGAGGAAGTAGAAGCAGTGGTTATTGGTGACTTTGGTGTTGTCACATGTATAATCTCTGGGATCTCATCTTCTAGAGTTACCTTTTTTGTGGGTTTGGGGGGCTTTTGTGATTTTTTCTGTTTTGGTCTTTTGGT
Organism: Helianthus tuberosus; assembly: GCA_030545235.1. NCBI lineage: Eukaryota > Viridiplantae > Streptophyta > Magnoliopsida > Asterales > Asteraceae > Helianthus > Helianthus tuberosus. Next base: position 153,686,647 of record CM060396.1, on the reverse strand, counting down.
GGTTTTAGGTGCAGCAGTTTTTTTCCTGTTGTGATCACCTTGAGCAGTGGGCTCAACAACAGGTACCTGAGGAGCAGTGGTTGCTGCTAAAGTCTGCTCAGGAACCTCTGTTTGTGTTTTGGAAAATTTTGGCAATCGTGTGAATGTTTCAGGAGTTAGGCTGTTTATTTGACAAGGTTCTCCTTGGATAAGCACATGAGCATTATCCTTTGAAAATTTCTTTTGAAAATAGTAACTTAAAAACCTTGGAAATAATAAACATGATTTTTTATTAACATTTTTTACCAGATCATTGAAGATCTCCTGGGAGTAGTTAAAGTTTTCCTCTTTCAGTATAGCATAACCCAGGTATTGGATCTTCAATGGTATTTCAGTGAAAGCAGTGGTTTTGTTTAACACACACATTAGGAGGGTATGAAATAAAAACCTTGTAGCAGGAGGAAAACTGCCCTTTTGTAGAGTATCTTTTTTCATTTCCTCTTCATACCCCCTCTCAAGAAAGTCAGTTTGATACTCTGTTTTTTGGGAAAGAGGTTTTACCTGTAAGATCATTGAGTTCAAAGACCTCCAAATTGGTTTGAGGTGTTATTGTAACTGGAACTCCCTTTATCGAAGAATTGATGGCTAAGGGCTTTTTATCCTTAGATTCGAGTTTAGCATTTTTCCAAAATTCTTGTTGGGTTTCAAGGTAAACCATAGCATCATAAGTTAATAAAGTTTTGTACTTTGAGGACGAAAGAGCATCAATTACGGATTTGAAGGTGGTAGTATGACTTGGTTTTGTAAGTAGACCCAAGTAATTGTGAGGAGCTTTGAATGGAAGAGCCATGGTGATTTGAATGTGGTTGTGAAAGGAAGAAGATGATGAAGGATTAGAGAGAAATGGATGGTAACTGCTTTGAGAAAGGAATTTTGAATTCGATTCGACAGTGAAAACCTTGTTTGGGGTTTTGATCAGGGTTTTATAAAGGGGAAAAGTGAATGCTGACGTGGCGGGATTTACAAAGATCTGACGGATATGTATCGTCCACGTGCCAACCTCTGATGAGTAATGGAAGACAGTTGTTTAGGAAACCACTGATGGAACAATATCAGTGGTTTGCAACTGTTACAATGAGAACAGTGGCTGATTTTTAACTATCAGCGGATAGCCTATCAGTGGGTTAAAAAACTGATTTTGAACAACAGTGATTAACAAGGAAATGAGGAAATAGTGTTTGACTTTCAGCAGTGGACAATAATCATCAGAACAGATGTTTGAACCAAAACAGTGGTTTGGCAGACTTTTAAAGATTAATGAAAATTTTCATTTTTAGCTATTTTTAAGGATGGAATTTTGATTTTCTGAAAACATTTTAATGCTATTATTTATAGAAAAACAAGATTTTGCTTGTTAGTCCATGTTCAGCATGCCAATCCTAGAGATCAAGCTTTCAAAGGTGGATGTGTCTAATGCTTTTGTTTGCACATCGGCCAGCTGATCTTTAGTTGGAACATGATGCAGAGAAATTAAACCTTTTTCATAGAAATCCCTCACAAAGTGATGTCTTGTAGGTCCACCCGGAGGATCGAGTAACCTCTATTCCCTGTTTTCCGACAAACCTGAAAGTGCAGAATCCAAACGGGTAAGTTAAACCAAGTTACGAACACGTAAGACACAATATTCAACGATTAACACTCAATGTATTAATGCTAGAAAACGGTTACAATACGGTGTTTACAAATGATCTCTGTAAACTCTCAGTGTGTGTGTTACAATGTGTTCGCTCGCAAATCTATTCAGACTTGTCTATCTGTGCTCTCTGTTGTGAGTGTATTATATAGTGAAACACATCAACGAAATCAAGATCTCGACGAAATCCCTTGGATTTCGTCACATGTGTGTTTTTGCCATAATGTCTTGACGAAATCAAAGTGATTTCGTCACTTTGATGTCCTGGGCTTGGTCTTCGTCCAAATGATGTACAGGCCCAAATAGTCAAAGTCCACTTCAAGATGATTGGCCCAATGTGAAAGAATTACGGCCCAAGATACTTTCTGATTGTAATTTGTAGACAACTTTCACAAATTCATGTATGAGACAAATCTGTGACATCACCATGACATCACAATGATGATGTCATGGTGATGTGTAAACGGGAATGGCTTGCGGCGCTCCGTGCTTCGCGTGTCGAACTCTGGGGTGCTCGACGGAGGAATGTCGTGTCTTTAGGCTTGAGCCGGACCTAACTGAGTCGACCCGAACCGAGTCGAGTCGCGTCCACATAAAGTGTACCAACAAACTCCCCCTTGGACGCTACTCGTGAGGTTCGTCTTCCGTGTCTTTCATGTCGGAGGATCTTCAAAGTCTTCACGCGTCGTAAGAAGAAAGTGTATCAACAAACTCCCTTTTCATTTAGGTAATGTGTTAACAAACTCCCCCTTAGAATGAACTCTCAATTGAGTCATGCTCGTGAATCTTTTGATCGTCAATTCTTTAGATCCTTGTGGTGTTGATGAAGGGTCAGCGGCAACTCGATCATTTTTATCTTTTGAGTGCCTTCACTTCGTCGTGTCTTCACTTTACAGCTTGTCTTCTGACACGTTCTCTTCGCCTTTAGTTGATTCTGATGTCATATCTGCACATACAGGAAAGCAAAACACGCAATGAGAACAACTGCTTAGAATATAGACAAATTAAACAAACGACACATATTAGATCAAATCTCAATCAAACACCAACCGACAACAGTTTGAAAGTTTTAGAAAATGATCAATTTTAATCCGTTAACTTTCAAAACTTGTTAACTTCGACAGTTTATGAAGATGCAATTGTTTTCCGGCTTACAATCAGGATTTTGGGTAGGATAGACTCGAGTTCCAACATCGGTCAATCAAAAATAAACTAGAAGAAAAATCTTTTTGGCTTTTATAAAGTTTATATTAAAACACACCTAAAATCTTTTTGAAATTTTTCATTTTTCAAAAGTAAAGACGGAAAGCAATAAATAAATATATACAGAAATTCTTTTTGCGAGTTTCGAGGGTAAGAGAATCATATCAGTGTACGGTCATGTCAAAACGCTCTTTTTGTTCTTATAGTTAACAATTAGATAAACATCCTATAACAATTATCGGTATTGTTGTCCACATAAGCTCAACTTATCAGATGTAATCATGTTTAGGGGATACGTTAAGGTATGATTTATACTTACAGACCGGTGTTCATCCACACACGACGCATTCCCGTATCAAGGTATGCACGAGAGTTCATCTTACCGGTGAGTATACTGTTTATCATCCGTTTGACCGTATAAAAGATGTGAGAAACTCACTTATTTTGATTTGAAAACAAGCCCTATGTGATAGAATCACTTATTGATGAGGAACTTGATTTTCAGATGCATGAGGGCACAAGAGCAAGTCCGTGAACAGGTCAGTACTTTCGTACAGCAGAGAGACGAACTTGACTCCCGGATAAATGTGATATATTATCACTTATTTTGTTTGGACATGTGATTGTTGATCACTTATTGAGGTCGTATGCAATATGTACACGTATGTATGGTATCATGGAAGATCTTAGACTTCGTCTCCGTTATTTTTACGGTTTGATACAACCATGATACCCAGATGATAAGCAGCATAAAGACCGAATATCTCAGAACCTCGGCAATCTCTCAAACGAAATTTTGGTACCAAGACCATATGCCAATGAGTGGTTCCCACCTGGTCTTCAGTCGATTTAAGATTTATATCACCCTGCACACTTTAAAATGATTGTGAGCCTACCGATACATCTTATATAGAGCTGCTTAACATCTTTCATTTTGCATTTCAGTTTAAAAAGGTTTGGACAGACCACTGATGTACTATCATTTTCTCTTTTACTCGCCAGGAAACTCATTTTTGTTTTTCTATTGTTTTTGGGTTTTGAAATTTTTCGATGTTTTTGAATTTTCAAATTTTGATTTACTCCCCCTAAAATCAACAAACTAAGATAAATTTAAAAGACACAAAGAAATTTACAAAAACGATTTTCCGATGCTGGTTAACTCATGTTTTACCTCAATGCCGTTTACCAAAATTAATTTTAATCAGAAATGATTTATCGAATTTTGGGAAAATCAGTTGGCACATCGGTAAGTAGTGCGGACCATGACAACATTGATGAGTTTCATAGTGAAACAATCACGTGTGAGGTGATATTCGAGTTCAACGTGTCAGGTCAAAGAGTGTTGTACGACAGGATAATAATTCATAAAGCAGCTTAAATATCGACAAGTAAAGGAGAGATTAGAAATTTAAAACCGTATCCTGCAACTGCTTCGTGCATTGCAAGGAATCTGAGCGTTCTCCCAAACTGGATATCCACCCGGTGTGGATTTCAAAGTCGATTTTGTAGCTACTGAGAAATCTCTTCACAGCAACAAGATCAGAAACCTTTGGGTCCGGCTGGTCTTCCACATTGCACCAGCAAAGGTCTTTGTCTTTCTCTTGAGAAGTAGTGTGTGGTTGTTCAATCCATGCCAAGGCATCCGCACACCCGGTTGGTTTGTTCAACAAACACATTTTCTTCAATCACATCGCGAAGAAATGTACACCGCACGTTCATCTAGTAGACTTTGAACTTCAGACGTGCTGCAGGTGCGTACATTTTGATTGAATCTATCCTGGTGACCCGATTAAAGCCTTGAACAATCAAACTTTGGTATGATTTGCATTTTGTCGAAGGTTTTCAATTTCTTTCGACAGACAATTCTGTCTTCTTTTCTTTTTCTCTCCATCAAAGGCAACAATTTCATTTGTCGCCGATCTTGTGCATGGACACTCCACTATCAACAATCCAATGACTATCGATAGTTCCTCCTGGAACATCCTGCACACTTACTCAGAGATTAGTTGGAGAGGGGGACCCAAGCCTTAATAGACTTGGGTCGTCCTTCATCATCGAGGATTGTGACTTCGATTTCCTGATGATTCGGAATGGATTGAGCTTCCCCTGAAACAGTTACCGATTTTGGTTTCCAAATCTGTTTTTGTTTTTCATTTTTAATTTCTAACTTAACAGACTTTGTTTGGACAACCTCCGGTTTTAACGCCTTTTCAACTTCTTTAACGTTTTGACGTCGTTGTTTTGTTTCTTGTTCTTTAACAGTTCTTTTGTCATGTTTTGGTGAAACGGGACGACGTTGTGGGTGAACTTGTTCAGATGGGGCTCTTTCAACAAAATTTGGTTTGGGCGAGTTTGTGCAGTCTTTAATGATGTGCCCAAACTTCCCACATTTGAATCAAGTTCTCCTTTCAACAAACTTAGGAGAATTTGATCGACGACCTGACGTAGAAGTTGTAGACCCAGAGGTACTAGCTTCACACCCGTTTGTGTGTTGGGTGTAATTGTTTTGGCTGTTACGTTTTAAAATCTTGACTTGTTGGATAAAATCGGTGTTTGATTTGTTTTCAAAAGTCTCAATTTTATCAGTACCCTTTGATGCTACAAACTTGACATCTTTTGCTTTCTTCTTTTAACGAGCTCCTTTTGACTCAACCTTAGCCTTTGGCTTTGGAGCTTGTTGTTGCTATTGTTTACCCTTAGAAGCAACAGGTTGTTGCTTTGTCGGTGATTTATGTTTTCCAGGGATTGTCTTTCCCAAAAATTTTCTTGTATTATCTTCAAACACTTTGTCAATCAAAGATTGTTTGACATTTTTGATTGGAAAATCTATGTCTGAATAAATTTTACTATCACCGACTAAAGTATACAACAAGTTATTGCTCTTAACAGCAGACACACATTCATTGTCATCTTTGACATCCTTGACAGGATCTATCACTTGCTTGGCAACAGATTGCACGGCAGGAGTAGGAGGATCACAAAGAATATGATTCTCAATTGGAATTTCTACTCCTTTCGTCTCATCAAGTGATTCATCCTGGTCATTCACATCTGATTCATCATCTGAAGAATCATAGTCCTCAATGGTTGGAGAACTTTGATTTGAAGCACATGATGACTTTTCTTTCCGATCAGATGAGCCCTCCGATGAATTGTCCGGTTTGAACCCTAGGCCAGTAGTAACTTCCTCATAATCAAGAGGCACACTGGGTTTATACCGAGGCATATCCTCTTCATCGGGCGACTTGGTATAGTCGTGTCTCAAAGGGGGTGGACACTTCCTATAACCAATGCCTTTAACGTTTCCCTTTAGTTTCTGAACGTCAATGATGTGATCAAGCACATATCGGGAGTTAGAATAACTCTCCAATTTGAGCTTGATCGCTTCATATTCACACTTGGCCGTGGCTAGCTCTTTCTTGGTTTCCTCAATGATATTAATGTAGTTATTAATACCAATTTGTTTGTTGAAAACAGTTTTTGTTAATTCGGAAACACTTTTCTTTTGGGTTTCAATAACTGTTTTAAATTCCTTTTCATTGCGAGCTAAGGCCATGTTTGCCTCTTTGCACTTTGACAGTTCAACAACTAAACTCTGATTGTGACTATGAATCGTATCACATTCAAGTTTCACAATATCACATTCATGTTTCATATCAGCACAATCACTACATATGCTAGGAGTTTCAGATTTTACCTGACTTGTCGAGGCTGAGACATTTTCCATAAAGGCAGTCTGATAAGAAAAAGATCCATCTTCAGAATTATAATCTCCCACATTCGAGCTTTCTTCATCTGAACTCCCGCTGTATCCCGAACTATCATCTGATTCAGAAAATTCTTCTTTGTGCACATGCTTGATGTGACTGATGATCTTCGCATAGCATGCATTTCCTCCTCCTAACTGTATGGACCAATCACATCCTTCATCAGCTTGAACTATCAATGCTTGGTTGGGGTTTGAAGGCCTTGACTGGTTGGTTTGGTTGTTAGCAGCTACTATCCCTCTTTCGTTGTTAGCTTGATTTGAAGTACTTGTTTGATTTTGGAAGGGATTTTGGTTGCCTTGTTGGTTGCCTTGTTTGCTCGGTCGCGTGCATTAACGTTTGAAGTGACCCTTTTCACCGCAATTAAAGCATGTGACAGCACCCTTGTCAAACCCGTACTTGGTATCCCTTTTGCTTTCCAAGCTGGTTCTCCCCGTTCTGCTCATATAATCCTTTGCCCTTCTCACAGCGCTAGCAAACGCCCACTTGATATCCATTAACTCCATTTCATCCCTGTCTATCTACTGATAGTCTTCGTTTGTCAAATTAATGTTGCCAATTTGACTTGCGACTAATCCGTTGTAGGCACTAACCATAGTGGTAAGAATTTCAATGTGATCCCGTGCAGCTTCTACACTCACTTTGGAAAGATTTGAAGTATCAAGTTTGTTACCATAGAAGGCTTGTTGTGGTTGGGCTTGTGGTTGGGGTTTAGAAAAATAGGCAGTTGGATCAAATTGGGGTTAAGGTGTGGCAACTTGAGGTTTTGGAAGATAGGCATTTATATCAAATTGGGGTTGAGGTGTGGCTACTTGAGGTTTAGAAAAATAGGCAGCTGGATCAAATTGGGGTAGGGGTGGTGCAACTTGAGGTTTCGGAAGATAGGCATTTATGTCAAATTGGGGTTGAGGTGTGGCTACTCCTCCAAAATAGAATCTTGGGTCGAAAGCATTTGACACATAAGTTGTTTGTATCTTTGGTTGCTGGCTTGTACTAGCAGCAGGTGCAATCCCTCCAAAGTACATCTCTGGATTTTGAGGGACAGGAATTAGTTTTGCTTTTCTGATTTCTTCTGCATCCTTGTTCTCCAGCTTTTGAACAAACTCATAGATACTGACAGTATCCAATACACCTGTATGCTTTAACAACTCAATGAATGGGCTCCACTTTGGTGGTAGAGCATCAGCAAACCGTGCGACTATTTCCTGTGAAGATACAACAACCTTGTAAGAAATCAGTTCACTAATTAAATGATAAAAACGAGTTGTCATCTCATTCAATGTTTCAGTCTGCAAAAAACATAAACCCTTCAAACTCCTTCTTTAGTAAATCCTGACGCGTCTTCCGTGTGGCCGCATTTCCTTCTCCTCTCGCTACCAATGCATCCCATAAACCTTTCGTGTTCTTACAATAAGAGAATTGATGAAAGATGTCTCTGTGAAGTGCTTGAGTGAGAATAGCATACGCCTTCTTCTCCAGATCATGTGCCTTTTTGTCGGCTTCTTGCATATTATTGAAAGTTGTCGCATTTGATCCTGCTTCTTCAAGAGCTTCACTAAATGCAGAGGTAAAGCATGTCCATAATTCTGTGTTTTGCCCTTGAACGTAATTATGGAAACGACCCTTCCATGATGGATAGTCGTTCATGTGATTTAGCTTTGGCGGGCGATTGTTGCTACCCGTCTCATTCTCACTAAGCAAAATATTTTGAATGCTCTGATTTTGATTCGACACCATTGCCCATTGACTTGAACTTATTGATTGTTGTTGTTTAGGTATGGTACTCGTCATATATTCGGCCAACGACATCTGTCTTTGAGATGGTTGTGGATCCGTACTCCAATCCCAAGGGCTAGAACAACTCATATTTGATGTATGTAAGTGAAAACCTGATCAAATACTTGAAAACACAGTGTTAACCCACTTTTGCAAACCTTCTGTTAAAAAAATGACAAGTATAAGAATGTTTGACGAAATCCAATTGCGATTTCATAGCTGATATTTGATGAAAACAGGAAGTGTTTTCGTCCAAGACAGGAAGTGATTTCAGCACAATTGATTTCGGCAAGAGATGTAATTTGTTGAAATGGGATTTCGTTGAAATGGATCCAGAACTGATTTCGTCCAACCCAAGTTATTTTGGCCTGTTAAGGGTTTTCGGCCCAGAACTGAATAAGAGGCCCAGGTAGTGTTTTCGGCCCACAAGTGATTTCAACCAAATGTGATTTCGCCAGGACTGAAGTGATTTCGGCAACAAGATCTGATTTCGGCTGATAGGGTGTTTTCGGCTAAGGAGGGTGAAAGGGATTTCGTTGAGTTGTGATGAAAGGGATTTCGGCTGGGATGATATTTTTGACCAAGGTGTTTTCGTTGACTATTGAATAAGGGATTTCGGCTATAAGTGACAAGGTGTTTTCGGCAAAGACAAGATCAATACAACTAGATGTGATTTCGTGGAGCTTGATATGTTGACTGAGTGATTTCGTTGACTATTATAACCAGACAACAAGATAATTTAGAAACCTTATCCTGACACAAAGCCACAAATTTCAAACTTTACCTTACCAAAGACACTCTTTTGCAAACAACCTTACTTTATCAGACTTCGAAACTTGTTATTTTCAACAAGCATCATTACACTTGTACACATTTGTCAAACTTAAATTATTTTAATCACAAACAACACAATAATTTAACAAACCAAGATCAAACTCAGATTTATAACAAGAACAACTCAAGAACACTTTGAATGCCTGATGAACTCCGATGAATATATGAGTTTTCCGGCAACCTGAAAACTTTCCGAACACAAGTTTTTGCACAAAAGTTTAGTAAAAAACAAATCTAAACATGTGTACATGCATTTTAACAATGGTTTTATAAAAACTAATAGCAAAAACAACAAGGTTTTCACGATTTCATAACTATTTTCCAGAAAAGTATGATATTCAAGCAAGAACAAAACTGAAAAATACTTTAAAATCTATTAAAACACAAGAAAATCGACTTGGTTTAAACAAGGAATCGAGCCAATGCTCTGATACCAATTGTAGGTCCACCCGGAGGATCGAGTAACCTCTATTCCCTGTTTTCTGACAAGCCCGAAAGTGCGGAATCCAAACGGGTAAGTTAAACCAAGTTACGAACACGTAAGACACAATATTCAACGATTAACACTCAATGTATTAATGCTAGAAAACGGTTACAATACGGTGTTTACAAATGATCTCTGTAAACTCTCAGTGTGTGTGTGTTACAATGTGTTCGCTCACAAATCTATTCAGACTTGTCTATCTGTGCTCTCTGTTGTGAGTGTATTATATAGTGAAACACATCAACGAAATCAAGATCTCGACGAAATCCCTTGGATTTCGTCACATGTTTGTTTTTGCCATAATGTCTTGACGAAATCAAAGTGATTTTGTCACTTTGATGTCCTGGGCTTGGTCTTCGTCCAAATGATGTACAGGCCCAAATAGTCAAAGTCCACTTCAAGATGATTGGCCCAATGTGAAAGAATTACGGCCCAAGATACTTTCTGATTGTAATTTGTAGACAACTTTCACAAATTCATGTATGAGATAAATCTGTGACATCACCATGACATCACAATGATGATGTCATGGTGATGTGTAAACGGGAATGGCTTGCGGCGCTCCGTGCTTCGCGTGTCGAACTCTGGGGTGCACGATGGAGGAATGTCGTGTCTTCTGGCTTGAGCCGGACCTAACCGAGTCGACCCGAACCGAATCGAACCGAGTCGAGTCGCGTCCACATAAAGTATACCAACATGTCTGATAGCAATGTGCTTGGTGGTTGAATGGGATACTAGATTTTTGATGATATTTTCTACTGCCTGACTGTCCAACATAAGAGGTGTCTTTAAGGCAGTGATACCAAAATCCAGCAAATGATTTGAAGCCATAACAGTTGGGCTGTACAGCTTGCAGCAGCTATATACTCTGCCTCAGCAGTGGATGTTGAAACAGCTGCTTGCTTTTTGCTTTGCCAAGACACTAAGCAACTGCCTAGGAATTGGCACCCTCCTGAAGTGGACTTCCTTCTTTTGTCACATCCAGCAAAGTCACTATCTGAGAAACCTGAAAGCTTGATATTTCCATCAGCTGGATACCAGATACCAAGTGTGGGAGCACCTTTTAGGTATCTGAATATCCTTTTTACAGCAATAAGGTTTGACTTTCTAGGGGTTGATTGGGATCTTGCACAAACACATGTTGCAAACATGATGTCTGGCCTAGATGCAGTCAGGTACAATAAAGACCCAATCATGCTTCTATAAAGAGTTTGATCAACCAAATCACCCTTTTCATCAGACATGACTATCTTTGTGGTTGCAATGGGTGTACTACATGGCTTACAATCATCCATCTCAAATTTCTTTAAAAGTTCTTTGGCATATTTGCCTTGATGGATGAAAGTACCATTTTGCAGTTGCCTTACTTGGAGACCAAGAAAGCACTAAAGTTCACCCATTGCACTCATCTCAAACTCAGCTGTCATGAGTTGTCTAAACTCTTGACACATTTTAGAACTTCTGCTTCCAAAAATGATGTCATCCACATAAATCTGGACAATCATCAAGTCTTTCCCTCTCCATTTTAAAAACAATGTTTTATCAATTTTACCTTTTGTGAACCCAATGGAAAGAAGAAATGTGGAAAGAGTTTCATACCTGGCTCTTGGTGCTTGTTTCAAGCCATACAAAGCTTTATTTAGCTTGTAGACATGATTTGGATTAAATGGATCCTCAAAGCCTGGAGGTTGACAAACATATACCTCTTCTTGAATTTTACCATAGAGTGTTGGATCTGAGTTTGGTTGTGATTGTATTTTTCGTTTGAATAAGAATGAAGATGGATGAGTTGTGCAGCGGAATTAAGATGGAAGCAAACTTTGCATACAATCAAACGAGAGTATTGCTTTTATCAAACACTTTTCACAGAGAACCAAAAGATTTAATTTAATTTCAACAACGATTACAATGCAATGTTTAATACAAACTCCCCCTCAGCCAGAGCTTAGTGTTTGTTCGTGCAGAGAAGACGGTTTTGCAAAGAGCTAATAGAACAGTACAGAGCACTGTTCTATTTATAGGCACTAGCAAACCACTGAGCATCTAAGCTGACGTCACCATGAAAGTGACATCTAACCTCCTAACAAACTCTAACCTCTTATCAATACAAACACTGCTATGCTAACTACTACTATTACATTATATTTCATAAAGATAGAATAAACAACTGCTGCATCCCTCCACTGCTGTAAACCCAGCAGTACTTGTCCGAATCAGCAGTGCTTGACTCAAGGCAGTAGATTGAACAGCAGAGCTTTAGTCTTTCATCAGGTCTTTACTTGATCAGCAGATGTAGGTCAGCAGTTTGCACGATCAGTAGATAGGAGGTCAGCAGATGTTGAAACCACTTTCAAGGGGAGAGACTTGCATGTAACATCTGCTTATTCTGGATCCACTGCTCTGATCCAGTTTTGGCTTTAATTATCTGTTCCTCTGGTAGGGTTCAATCCCAACAATCTCCCCCTGGAACAAATAATGCCAAAACTCTTCATTATTGTGGAACTTTATTGCCTCATCAACAGTTCCCTTATTTGCCCTTTAAGTTGTAATTCAAAGGTTAAGGCATCTGTATCATCATCATCCCTGCTAAGTGGAAGATCAAGGAGATCTTGCAAATCTTCAAGACTTAGGCCAAGTGCTTGTTCCCTTGATATTTTCTTCACTTCTCCATCAGACCTGAACAAAGTCAGTACATGGGTCTGTTTGTCAGTTTCCCACTTTAGTACTTTTGAGCCTGGTGGGTTTCTTGGGAGATTTTTATTTGAAGAGGTGTTTGGAGATGCTGGCCTATTCATGACTGGCTGAGCAGTACTTGCAGATTGTTCCAATTCAAGATCTTCTTTCATCATTAATCTAATGCCCTCTTTTACAACAACATTTCCAGCATTTAGATCTTGAACTGTTTCAGCACCTGACTGGTTTTGACTCCTTCTTTTGTAGATGGCAGCACCAGCTAGAGCAGTAGTTCTTTTGACTTGCAGCTTTGGTGGTCTTTTTTAGACCTCTGCTTTGGAGTAGTCAGGCCTTTTTGGAACTGTTGGATCTTTCTTTCTAAGTTCCTCCAACTTTTTGTAGGTAGCCTTGACTCTATCTTCTCCCCACTTTGTCACAGAATTCTTTGACCCATAATCAGCTGATATCAGCTCTTCTTTCATTCTCTTCAACTCTAAGGCTTTATCAGCTTCAAATTGTTTGAATTTTTCAGGAGGAGTCTGCTTGACCTTATTTTTTATCATTTCTTGAATCCTGGCTGCCTCTTTTTCAAGCTTAGGAATGGTCCTGTTTTTGTACATGTATTTCTCCCCCTTGTATTTCTTGTAGGTCATGATGTTCTCAATGTAGTCTTTTCTCAAGGACTCATCTGCCCTTTCTGAGATTTGTTGACATACATTTTTGGCAATTTGCTCCATAGCTCTGACCTGTGTGAGTAGAAACTGATAGTTTTGCTGAAATTATCTATCAGATTTCCCTTGTTTATTTTTTATTGAGATATCCTCTGCTTGCTTGGCCTTGAGTTTCAAATATTCTTCAATATTGTTAGGCCTGGGATATCCTTCAACTGATGGCAAACTCCTTTTAGTTGGGTCATCCTCATAGTAAAAGGATTTGATTTCTTCCCTAACTGCAATGAGTTCCAGAGGAAATGAGACACCAACAGGAGGTAATGGCTTTAGAATTTGAGCTGAAGAGAGAGGCATGGGTTTTGGAATTGTGACAAGTGACAGAGATTTTGAAGATGTTGGTGGTGGAGATGTGTCATCATCTTTTAGAATTAGCCTTCTCCTTTTTTGTTTGAGGAGGGACTGATGATGCTTTGGGTGGAACAGTGGTGATAGTTTGAGTGGCAGTGGTTTGTGGTTGACTGACAGCTGTTGAAACAACTGGTGTTTCAACCACTGTTGTCATTACAGCAGATGTTGTAACATTTGTTGTCTTCTGCTTTTTGGCAGGAGGCGATGGTGGTGAGTTTGTTTTTGGTGGTGATGATGGTGGTGGTAAAGCAATGGTTGTGGTGTGTGTTGAAGTGGTGTGTGTTGAAGTGATAACAGATGTTGAAACCTCTGAAGTACCAGCAGTAGTTGATACAGCAGGAGTTACAACAGCTGTTTGGGTGGAGGTTTGATACTGATGGGTTTTGGATGGTGGTTTTGGAATATGCTTTGGAATTCTGGATGGGGTGGACTTGGGTTTTCTTTTTGGCTTAGAATTTTTAGTATCATTTGACTCAGAACAACCCTGCGCATACAGCTCCATGTAAGCTCTTTTCTCCTCATTCCACCTTGAAATATCCTTTGCCGCTCTATCCCTTTTTACACTTGCTACTCCTTCATCAAGTGCTTCTTGGGTAGCATCAACCTTTTTACTACCATCTGGCAAGGGAATTTTTCTGGTCATAGTATCCTTTTCTGGTTCAATGTAAAGACCATCATCTATTCCCTTCTTCTTCCACTCCTGAATTTTCTCCCCCTTTTTGGCATTATCTGGGGGAAGTTGATCAATGAAAAGAACTGTTGGAAGAGCAGTGCCAGTGGTTTCCAATAAATGGGCCTTGATTGCCTTAATGTCTGCTTGAGTGTTCTTGAACCTAGACTCCATGATGTTTCTCAGCTTTTGGACATGTATTTCATGTTGCTGATCTGCCATTTCTTTTTGTTGTTGGAGAAAAGGTTGGAAGAGGTTCCAGAGCTCATTTGTAGCAGATGCTTGTGGTGGAGCAGGTGCTTGAGGTGGAACAACAGTGGATTGCATCTTTTGTACTGTCAACAACTGTTGCAGCATTTCTTTGATATCTGCAAACTGAAGTATCCAGTTTATCAACACGTTCCGTCAATTCCAAATATTTTAAACCATCACCCAATTTAATGGGATCATCTGATTTCCCACTAGCAGTGGTTTTATCAGTGGTTGAGGTAGGGAGTGTACTCCAAACATTAACTACTGATGCCCCTTTTTCTTGGTACTGGGGTCTTCTTCCTTCAACACTTGACAACCTTTTGATGTTGCCAGTGGTAAAAATAAATCCACTGGTGGTTGGCAGAGATGCTATGTAAGGAATTGCCTCCAAGGAAGTCTTATTGATGTAACCACTGTCCAAATGTAAACCAGTGGGTTCAACATTTGTAGTGGCTGCTTCACTTGGAATACCACCAAGAGTTACTTGTAACTCAAGGGGTGTAACCTCCTCAGGTTGTGTTGGTGGGTTAGCAAAGATTGATACATCAGACCCCAGTCATTTGTTGAGGTATATTCTCATTAATAGGTGATTGAGAAGGACTGGTTAATGCCTGGTTCAAATTGATTGCATCCAAAAGAAGTTTAGTTGGTGGGGGAATTGTGGATGTGATGTTTGGTGTAGAAAGAGAATTTGCCCTAGGCATTGGGCTGTGGATGATGGAAACGAGTGTTTCCAGAGCATCAGATTGTGGAGTCCCTATTTGTACAACCTGTTCTTTTTTAGAAGAAACAGGAGGAGTTTCGGTTATGGGTTAAGATATTCGTACCAACTGTTGTGAGGAAGAAGCAGCAGTGGTTTCTTGTGACTTTTGTTTTGTCACAGGAAGTTGCTCTGGTATCTCATCCTCCAGAGTTGCCTTTTTGAATGGTTTGGGGGGGTTTTTGATTTTTCTTTTTCTGTGGCTTTTTGGTGATTTTAGGTGTGGGTTTCAAAGCAGTTGTGCTGCTACTTTGATCACCTTGAGCAGTGGGCTCAGCAGCAGATACCTGAGGAGCAGTGGTAGCTGCTAAATTCTGCTCAGGCACCTCTGCTTGTGTTTTGCAAGGTGTTGACATTTTGGTAAAAGTTTCAGCAGTTAAGTTGTGCATTTGTAAAGAGTCACCTTGGTTTATTGCAGCAATATCCTCCTTACTGAATTTCTTTTCAAAATAATAGCTTAGAAATCTTGGAAACAGTAAGAATGATTTTGTTTCAACATTTTTAACCAGATCATTAAAAATTTCCCGGGAATAATTAAGATTTTCTTCTTGAAGAATAGCATATCCCAGATTTTGAATTTTTAATGGTATTTCATTAAAAGCAGTGGTTTTGTTTGAAACACACATTAGAAGGGTATGAAATAAAAACCTTGTTGCAGAAGGGAAGTAACCTTTTTGTAAGGTGTCCTTTGTCACTTCTGCATTATACCCTCTTTCCAGAAAATCATTTTTTAACTCGTTTTTGGGAAAAGAAAGTTTACCTTCCTGATCATCGAGTTGGAAGACCTCTGAAAGTGATTGTCGTGTAATCTTGACGGCTTTACCCTTTAGAGAAGAGTGGATGGCTATTACAGTGTCTCCTTGTTTTTCAAGGGTTGCATTCTTCCAAAATTCTCTTTGGGTTGTCAAGTAAATTGGTGCATCCGCTGTTAACAAAGTTTTGTACTTTGATGCGGAGATGGTAGCAAGGATGGAATCGAAAATTTCTGTGGTGCCGGGTTTTGTGAGAAGACCCAGAAGATTGTGAGATGGTTTGTGTGGAATTTCAGTGGGTGTTGCCTTTTGAGAGGCTTGTTTGGATGTTGATTTGGAAGTGGGTTTTGCAGATGACTTCGATTTTGTCATTTTGGAGATGATGATCGAAGAAAGTTGTGAAGGAATTTGAAGAAAAACTGTTTTGAGAAGAGAATTTTTGAGAATTCAATTCGACAGTAAAACCCTGTTTTTGGAGTGAAGTGGGCGTTTTATAGAGGAAAAAGTGAAGGCTGACGTGGCAGCGGTTACAAAAGGTCTGACCACTATGTACTGCCCACATGCCAAACTCTGATGAAATGAAGGACAGTACTTTTATGAAAGTTACTGATGAAGGCAGTGGTTACAACGGTAAAATGGAAGCAGTGGATGATTTTCACTATCAGTGGATAGCATATCAGTGGATAAGACACTGCTTTTGAACAACAGAGTTTATCAAGGAAATGAGAGGACAGAGAATGGCTTTCAGCAGTGGACAGACTTTGATGTAGAGCAGACTTTTGAACAAGCAGTGGTTATGGCAGACTTTTAAGGATTTTAATGAAACTTCATTTTTAGCTATTTTTAAGGATGGATTTTTGATTTTCTGAAAACATTTTAATGCTTTTATTCATAGAAAAAAAAACAAGATGTTGCTTGTTATTCCATGTTTAGCATGCCAATCCTAGAGACCAAGCTTTCAAAGGTGGCAGTATCTAATGCTTTTGTGAGCACATCTGCCAGCTGGTCTTTAGTTGGAACATGATGCAGAGAAACAAACCTTTTTCATAGCAATCCCTCACAAAGTGATGTCTGATGTCGGTGTGCTTGGTGGTTGAATGGGAAACTGGATTTTTGATGATATTTCCTGCTGCCTGGCTATCCAATATGAGTGGTGTCTTTAAGGCAGTGATACCAAAATCCAGCAACTGATTTTGAAGCCACAGGAGTTGGGTTGTACAGCTTGCAGCAGCAATGTATTCAGCTTCAGCAGTGGATGTTGAAACAGCTGCTTGCTTTTTGCTTTGCCATGAAACTAAGCAATCACCTAGAAACTAGCACCCTCCTGATGTGCACTTCCTTGTTGTGTTACATCCAGCAAAGTCACTGTCTGAAAATCCTGAAAGCTTGATATTCCCATTAGCTGGATACCAGATACCAATTGTAGGAGCACTTTTTATGTATCTGAATATCCTTTTTACAGCAATAAGGTTGGATTTTCTAGGGGCTGATTGACTTCTTGCACAAACACATGTTGCAAACATGATGTCTGGCCTAGATGTTGTTAGGTACAGAAAAGACCCAATCATGCTTCTATATAGAGTTTGGTCAATCAGCTCATCCTTTTCATCAGACATGACTAGTTTATTTGTGGCCATGGGTGTGCTGCATGGTTTACAATCATTCATATCAAATTTGTTTAAAAGTTCTTTTGCATATTTGCTTTGATGAATGAAAGTACCATTTTGCATTTGCTGAACTTGGAGACCAAGAAAGCATTGCAGCTCACCCATTACACTCATTTCAAACTCAGCTGTCATGAGTTCCCTAAACTCTTCACACATTTTGTTACATGTGCTTCCAAAAATAATGTCATCCACATAAATTTGGACAATCATTAAATCCTTTCCTCTCCATTTTAAAAATAGTGTTTTATCAATGGTACCTCTTTTGAAACCATTTGAGAGTAGAAAGGTGGAAAGAGTTTCATACCAGGCCCTTGGTGCTTGTTTAAGGCCATACAGGGCTTTGTTCAGCCTGTAGACATGATCTGGATAAAATGGATCCTCAAAACCTGGAGGTTGACACACATACACCTCTTCTTGAATTGTACCATAGAGGAAAGCACTTTTGATATCCATTTGGAACACCTTGATGTTGTGGTTGACAGTAAAGGCCAAGAACAGTCTTATAGCTTCCAATCTTGCTACAGGGGCAAAAGTTTCATCATAGTCAATCCCCTCTTCCTGTCTGTAACCTTGAACCACAAGCCTGGCTTTATTCTTGACAACACTACCCCTTTCATCAGTTTTGTTTTTGAAGACCCACTTTGTGCCAATGGGGCTAACCTCCTCTAGCAGTGGTACAAGCTCATATACTTGTTGTCTTTTAAACTGTTGGAGCTCCTCTTGCATGGCTTCTACCCAGCTATTTTCTTTCAGTGCCTCTTGGTACTTGACTGGCTGATGGAGTGATAGAAAACCAGCAAAAAGACAAATGTTTTGGGTTTGGCTTCTTGTGAGCACCCCTTCATTGATGTTGCCAATGATTTGATCAGGTGGATGAGATATCAAGTAGATTAAATCTCCTTGGTATGGAATGATGGCATTTGTTGGTGAAGGCTGCAAATGTGTATCATCTGAGCTAACCACTGCTGGTGACTTTGATGACCCAGCAGTGGCTTCAAAAGGTGGTGGAATGGGGGGTAATGAAGTGGACACATGCTGACTGGTATCCACTGTTTGGGTACTTTTGTCAGTAGTGTTTGTTGATGTGGAAGCAGTGGTTAATGGGCTACTTTGGTCAACAACTGTTGAGGTAGCAGTGGTTGAGCTTTGACAGCTGTTTTGAACATCTGATGCTCTTCCCATTCTGACAGACTTTTGAGGAATGATGATTTCATACCCATAGTCTGGTGTTGAATCCTCTGATGGACCTGCACTATTAGTCTTGACAGCAGTATTTTCAAAAGTGAATTTATCAAGATCAAACAGATCTGCAGGATTTGCTGGGATTTTCATTGATGAAAGTTCATTGAACTTTACATTCAAGGTTTCCTCCACTGCCTTGGTCCGTGTATTAAACACTTTGTAAGCCTTGGCAGTGGTTGAGTATCCCAGATGATAACCACAATCATATTTGGCTGCAAATTTTGAAATGGAATCTTTTAAGTTTAAAATAAAGCATGGGCAGCCAAATACCTTGAAGTAAGAGATCAGTGGTTTGATTTTATACAGAATTTCATAAGCAGTCTTTTTTGTGCCTGGGGTTTATTAAAACTCTGTTTTGGACATAGCAAGCAGTGTTTACTGCCTCTGCCCAAAAAGTTAATGGCAAACCTGAATCAGCAAGCATGGTTCTGGCAGCCTCAATCAAAGTTCTGTTCTTTCTTTCAACTACCCCATTTTGCTCTGGTGTTCTAGGGATGCTGTACTGCCTTACAATCCCTTTCTTCACACAGAAGGCATCCAACTCCTTATTTTTGAATTCTGTGCCATTATCACTCCTGAAGACTTTTACTGGAAGGTCAAATTGCTTTTCAACCTGTGTCACAAAGTCTTGCAAAATGCCTGCAGTCTCATCTTTTGAGTGTAAAAAGAAAGTCCATGTAAACCTAGAAAAGTCATCAACAATAACCAAACAATATCTTTTCTTCTTGAGACTCATGACTTGAACTGGGCCAAACAAATCCACGTGCAGCATTTGCAAACACTGGGTTGTTTTGGACTCTTCAATGGACTTAAAAGAGCTTTTATGTTGTTTTCCTTTTAAACAGAAAACACAATGCTCATGACATGAAAACAATTTTTGTGGTAGGCCTCTTACCAAACCATTTTTTGAAATTTCAGTGATTGTCTTAAGATTTGTGTGCCCCAGTCTTCTGTGCCAAAGTTCTGTCTCTTTGTTAGAGGCAGCTGAGAACAGACAGGCATCAGCTCTGGGACACTCTTTTGACATATCAACAACATAAACATTGCCACTTCTTTGAGCAACAAGTTTTGTTTGACCAGTGTTTATTATTGCTTCAATCTTTTTGACCATTTCTGGTCCAACAATCCTACAACACTCCTTTGTGAAGAATGACCCATACCCCTTGTCACTCATTTGTGAAACACTCAGGAGGTTGATTTCAGACTGTCTATCAGATTGACATTTTCAAATTTTACATTGCCAGACTGTACTGTACCAGACCCCAGAACTTTCCCTTTACTGTTATTCCCAAAGGATATATCACCCCCTCCATGAATTTTGAAATCTTTGAGTAGGGCTTTACATCCAATCATGTGCCTGGAGCCTCCACTATCAACATACCAACGGCTATCTAAGCAGGCAGAAGCTCCCTGCACATGAAGTAAAAGGATTAGTTCATTAGGGTTTCCAAAGCCAATAAGGCTTTGGATGGGGTCTCAACAGTGTCTGGGATGGATGCACATTGATGGACAGTGGTTAGGTCAGAGGTTTGGACAGTTTTAAGACTGTTTCTTGCTAACCACTGTTGGGGGTCTTGACCAATCACCTGTTTGTACCCAAAAGGATGCCTGTTCACTTTAGGTTTAGAGGGCCTTTTGTAGGTCTCATAAACGTGTGGAATCCTTTGGTAAGACTGTTTCTCTTTACCTCTTCTGTATTAATTGGCAGGGGGTGCATCAGTAACCTGAACATCTCTTTTAACAGATGTTTGGTTCAGCTGTTTTGTGACAGTTGTTTGAACTGGCACGAGCAGTGGTTGGTTCTTGGTAAATTTTACAGATGATGTTGATGGACTCAAGGATGTTTTAGCAATGTACTCATTCTTTTTCACATCAAAGTTTTTGAGATACACACATGCTTGAGTTTTGTGGTTTGTTTTACCACAGACAATGCAGCTTTCAGCAGGAACAATGACACTTGTTTTGTTTAAATCATATGCTTTTAAATGGAAACAATCTTTTGTTAGATGATTCCTTTTCTCACAAAATTCACAAAACAGGTTATTGATCTTTTCTTTTTTCTTTCTCTTTTCGGACTCCTTTGCAACAGAGTTTTTAACCTCTGTTGGGATGTCCTTGAGTGGAATGACTTTAGCTTTTGGAGCTTTAACACCATCAGTGGTTGTAAAGTCCATGGGCTTAAAACTTTCAAGAATGTCACACTCATCAGACCATGTGGGTTTAAACTTGTATTTCTCAAGCTCCTCGAAAGTAGAGGATCCCACTGGTCTGTCAAGTGTGATTTTGTTACCAAGTTTATCAGTGATTTTCACTTCTTGGCCATTCTTGTTTGTGGGGATGAACTCAGTTGTTTCATCAGTGGTTTGAACAGATTTTTCAAAAGCAGTGTTTTCATCATCATGTTTTCTATAACCAACACCAAATTTCACATTGCTTTTTATCTGTTTTTCAAGCATAACCTCATACCCTTTGCATGATTCCACCCATTTTTCACAGGTGATCTGGGTGGACTCCAACTCCTTTTTGCAAACTTGGTATTGTTCTACCATAGTTTGGAGTTGGGTTTTGGTTATGCTCTGCTCTTCTTTCAGACAGCTGATCTCTTTTTCTTTTTCAGTCAATTTGTTTTTAAGTTCTTTTAAAGATCTTTCAAATTTGACTTCATCAGTTAAGATTTTATCCCGAAGGTTTTCATTCACCTCTTTGATGTTAGCAAAAGCAATAAGACAATTGTCAGAACACAGTTTTTCAAGAACTTGAGGAGATACCTTGGCAGCAGCCATCATTGCACAATCACATTGATGATTTTCTTCATCATCAGCTCTAACCTCTTTCTCACCTGGTTTCTTCTCTTCCTCTTCTTCTTTATCCTCTTCGGACCATGGATCTATCAGTGGTTCAATCAGGGTTCCTGAACTTTCTCCCAGCAGTAGTTCACCAGCCACAGCAGTAACCACTGCTTCAGTCACCTCGTCCACTGTTTCAGCACTTTGCTGTTCACCTTCAGTTTCAATCCCCTCTGGTATTGACTCTAATGCCATCAAACAAAATTCATCATTAGAAGGTTCATTAAAGGCATAGAGTGCAAAACTTTCATCACCAAGCTCATCAGGCATACTGCTCCAGTCAACAAAGCCTTGAGTGAAGAAGCTTTGCTGGTTTGGTTGTACTGATGCTGGAGCAGCTGTTTGAGGTGCAACAGTTTGCACTTGTGCCTGAGGGACAGGGGTTTGCACGTACTGAATTTGTGGAACAGTGGTTTGGACATAATGCACAGGCACAGGGGCAGCAGCATAATGAGCAGTGTTAACATGAGCTGCAGGGGTATATTGGGTATAGTGCACAGTGCTTTGATTTTGAGGTCTAGGGTTTGAGCTAGGATGAGTGATTATAGGACCAGTAGTTTGACTCCTGCATTCCCTAGCGAAATGACCTAGCCTATTGCACTTGTAACACTTGATTTTCGATTTATCCAACCCAACCCTTAGATTCCCATGTAACCTTAGGAATTTTCTCCCTGTTCTTTTGTAGAATTTGCTTGTTCTTACACTAAGCAAAGCCAACTGATGAAAAATGTCCATCTCTTCTAAGTCAGTGGGATCAAAATGTTGCAAATCATTGAGTTCAAAGCACAAATTATCTGACATCTGGTTTTCACCATTTGCAGTAAAAGCATAATTTGCAGAGTGAGGATCAGGGTTGTTAAAATTTCCACCAGCAGTTATATCAATGAAGTGATCATAACCCTGATCCTTACCACTGCTACTAGATTCTTCCTGACCAAAAAGAGCTGTGCTACCGAATGAATAATCATCAGCAACTTTTCCAGACTCTTGCAACTTCTTTTTCTGGTTCAACTCCCTTTCATAGGTCAGGAGTCTACCATGAAGTTGGGTCAGGGTCAGATCTTTGAACTCAGCAGAGTTTCTAGTGACAAAAGCTATGGTGTCCCATTTTTCTGGTAGTGATCTAAGGAACCTACTATTTTGAGTTGAATTTGGAAAAGTTACTTTAACAAGCCTTAGTTCACTAATGAGACAGCTGAATCGCTCAAATTGCTGAGTCAGTGATTCACCCTTGATGTGACAAAATGTTTCATACTGCTGATTCAGGATTTCCCTATTGTTCTCAATGACTTCTTCTGTTCCCCCAAACTGTTCCTTTAACGCATCCCATAGCTCTTTGGCACTGTTACAGTGTAACAGTCCAGCATAGTTCTCATTGGGTAATGCGGATGCTATGATGCTAAATGCTTTGGCATCGAGTTCGAACTTTTGAAAATCAGTTTCAGTATAGTTTTCAGTTGGTTTAGGAACGAACTTCTTTGCGTCCTCAGCACTTGGCACCATAGGAACATCGGGACCAAAAACAACAGACCTCCAACATCCAGTGTTCTGTTGAGCAAGGATGTGACCCATCCTTCTCTCCCAGATGTTGTATTCATTACGTTTAAGCATGGGTGGTTTAAAAAGCGAGCCAATGTTATTCTTATCATCTTGTGATTGTGACGCCATCCTGGTTGTTTTACAGGCACTGATTAATCAACTTTAATGGTGATTAAACCTTACTCTGTTTTTCAACAAACCGAACAAACTATCGATATCAACGATTATGAGCTGAACTATTTATGTCAAAATGATTGTTAAATCAAATTTGACTGTCCAAGCTCTGATACCAATTGTTGGATCTGAGTTTGGTTTTGATTGTATTTTTCGTTTGAATAAGAATGAAGATGGATGAGTTGTGCAGCGGAATTAAGATGGAAGCAAAATTTGCATACAATCAAACGAGAGTATTGCTTTTATCAAACACTTTTCACAGAGAACTGAAAGATTGAATTTAATTTCAACGACGATTACAATGCAATGTTTAATACAAACTCCCCCTCAGCCAGAGCTCAGTGTTTGTTCGTGTAGAGAAGACGGTTTTGCAAAGAGCTAATAGAACAGTACAGAGCACTGTTCTATTTATAGGCACTAGCAAATCACTGAGCATCTAAGCTGACGTCACCATGAAAGTGACATCTAACCTCCTAACAAACTCTAACCTCTGATCAATACAAACACTGCTATGCTAACTACTGCTATTACATTATATTTCATAAAGACAGAATAAACAACTGCTGCATCCCTCCACTGCTGTGAACCCAGCAGTACTTGTCCGGATCAGCCGTGCTTGACTCAAGGCAGTAGATTGAGCAGCAGAGCTTTAGTCTTTCATCAGGTCTTTACTTGATCAGCAGTTTGCACGATCAGTAGATAGGAGGTCAACAGATGTTGAAACCACTTTCAAGGGGAGAGACTTGTATGTAACATCTGCTTATTCTGGATCCACTGCTCTGATCCAGTTTTGGCTTTAATTATCTGTTCCTCTGGTAGGGTTCAATCCCAACATAGAGGAATGCACATTTAATGTCCATTTGAAACACCTTTATGTTGTGGTTGACAGCAAAGGCCAGGAATAATCGGATAGCTTCTAATCTTGCTACATGGGCTCATCATAGTCAATGCCCTCTTCCTGTCTGAACCCTTGAACCACGAGCCTTGCTTTATTCTTGACAACAATACCCCTTTCATCAGTTTTATTTTTGAAGACCCACTTTGTGCCAATAGGACTCATACCATCTGGCAGTGGAACAAGCTCCCAAACTTGTTGTCTTCTAAACTGTTGGAGCTCCTCTTGCATGGCTTCTACCCAGCTGTTGTCTTTTAGTGCCTCTTGGTACTTGACTGGCTGATGGAGAGATAGAAAACCAGCAAAAAGATAGATGTTTTGGGATTGGCTTCTTGTTAGCACCCCTTCACTAATGTTGCCAACGATTTGGTCGGGTGGATGAGACTTTAAGAAGATTAGATCTCCTTTGTATGGAACAATGGCATTTAAGAGTGAGGGCTGCAGATGTGAATCATCTGAGCTAACCACTACTGTTAACTTTGATGATCCAATAGTGGCTTGAAATGGAGGTGGAGGAATAGGAGGAAGTGGTGTGGAAACATGCTGACTTGTATCCACTGTTTGAGGACTTTTATCAACAGTGTTTGATGATGTGGAAGCAGGGTTATTGGGCTACTTTGGTTAATAACTGTTAAGGTAGCAGTGGTTGAGCTTTGACAGCTGTTTTGAACATCTGCTGCTCTTCCAATTGATGCAGACTTTTGTTGTGGAATGATGACTTCATATCCATAGTCTGATGGAGGACTTTGTGATGGACCCGCATTGTTATTCTTGACAGAAACATTTTAAAATCTAAATTTATGAAGATCAAACAATTTTGCAGGGTTTACAGGGATTTTCATTGAAGAAAGTTCATTGAAATTTACATTCAAAGTCTCTTCCACTGTTTTTTTCCTTGTGTTAAACACTTTGTAGGCCTTATCAGTGGTTGAGTATCCCAAATGATATCCACTGTCTACTTTGGCTGCAAATTTTGAAATTGAGTCTTTTAAATTCAAGATAAAGCATGGGCAGCCAAAATACTTTAAAGTATGAGATCAGTGGTTTGATTTTATATAGCAGTTCATAGGCAGTCTTTTGATGCCCGGGGTTGATTAAAACTCTATTCTGGACATAGCAAGCAGTGTTTACTGCCTCTGTCCAGAAAGTTAATGGCAAACCTGAATCAGCAAGCATAGTTCTGGCAGCCTCAATCAATGTCCTGTTCTTTCTTTCAACAACCCCATTTTGCTCTGGTGTCCTTGGGATGCTGTACTGCCTTACAATTCCTTTGGACACATAAAACTCATCCAACTCCTTATTTCTGAACTTTGTGCCGTTGTCACTCCCGAAGACTTTTATTGGCAAGTCAAACTACTTTTCAACCTGTGTGACAAAGTCTTGCAGAATGCCTACAGTCTCATCTTTGGAATGTAAGAAATAAGTCCATGTAAACCTAGAAAAGTCATCTATAATAACCAAGCAATATTTTTTCTTTTTAAGACTCATGACTCTAACTGGGTCAAACAGATCCATGTGCAGGATTTGCAGGCACTTGGTTGTTTTGGACTCTTCAATGGACTTAAATGAGCTTTTATGTTGTTTTCATTTTAAACAAGAAACACAATGCTCAGGACAGGTGAACAGTTTTTGAGGTAAACCTCTTACTAACCCCTGTTTTGACAAGGCAGTGATTGTCTTGAGATTTGTGTGCCCCAATCTTTTGTGCCAAAGTTCTATCTCTTTGTTAGAGGCAGCTGAGAACAGACAGGCATCAGTTCTTGGGTTCTCTTTTGACAAATCAACTACATAAACATTGCCACTTCTTTGAGCAACAAGTTGGGTTTTTCCATTTTTTTATTATTTCTTCAATCTTTTTAACCGTTTCTGGTCCAACAATCCTTAGTAAAGAATGAGCCATAGCCCTTATCACTCATTTGTGAGACACTAAAGAGGTTGAATTTTAGATTGTCTATTAGATTGACATTTTCAAACTTAACATTACCAGACTGAACTGTACCAGACCCCATCACCTTCCCTTTACTACCATTACCAAAGGATATATCACCCCCTCCATGAGTTTTGAAATCTTTGAGTAGGGCTCTACATCCAGTCATGTGCCTGGAGCCTCTACTATCTACATACCAAAGACTATCTAAGCATGCAGAAGCTCCCTGCACATCAAGTAAAAGGTTAGTTCATTAGGGTCTCCAAAGCCAATAAGGCTTTGGATGGGGTCTCAACAGTGTCTGTGTTAAGTTGAGGTGGATGGACAGTGGTTAGCTCAGGGGATTGGACAGTTTTGGAACTGTTTTTCTCTAACCACTGTTGGGGGTCTTGCCATATCAGTTGTTGATACCCAAAGGGATGCCTGTTCACTCTAGGTTTAGAAGGCCTTTTGTAGGCTTCATAAACATGTGGGACACTTGGGTATGGTGGTTGACCTTTACCTCTTCGGTATTGGTTAGCATGGGGTGCATCAGTCACCTGAACATCTCTTTTAACAGAGGTTTGGTTCAGCTGTTTTGTAACAGTTGTTTGAACTGGCACAAACAGTGGTTGATTCTTGATTGGTGGTTTTGATGAACTCGTGGCTGTTTTTAAAGTGTACTCATTCTTTTTTACATCAAAGGATTTGAGATACACACATTTCTAAGTGATGTGGTTTGATTTACCACAGATGGTGCAGCTCTGGGAAGGCACAATGATGCTTGTTTTGTTAATATCATATGCTTTTAGATGAAAACAATCTTTGGTCAAATGATTTTTCTTCTCACAGAAATCACAAAACAAGTTTTTAACCTTTTCTTTTCTTTTCTTCTTATCAGACTCCTTTGCAACAGAGTTTTGAACCACTGTTGGGATGTCCTTAAGAGGAATGACCTTTGCCTTAGGAGCTTTTACACCATCAGTGGTTGTGAAGTCCATGGGTTTGAAGTTTTCAAGGATGTCACACTTATCAGACCATGTGGGTTTAAATTTGTATTTCTCAATTTCCTCAAAAGTTGAGGACCCCACAGATCTTTCCAAAGTGATCTTGTTACCAAGTTTATCAGTTATTTTAACCTCTTGGCCATTCTTGTTTATGGGAATAATTTCAACAAAACCAGCTTGATTTGCAGCAATGTTTTCAACTTGGTAATTTTTTCTAAACCCTATCCCAAATTTTACATTACTTTCAAGCTGTTTTTCAAGCATGATCTCATAACCTTTACAGGATTCCACTCATTTTTCACAAGTGATTTGAGTAGCTTCCAACTCCTTTTTGCAAACATGATATTTTTCTATCATTGTTTGGAGTTGGTCCTTGGTTAAGCTATGCTCTTGTTTGATGCTGCAAATCTCATTTTCTTTATCATTCAGTTTATTTTTTAGTTATTTTAATGACTTTTCAAATTGAAATTCAGAAGTTAATAACCTATCCCTAAGGTTTTCATTCACCTCTCTAATGTTAGCAAATGCTATGATGCATTTGTCCGAACACAGATTTTTAAGAACCTAAGGTGATGCCTTGGTTGCAGCCATCATGGCACAATCACAGGTATGATCACTTTCTTCTTCAGCTTTCTCTTCTTTTTCACCTTCTTTCTTCTTTTCTTCTTCTTCAGACCAGGGGTCGGACAGTGGTTCCAACAGGGGTTTTGAACTTTCTCCCAGCAGTATTTCATCAGCAACAGCAGTAACCACTGCTTCAGCAATTTTGTCCACTGTTTCATCACATGACTGTCCTTCTTCAGCTTCCATCCCTTCTGATATTGACTCTAATGCCATAAAACAGAATTCATCATTAGAAGCATCATTAGTAGCATAGAGTGCAAAATTTTCATCACCTAGCTCATCAGGTAAGCTGCTCCAGTCAACAAAGCCTTGGGTGAAAAAGCTTTGCTGATCTGGTTGAACCACTATTGGTGCAGCTTGTTGAGGTGCAACTGGTTGCACTTGAACCTGAGGGATAGGAGCTTGGACATACTGAATTTGTGGGACAGTGGTTTGGACATAATGCACAGGAACAGGGGTTGTAGGTTGTGCATAATGGGCAGTGTTTACATGGGCAGCAGGGGTATATTGAGCATAGTGCACAGTGCTTTGGTTATTTTGTGGTCTAGGGTTTGAGCTGGGATGTGTAATAATTGGTCCATTGGTTTGACTCCCGCATTCCCTAGAAAAATGACATAGCCTATTACACTTATAGCACTTAATCTTTGACTTATCCAGCCCCACTTTTAGATTCCCATGTAACCCTGGAAATTTTCTCCCTGACCTTTTGTAAAACTTGCTGGTTCTAACACTCAGCAAAGCAAGTTGATGCAAAATGTCCATTTCTGCTAAGTCATTTGGATCAAAATGCTGTAAATCATTGAGCTAAAAGCATAGATTGTCAGAGTTCTGGCTTTCTCCATTTGCTGTAAAAGCATAATTGGATGAGTGAGGATCAGAGTTGAAGTTTCCACCAGCAGTTATGTCAATAAAGTGATCATAACTCTTATCCTTACTACTGCCAGACTCTTCCTGACCCAAAAGAGCTGTGTTGCCAAATGAGTAGTCATCTGTAACTTTGCCAGACTCTTGCAACTTCTTTTTCTGGTTTAACTCCCTTTCATAGGTCAAGAGTCTACCATGAAGTTGGGTCAGGGACAGATCTTTGAACTCAACAGAATTTCTGGTCACAAAAGCAATTGTGTCCCATTTTTCAGGAAGTGATCTTAAAAACCTGCTGTTAACAGTTGATTTAGGAATCTTAGTTTTAACAACCTTAAGTTCACTTATGAGACAGCTAAATCACTCAAACTGTTGTGTTAATGTTTCACCCTTAATGTGACAAAAGGTTTCATACTGTTGGTTCAAAATTTCCCTGTTGTTTTCAATTACTTCTTCAGTCCCCCCAAATTGTTCTTTAAGTGCATCCCACAATCCCTTGGCACTGTTACAGTGTAACAGCCCAGCATAGATTTCATTGGGGAGTGCAGATGCAACGATGCTAAATGCCTTGGCATCCAGTTCAAGTTTTTGAAAATACTGATCAATGTAGTTCTCTAATTTCTTAGGAACAAAAACCTTTAGATCCTCAGCACTCGGCACCATTGGAACATGTGGTCCATAGATAACCGATTTCCAACATCCGGTGTTCTGTTGAGCTAAGATGTGACCCATCCTTCGCTCCCAGATGTGGTATTCATTCCTTTTCAACATGGGTGGTTTGAAGAGAGAACCAATGTTATTGTTCATGTCTTGTGATTATGACGTCATCCTGGTTATTTTATAGGCACTGATTAATCAACTTTACTCGTGATTAACCCTTACTCTGTTTTTCAACAAAATGAACAATTAATAAGTATCAACGATTGTGAACCCGAACTTTTTACGTCAAAATGATTGTTAGATCAAATTTGACTGTCCAAGCTCTGATACCAATTGTTAGGATCTGAGTTTCTTATGATTGCGTTTGTTCTAATTATAATGAAGATGAATGACAAATAATTTGCAGCGGAATGTAATGGA
This sequence comes from Helianthus tuberosus, assembly GCA_030545235.1. NCBI lineage: Eukaryota > Viridiplantae > Streptophyta > Magnoliopsida > Asterales > Asteraceae > Helianthus > Helianthus tuberosus. The sequence goes on along the minus strand of CM060396.1, from coordinate 153,656,884 downwards.
ATAAACTTTCAACACAATCAAATGGAAGAAATGCTTTCAACACACATGTTTAACATGAAATCGAATGATTATATTTATTATAACAATTCAATTACAATGCATGCATGTAATACAATCTCCCCCTCAGCCTGAGCTCACACTGGTTTGTTCATACAGAATGACTTGGGATGAAAGAGAAAATAGAATAGTACAAGGTACTGTTCTATTTATAGTACGAAGCAAACTACTGAAGCATCTTTGCTGATGTTACCATGAAAGTGACATCTAACCTCCTAACAACCTACAACCACTGATCTATACAAGCATTCTTATCTAACCACTGATTACAATACAATACAAAGACATAAACTAACTACTGCTTCTCATTCCACTGTCATACTCCTACCAGTGCTTTGTCTTCATCAGCAGTACTTGAACCATGACAGTAGATTGAGAATCAGTGCTTTAGTCTTCAACAGTCTTTAGCAGTTGTTGAAGATCATCAGTTGTTGTAGACGAACAGTGGATGGAGGTCATCAGATGTTAGGGCCACTTCCAAGGGGAAAGATTGAATACAAACATCTGCTTATTCTGGATCCACTGATCTGATCCAGTTTTGGCTTTAATCAACTGTTCCTTTGTAGGGTTCAATCCCAACATGGCGTCCGCCACCATTGTTTCCCTGGTTAAGCTGAGGACAATCTTTCTTGAAACATGCGTCGCTACCACACTAGTAGCATGTTCTGGTAATCCCGCGTTGCTGATTCTGATTCTATCTCAGTTGGATTTCGCCCCGACAATCCTTTGCAGCATGACCATACTTGTCATACCTTTGATAACGGTTGACACCACATTGTCCATAGTGGTGCAGATTGCACTTGTTGCAACTTAGTTTATTTCCTGAATAACTGCTTCGGTTCTGAGAGTTATTGATGCTGTTGGACGACTGTTTGTTGTAGCCTCGGTTATTGTTGAACCTTTTCTAGGAACCTTATTGTGATTGACCAGAAGTTTGCTGTTTGGAAGAACTACCCTCCCATTTTCTTTTGTTGTCAGGGGCAACCACAGACTCGCCCCTCTATGGAAGTTTTCCCTATTCAACTACCTTGTCTATCAGTTTGCGCACCAACCGCACTGCCTGCTAAACCGTCACCGAATTGCCAGACATAACCAATCCCTGAATCTCAGGGACTAGCCCTCCCAAATAGAGTTCAATCTCCTTGTATGTCGGCCTAGCCATCTCCGGGCATAAGCACACTAGATCGTAGTGTTTTGAGGTGTATTCTTCAATTACGGATTCCCGCATCTTGTGTTTCCATAAGTCTTGCTCCAGTTGATGAATGCGGTCTCTCAGATACTATTCTTCCCTGATTAAGTTCTTGAATTCATCCCATGCAATCGCGTTGGCTCCAGCTAAACCCCTCTTTGTGCCAGCCATTCCACAAGGTTAGTGCCCCGTCTTCGAGTGTAGAGGCTGCAAACTTCACCCTGTTCTCTGGTAAGCAATTGCACATTGCAAATACTGATTTAACTTTTTCGATCCACTGAACCAGCCCGATGGGTCCTTCCAACCCCGTGTACTTGCTTGACTTGCAGTCTAAGAAAGCCTTATAAGGGTTAAACCCTACACCTAAGAATAGAATTCGGAAGAGGCGTTAGAAAAACGTATTATATAAAAAAAAGCTAAAGCTACCATTACTTTAGATTTTTATTGGAGAGTTGGGTAAGTGTTACCTCCAGGATTAAGGTTCTGGTTATAGTTCAGGTTGTTCTGGAGATGTTGGTTGCTAGCAGCGATGGCTCCATTCACGTGCTCCTGAATAAGTGCGGCTAACTCCGCGTATGACATAGTGATATTTCCACGTCCACCACCGCGAGACATTCTGATTTAGCATACACACAATTATACGAGACAAAGTATTATACAGTCATTGTATAAGTTTCAAATGTGCGATTTAGGGTAAGGTAACATCTCAGCACACGAAACATTTTAAAATGAAACAACTGATTAAAATAAATTGTAAGAGTTGTTACAAAGTATTTCAACAAACATTTAAAAATTAAAACATCACAAATGTCCACGTAAAGCAAAAGAGAAAGATAAGTAAGCAAGTAGAAAGCGGGTCAGTCGTCGACTCCGTTGTCACCCGCATCCGAGTCTTCATCTGCCGGTGCCTCCTCCGGCTCTTCTTCTGGTTCCTTATCAGATTCTTCCTAAGGCTCTTCTTTAGGATCCTCTTCCGGATCCTCTTATGGGTCCTCTTCCGGCTCGGCCTCAGCCGGAGGTGCTGGTGATGCGGGTGCTGGTGTCGGATACTCTAAGTTATAAATCCTCACAAGAGTTGCCTGCAAGTTCATTCGTATTTCCTCGGTTTCATAACGATCAATGCCGTGATTTATTCGAAAGCTTAGGTTCCTTTCACGTTGCTTTTCCGCTTCTTCCCTTAACTTGAGAAACAATTTTTCCAATTCTATGATGCGTTTTTCCATTTCAATAGTGGAATTGAGAGGAGTTGTTTTGGATGATGCTTCCCCTCTTGTGCTAGGCATTTCCTTTTTGCCACTCGCGTCTCCACATGATGTGGTGTGAAGGTGGCACCTCGGGTGTCACACCCCCAAAATACTGTGACAATTGTCAAATTTGCATGTATCCGTACAATTATTAAATGTTAATTATGACTTAATAACTGTGCCGATTTACCATTTATGACATGAACTGCTTTCTGATTATTGCCATATACATACATGTGTATCATATATTTCAAATGACATATCATTATTGCATGCAACATTTATTGATTCAAATGATGCACGAAACAAAGTTAGCACAGTTATCAGACCAATCAGAAAAATGCTGACAGAGTTCAGTACATAGACAGACATGATATTGAGACACAGAATGTGCCAGAAACCAAGAGTTACACCAGTATAGTGTGTAGGGAAGTAAGGATCATGAAACTGCCTTCCTAGAGATAGTTTAAGTACCGGAAAGTGCCTGAAACTCACTTAAATTGTTGAATTCAGCAAAATTCAGCACAATTCAGCTTTTAAACACTTAAATATCATGCAGAAATATGGATAAATGGTCCAGAATGCTTTCCTAAGTGTCAGGAATCAAAACTGTCACAAAAGGTAACATAAAGCACACTAAACTACATAGTTTAGCACCTTAATGAACCGGTAACCAACCGAACAACCGGACACTACCCGAAACACCAATTTTTTTGCAGAAGCATTGTTTTAACATTTCCGAGCTAGTTATGGTCCCCGAACATCATAACACACCATATAACATCCTAATAACTAAACACCCTAACTAAACACTTAGATTTCAACTATAAACTAACTATACAATTACACCCTAAACTATACCCCCCCCCTCCTATTTATGGCCATGATGTGGCCCCCACACCTTGATTTTATTTTGTTATTTTATTAGATCATGTTTCCTCTTTTATAACATATTATACAATGGATTAATTTGTGTTAGAAGTTATAAGAATTAACCAAGAGAACATAAACTCACCATTCTCACAACTCACCACACTTGAACTCTTATTCTTCCCCTCTCCTTACCTTCGGCCGAGAACCCACACATACACATCCATCTTCATCATTCAACTTTCATTCAATCTTTACTCATACAAAGGTGTAAGAAGCATCATAAGGAAGCTAGGAGCTCTTGGAAGTTGAAGGACCTCTTGCAAGTGTTATTAACCACCTCATCTTCATCTTGTGATCATCCCTAGCCTTGAGCTAGTAGTAAGATCATCTAAACTCCATTTCACATCTTATTTAGTTGGTTAAAGAATGATACAAGTAACTTAACATGAAGAACACTAATGATCAAGAACTTAAATCATGAACTTAAGCTTAAAAATCATAAGAATACATGTTATTAAGTGTTATTATGCTTCTTGATTGTTGATTGTTTGTGTTAATGATGTTAAACATCATATGATCTTGCTAGATGGTGATTAAAGACATAATCTAGCAAGATGAGAGGATGATTATGTTGTAGATCAAAGTGATCATCCTTATGTAAAGCATGAACTTGAAGTATAAATTGTTTTCTTGAAAAATGATGATCAAAGTGTGATGTAGATCATATAGATGGATGATTTCAAAGAATAATTTCTCAAGAAACCAAGTTAAAATACATGATTTACATAAACTTGGTTCTTAAATAAATTAACCACATTTTTAGAGGTTAATCAAGTGTAGAAATATATGTTTAACAAGAAAAATTCAAGAAGAAATATTTTTAGAAAAATATTTTACAAGTTGTGAAGATCTAAATTCTTCAATAATGATGTTTTTAAATAAACAATCATACTTTAAAGGGTAACTAAGCCTACTAAATACACTAGTAAGTTACTACAAATTTTTATAAATTTTCAAGTTCATGAAGTAGTGATTAATGCTTGATTTATGGCTCTTGGTAAGTATTATTTGGTTTGTTGTTGATTGTGATGGTTTATAAAAGAAAATTATATGCTTTGAAAGCATGGAAACCTCCATTTTTAAGTGGAAAGTATGGCAAAATTTTTCTAGAAATTTAACACTTAGAAAAATATTTTTAAACAAATATTTACAAGTATATTTTAACCATGATTTTTCATATAAAGTTTGCCATAATTTTTGTTACAAAAATTATAAATATTGGAGGTTGGTTTTTGATATTGAAAGTGACTAAATATGTATTTAGGAGAATATATATTTAGATGTCACCATGTGTGTGATTGTTTGTATAATATGTGTATTAGTTATATTATTTTAGGACTTGAAATAATATAACTCACCAAAATACCAAGAAATTTACAATCCAAAATATTACCAAAATTCCAAGAAATAAATATATAATTTATACCCAAAATATTGGAGAAACCGAACAAGGAATATAACTTACAAAAATATTCCGGAATTTAATTCATAGGTATATTTTGGTAAATGGTATTTTGGACACCAAGAGAACAAAAATATGATTTTTACAATTATTACAAAAATATATCATATTTTTTACAAGAAGAAAATGTATTATTTTTTGGTAAATAAAATATATATGTTTTCTTGAATTACTAGAAGATATATTATTTTTGGAAGAAAATATATATTTTCTCAAATAAATATAGAATACATTATTTTTGAGTGAAAAATAGATTTATAAATATTTTCTAAAGATAATCTTGAAAATATATTATTTTTTAGACTTATATGAAAATACAATTATTTTTGCCAATGAAAAAATTATAAATAATTTTTCTATGTAAGTTTTCTTAAAATATATATTAATTTAAGAATATATTTTGGTGAATTTTATTAGAAATATTATTCCGGAAAAATCATTACAAAAATTAAGTATATGAATACTTAATAAACACAATGAAAATACGTATTCTCGTGCGTATAAATACACCGAAATACGCCACCGATACTTGGCAAAAATATACAAGTATAAGAATACGAGTATAAATACAGACATCCTTGGGAAGTTATACATGTACAAATACATAAAAGTGTCAGGTTAAAATATATTATTTTAACAAATATTCCAAAATTTAATAAATATAATTTAAGTTAAAATATTTATTATTTTAACAAATAATTATATAACTTGAAATAATAATGAGGACACTATGAAACGTAACTCAAAGACACTAATTAAGACTAATGTCAAGGCACGACCCACTCGTCTAATAAATGTAGTACGTTTGTAGGTAGTCGTGCACACTAGGAGAAGCTTTGGGTTACATTGGATTCGAAGAACGCAACATTGTGAGTTCATGTCCCCCTTTTCTCTTAACTGTTTTTTTTTTATAACTTCGGGGGTGAAATACATGTTACAAAGTGTTTACAAACGTTTACATATGGTATGGTTAGCTAAGGAATGAACTGTTGGATCATGTGAATGGGTAGGCGCACACTTAAGACCATTAATCCTCGTATAAGGACCGAGGGACATGAGTGATAGATCTATCTGGGTGTAGCGAGCCCCACCCATGAGGACCGGGATTTGGCCCATGAGGTGACTATGTCTTACAGCAGGAAGCCCGATACAAAATCCGGTAGGTTTGAGCCTTCCTACGTCGTTGCACACATGTTAATGGCCTTGCAAACCATTAATTGATTTGTTTCCCTGTTTGCTTTCATACCGGAATTTATAAATACGTACATACTTACAATGATTACAAAGTTTGTTTTGAGCTCACACACAAAACACATGAACTCGCTCAACTTTTGTTGATTTTTCAAACTACATGTATTTCAGGAAACTAAATGTGGATCTGGCGGGCGCTGAAGTTTTCAAGTCGTGTCACTAATAAAAGATGTCATCATGTGTCAAATGGTTTGGGTTGTGTATCTTATCCTGGATAAGATACATAGTTCAAAACCTAGCTTTTAGTAGTGTCTTTTGTGGAGTCCTTATGGAACTCTAAACAATTTGAATGGTTTGTATTTTGAACATGAAGTCTATGCTTGGGATTTGAAACAATGTTGTTTGTAATGTTTTAAAACTATCTATGGACGAACATCTTGGGTTTTATCATATAGTTATTTGTTATGGTTGAATGCAATGATATTAAGCAAGTCACACATAATCACGCTTCCGCAAAAGTCAGGGTGTGACAAATACCACATGCGGAATTCACCGCAAGGCGTGTGATATACCAGGATCTAGCCACTAATCACATTGAACTAACAGTAGAATAATAAACACATGATCTTATTCATTATGAAAAGTGCATTTCAAACGTTTAATCCAAACATATATTCGTTCAGCGGAAGCATAAATTATCGTTCAACCAATCAACATTATTTTGTTTAGAAACATAAGTAAACGTTAATTTTTTTCTCAAGTGACATGACCCATGACAACACCAGCTCCCCAGACTGCAAGTTCCATTCCATGATGCATCTAACGACCTACAAGCATGCAGAAAAGTGTGTCAACATAAAGTTGGCGAGTTCACATTTTTGTTTAACGAAAATCATGTAAGTGTTGGTTTAAAGACATGTTACGAATAATAAACTCTGTATTGTTCATTTTTGGTGCCCTAATCAATGTCTATCATCATTGATCAAAGTGTTTAAGGTCATTAGTCCACGTTCGTCCTCCCAGGTACGGTGTGAGGTTTGCTAGGCCTAATAGCGCTATCAACTAATACCCAGTTGCCTCCCAAGCAACTAGTTCGGCATGTAAGTAGGGACTTTCGTGATAAAGTTCGGACATAGTGGCTTCTTTTAATTAAGTTCTGAGCATGTTATATGCGGACCATTTCACAAGATCATAAATGCGGACCTAGTTTCATCTACAAGTGTGGACTTCATTAAAACCAAATATGCAGACATAGCGTCATTTAATCAAGAGCAGACTCTTGTTAAACCACAAGTGCGGATCCCCTTTAGAATAAAACAAATTCGGACACTTTAAAATAACTAAGTTCGGACACTTTAGTTTCATATGTGCAGACACTTGAGTTTCTTATGAGTTCAGACCATTGAGTTTCATATGTGCGGACATGTAATATTCACTAAGTGTTGACCCCTTTCAACACATGTTAATTGCAGACATATATTAACAAGTGTGGACCTTGTGTAGTTGATTAAGTTCGGACCTTTATGAAGACCATTAAGTGCAAATCCATGAAAAACTCAATAAGTGCGGACTTATTAAAGGTTGTAAGTGCAGACAGGTTATGATTCCACAAATGCGGACAACTTTGTGACATCACAAAGTCTGACAAATCAGAAATTCCATTCTTCAAGGTTTTCACGAACAAAAACCCCCAGACGCACAGAAATCAACAATGTCAGAAATTAATTTAACCAATCTAATAGTTCTATCATGTCCCTAATACCACTAATATCAAACAATCATTACACATTCATTCAGTCTACAGCAATTATCACACATTCATCAATCATGAAACAAAAACACAGATTGTTTAGATGTCTAGGGTTTTGCATTTGGAATCAAAAGAACAATATTTACAACATAAAGCATGAACCCTTACCTTAGATTGATATAGAGATGGTTCTAGGAGAATTGGAAAGATCAAGGACTGATAATTTGTGTGTGAAACTTGTATAGCCAAATGATCAGAGAAATGATTTGGAGAAAACTGTCGTATGATGATTATGGGAGATTTTAGGGTTAGGAGTTGTTTGTTAAAGTTTATCAAATACTCTAGACACCCCCTAATTATACAACTTTTACTCCATGGCACATAAATCGTGCATTTCATATTTAAAACACATAATTCACGTATTTGACAAGCAACGTACAAATATCATGTAAACCGTCCCTTTATAATTATTCGTGTTAGTCACCAACGTTCGAGAATCAACTTGTGTGTGTTCCGGTAGTTCCCTGAATTATCAACGTAGGCTCATTTAACTAACCCTAGTTAAATGCAGTGCTATGAATGTACATCTTAATTAACTGTGATTAAGTTAAAGTAGTAACCTGAAGTTGCAGGTTGTCACATCGGGGGCCTTCCCTGGCACCCATGGGAGGTTATAGGATGAGGTGGAGGATGACAACATGCATGTTAAGTTAGTACGATGAGATATACATATATATAATAGGACAGTACACTACAAATAATGTCATGTAGTTATCCATGCACATGTGCATATGTATCATTTCTTTGACAAATTCCATAATTCATTACAAATATTAGTTAATTACACTTTCATTTACACTACTACGTGTAATACACTACTTTTTACGTTAACAATATTAGAAATGCACATGTGCATCTATATGTATCAACATGAAATAAGGTGTTTTGGTACACCTCCTCTTTCATCTATCATTCCATCCATAATACACAAACATGCACATGTGCATATGTATTATTTCTTTGACAAATTCCGTAACTCATTACAAATATTAGACAATTGCAATTTCATTTACACTACCATATGTAATACACTACTTTTTACATTACCAATATTAGAAATGCACATGTGCAGCTATATGTATCAACATGAAATAATGTGTTTTGGTACACTACTTTGAATACACTTTCCCTTTCATCTATCATAACATCCATTATACACTACCATTACCTCCTACCATCCATAATACAATATCATTACATCCTACCATCCATATTACAATACCATTACCAATATTTTCACTTTATTACATGTATATCAACACCATTTATACCATTCAGTCATCATATTACATCATAAAGTAACAACTATATCCAAACCATCAACCACTAGATATAACTAACCAAAAAACAAGTATATGGACTTACTTCTCCATTCAAAATCACAAACTTTTTGTACCAAAACATGTTATATCATGGTTATACCTAATGATGCACATGTGCATTTTAAATATTGGTAATGTAAAAAGTAGTGTATTAAGGATGGTATTGTAAATTAAAGTGCAATTGTCTATTACTGATGAAGTATTACGGAATTTGTCGAAGTAATGATACATATGCACATGTGCATGGATAACTGTTACTCGAAAAACAAAATTTGTTACTAAATATAGCGATTTTTGTTAAAAAATATTTAAAAAAAAATTTGAGTGCTTTTTTGATTTTTTTAGATTTCATTTTGTGTTCACATTGGTTCTCGCGGTTCTCGCAATAAGGGTGGTTCTCAAATGAACCTTACCCTATATATATATATAGAGAGAGGGAATCATGAGAAAACTAGAAAACTAACTAAAAAAAGCCTAAAAAACATACAAGTTTTTTTTTACAATTTTTATAGAAAAATCGCTATTTTTCATATATAAAAATATTTGGAAAAAAAAACCTTGTACTACACATGTGCATTATATGTGTACTATACATGTGCATTAAATGCTTAAAGTTAGCTTTTAAGTTTAGTTTAACTGTTAGGGTTAGTTTTTTTGGAGGTTTAGGATTAGATTTTTTGATTGGGGGGGGGGGGGGGGAGGGGGGTTTAGGTTTTTGGGGGGGTGAGGGTTTAGGTTTTTTCGGGTTTATGTTTAGGGTTTAGGTTTTTTCGGGTTTATGTTTAGGGTTTAGTTTTAGGTTTTCGGGGGGGGGGGGTAGGGGGTTTAGGTTTTTGGGGGGTAGGGGTGTGGGGGTTTAGGTTTTTGGGGGGTGTTGGTAGGGGGTAGGTTAAGTGGTTTAGATGTCTCTAATTTGGTAAATGTCACAAAGCCAATCATGTTTGACCAGATTAATGTCAAACATATGCAACCCAACCCTAGATCTCCCATTATGTCCAGGATAGCTTGTCCAACCCAACCCTAGATCTCCCAATATGTCCAGGATAGCTTCTACCAGTTTTCTTATAAAAATTGTTTGCTCTTACACTTAAGAGAGCCACCTGGTGCAGAATATCCATTTCCTCAAGATCAATGGGATCATTGTACTTAAGATCATCAAAAATAAATGAAAGATTATATTGGTTTTTACTATCATCATTTGCAGCAAATGCATAGTTTGAAGAATGTTGACTAGAGTTGATTCCAGTTCATTTATCAAGTTTAAACGTTACCAGGCTCTGATACCAATTGTTAGAAACTGAGTTTCTTTGTTTGCAAACAAATATTGATTATCACAATAATATTCACAAACTGAGAGTTATCATCAATGAATTGTTTTCAATGAATATTAATGATTCAAAAGTTTTACAACTCGATTAGCTCTACAAACCCCCCCCCCCCCCCCCTTAGCTGCTCACACAAACATTTCAGTTCGTACAAGAGAAAATGTAATGGTGTGTGTGATCGGAGTGTCGCGCTCCGGTCAAAGATAATATTTATAAGCCCAAATTACCCTTAACAGATTGCTAGTGGTAGTAAGGGGTCGAACCACGAAGAGTATGTGGTTTGCGAATGGATTTGATTGAATTATGAAAAGATGTCACACTTATGAAGCTTGCTATGATATGTTTTTGTATTTTTGTTTAATTGAAAGGTGTGGATTAGAATTACTAAAATGATGGAATGGATTAACTACTAGTGATTAACAAATTGCAAGAATTAAAATTGATTGTTTGAACAATATAGAGAAAACAAGGTTCACACCCGGTTCGGTAATTGCAATCCTAAGGTTTCTACACGTTTTAGGTTCAATTCAATTGCAAAGATGATTAACGAATTTAGTGTCACGAGGCTTAGGTGCTAAAAGCTATCAACGTTATAGACAACGGACCACAATGCACTTCGTTACCAAGAACATGTAAACTCTAACCTAGACAAGGCATAATTGCACATAAACATTTCATAAAGTCAAATTTAATCTTCACTCGACAATTTATGAATTCAATACAAATGCAAGACAATTGTCATAAGCTTCAAAATCAAATAGCAAATTGTCACAAAATCAAACCAAGAACATTGTTTAAACCCTAGACTTACAAAAACCTACACCGAGGTGAAACCTCCAAGAAACTAGCCGCTCATGATCGAAGGAACTCGATCACCGGAGGTTGAGAACACGAACATCATCATCTTGAAGTCTTGAAGTTGTGAAGATGGTGGTTAGGGTTTGGAGTGGTTGATGGTGATGAACGGATTGAAGGATGAATGGTGATTAGGGTTATGGAATGAATGATTGATGATGAATTGGATGATGATTCGGGTTGTAAGAATGATGGTTGCTGAATGGTAGATGATAGGTGATGAGTTTAGGCTCCAAGATAATGTTCAAAACTCAAAAACAAAGTGTAACTCCCGAATAATGGCCAACAACCCTCTTTTGATTCGTTCCAAGACCAAAAAACCAAGATATTTCGCGCAGCAAAATTGGAGGGCCGTAGGCTACGGACCCTTTGGCCGTAGGCTATGGTGCCTCAATTCTTCAGTTTCTGTTTTCTTCAAATCTTAGCTCCGGGTGACTCGTTTCGCGTCTCGGTGGTCCGTAAAGCTCCCAATTAGCTCCTTAAACTTCACAAGACCTGCAAAACACAAATCCTTTTACAAGTAGGCTATTCGGGATTAAAAGTTAAGTAAAAACATGAACTTAAGCATAAATGAACATCGGTTTTCGACCACGTATCACATCCCCACACTTGTCTTTTGCTTGCCCTCAAGCAAATCTGTTTTTCACTTTCACGTTGGTCGAACAATGAATACACTTCCCATTCCCGAGATAAAGGTTAAGGTCTATTGTCATACAAAAGTTCACATTCTTCACAATTTCCCATATTTACCGGTTAAATGAATAATCACATATAATAATGGTTATCCAAGGTTAACCCGCCCGTAAAACTAACAAGTCATGCATATCCCTCACAATATTCTCTCCACTCGGCTTGTAAATTGGCTAATGTTTATAATGTATTAGCACTTCAAAGAATATTCGCTCAAAACCGATTAGAACACATACCCGCATAAGCTTGCAACTCAATCATTCTCCACCATTGATCACGAATACTAAGCACAAGTCAAAAGGTCTTTGAAGGGTTGTAATGGGGCTAGGCGAAGGGTAAGAATTAGGATATTTTAAAGTGGCTAAGGTGATGAAAATTCGATTTTTATTACAAATGACTATTCTAACAAAACTAACTATAAACACCAAATATGAGGCAACAACATTCGCCTTTTATTCAACAACTACTAACACTTCTTTTTTTGTGTTTTTCTTCAACAATTTTCAATTCTTTTTCATAATATTTTCTGATTTTTTTTATATATGCAAACAAACAAGAACAACTATACAAATACGACTCCTATAATCGAATTTCCATCACACGGGTTTAAAAGAAAAAGGTTTAAGGGTTATGGGCTATAGGGTGGTCAAACGAAAGGTTTAGGCTCAAAATGGGCGACTAGGGAATTTGTTCGGGTAAGGATAGATAAATGGTTTTAAGAGAAAAGGTTTACCTAATGCCTTAATCATTCTCGTGCTTGTATTCGGTCTATAGTCTCAAACGTATCAAAAGTTGCAAGTTCTACAATATATGACTAATGGTCCACTCAAACAAAGAAACATAGGTAATGTAATCTATGATATAAAAGTGGCTCAAAACCTCACATATCTAAAAAGGTATGGTATGTGACATGCATAAAAGACTAGTTTCTTAGGCGGATTATTCCCAAATAACCACCCGCTAAATACCCGTCATGCTATTAATTTGAACTTGACCATGACAATAGACCAAATGGGTTGTGACATCCCTCGTTGACTTAGTTACTTATGCTTTTAAGATCGCTTTTGAAACAAGACATTTTTGAAAAATTTTTGAAATTTTCCCCCATCCCCACACTTGAGGTGAACATTGTCCTCAATGTGTAGTATTTAAATGAACGAGTCAAAATCTAAAACTTTTACTACTCCCCCATCCCCACACTCGAGGTACATATTGTCCTCAATGTGTAAGAACTAGAGTTTTAACGAACAAGGGATGTGACACGGCTAATTCCCCCAAAAATTTCACCCCGGAAAAATAATATACAAAATACATTCCACTTATTTACTAACTAAAAATCAGAAGTAAAAAGAAACGTATGCACCTGATTTCTGAGCTCATTCCTCGTGTGCTCCTCTTATCTTCATGAAAATGGTTGTCCCACGAGTCCGATATACCTACAAATCTTAACCCTTGTGTAGAAGCATGCTTCTCACACCCATCAAAATTTGTTAGTTACCTAGCTCTACCACTTTTATGAAATTATTACCAAGTCATACCTTATTTTACTTTGATTTATGTGGAAAATAATTTACAACAACAATAAACCTAACTCACTTTCGTAGGAATCACGGTTGCATTTAGCTTATGCAACAAGCCCTTTTAAACCCCCAATAGCTTGGAAGGACGAGAGGTCTCGTGAGGGTTATGTAGGGAACACACCCACAACGTTCATTTAACTAGGCGAAAATAAATAACATGAAATAAAAATAACAGAAACAAAATAATATACAACAACAACAACAAAAACGTACCTTGCCTCTACCGCTGATATCTCTCATTAGGGTTCACTGGCGGGTTCGGCTGGTACTGATAACCAGTGAGGGCCTCAAACATATCCCTGTAGTTATCTAGTGGGCTTGACTCTCCTTGTGGCGGTGGCTAGTAAGGAATCGGGATGAAACTAGAGCCGACTGCCTCGGGCCAATGAGGGGTGGGATCGGATGGGCCTAGTGGATGAGGAAGATTGGGGTAATCGGTCCACCCCGAGTGTTCGGCGTATGGGAGACCGGCTTAAAGGTCTCTTTGATGGCGCTCCTGATCATGGAGTACCTTGGCGTTATTACGCGTCATTTGGTTAGAGATAGCCAAAGCTCTCCATCGGCGTTGTTCCAATTCCATTTGTGCATTGTAACGCCTAGCCTCTTCTTCCTCTCGTGCCCGTCTGTGGGCCCTTTCTTCTTCTTGCAACTGTAACAAGCGTTCCATTTGATACTGTTGTAACGCTTGTTGCAGTTGTTGTTCTTCCATCTGTTTCTCCACCCTTTCACGAAAGGATGCTTGAAAACCCCATTGCTCTTGTGAATACGCCCCATGCGCCTCTTCCCATTCTCTCCTGCTCTCATGGTACTCTCTTGCTTCACCAATGCCGGCCGATACATTATCGTAAACAGCTTGTTGCCCACGAGTCCACAACCGGTATGACGGTATCTGCCTTTGGTTCACAAAGTCTGCCACATCGGCAGAGATTTCCCTATGCTGCTTCCTATACCTCCGCCTCGGTCCCCGCGGACCGGAAGGATCCGTCTCCTCCTCAACATCAGGCATCTCCTCATCGCCTTCTTCTTCATCACCCTCTCTCTGTTCATTAAATCAGTAACTATCTCCTTGTTCATCTTCAACCGTGTAAAGATGACCAAAAGATTTTACCGTTATCTTCCAATGTCGCCTAATGGTGGCGAAGCTGAACTGATCGATGGGCTTAGACACCCAAAGTGACTCCTGAGGCAATGCATTCTGCTGCAGAATCATTGCGCTAATCAACCTTGCATAAGGGATCATCTTCCGCTTGAATGATTCCCTTGTATCCCATGTATTGATCATCACAATTTGACGCCAGGATAGCTTGGGCGTCCCATACAACAACGCATGCAAAACCCGGCAGTTGGGTGCCTTCACTTTACCGCGGTCCCCATACCGCACCATAATATTTTCTAATGAAATGCCTTGGAGTATTTTTCCCATCAAAGACAAATCGCTTCTCAACTCCCCTGCACCCCCGGAACCTGGCAGTGTGTCCTCTAACAGTATCAACGGATCAGTGTCGTTTCTTTTATTGTCCAAAAACTGATCATACCCGTAGTAGTCATAGGCTTCAACCCCAAGTGAGTCAAATCTCGCAATAGCATTAATATGCTCGAATGACATGATCATTTGGTTTTTTCCAATGTTGCCGATCAACTGCCACCTATGAGCTGGCCTATCAGAATGTTCGAAACGGAGAGTAGATAGCCATTCACAAACAGCCCCCAAATATACCCGGGTGGTGATATCCTCGCACCAGTCAATCACTCGCTCCCAACCAATCTTTTTGAACTTTTGCACTATTCCGATCTTTCGAAACTCCTCGACATCCACCGTACGTTCACACACTGCCCTCTCAGGTACGGGCTTTGAAACACCCGTAACCATCTTCATTTTCCACATCTTAGCTTCCAATCTCTTGTTTCGGTATCGGGAAAGAGCCTTCAACTTCTCGTCTTTCCATATCGAAGCCGACTGACTATTCTTTGCCTCCTCCCAATCCCAATCCTGTCGAATAAGTTGCCCATCACCTTCTTGAACATTACTTAACTGTTCCCAACGCCTTTGATATTCCCCCGAGCCTGACCCGGCTCCTGAAGACGAACCTTGCCCGGAGGTCTTGGCTTTCTTGCTTCTTCCAAACATATCTACAATCAAAAGACAAGACAACAATTAGTACACCCCAAATCTTCAAACAATCTCACACTTTGAACATAATATGTAATGTTGAATTTCAATCAATAATTAGATGTAAAATCGCCTTTTTAAACTTCCAAAGTCGCTCATTTTAACATCTACATATCAATTTAGCATGTTTATACACAAGAATTCTCAAAAATTTCATGGTTTCAACAATATTCAACATTACAACTATGTTCAATCATGCCAGAATCTGGTGTAATCACATCACCAAGACTAAAGCATGCTCAAATCCCTCCCAAATCAAGCAAACATTCTTAAGATTATGCTACAACATCATACATTATGATAAACAACCTACTCTTAAACAATGAGCTTAAAATTTCGAAAGAAATCAACAATACATATGAAAATCATGCATAAATTTACTGAAAGTTCATACCTTTGATGTTAGATAAAAAGAAGAACTAAGAACAAGTGCAAAACAAGAGACTTGGATGAACACTCTTCAAAACCCTAAAAACTCACGTCCAGAAATCATGCAAACAAGCAAGATTTGATGGAAACCGTTATGGGGGTTTTGTTCCTCTCGAAAAACTACACAAGTTAGGCTCAAGAATCAACTGATTTGGTGGAGATTTGAGAAAGTTATGAGAAAGAGAAGGATTAGGGTTCTAGGTGATGTTTGGGGAAGAAGATGGAGATGAATGAAAGAAGTATAATTGAAGAATGCAGAATATGAGTAGACTAGAATGTGTCTTGGTCAGAGGAGGGCCTCCAAAGTCAAATTAAATGGCTCACAACCCGTTACATAAGGGTTTGGAATGGTTGAAAGATTGTGGGTTCGAATCAAGGCCTTAAAACAAAAAAACGCGTCGGATGGATTTCTGTAGACCGTCGGCGACGAGTATAAGCACCGTCGGCGACGGTGCGTTGTTTTGTCTCGGGAGCCTACGGCTAAACTAGCTGTCTACGGACAATATTGGGCGACGGAGGTTTATAAGGGCCGTAGGCAACGTGATGTTTGACCGTAGGCGACGGTCAACAGAAAATCAATTTTTTTTTTATGAAAATTATGAGGAAATTTATTAACTTATTTACACACTTAACAAAAAATTTATTATTTTTAGTTTAAAGACTATTTACAAAACTAACTTAATTTATCAAAACAACGTGTTTAAATTTTTTTTTTTATTTATTTATTTATTTATTTTTGTTGAAAAAAACTACACTAACATTAAACGAATTACGAATTACGTTACGAAGCGTTCAAACTAGATTAAACATCGAAGCATGTTATGAATCGTTCGATTATCATTTAACGATCCTCTACAACGCACATTACCGGCCCTTTAATTTACCTCATATGTTGGTACGCTTACCAAGAAACATACCAATTCCACCTTCGCGTCCTTCTTCTCCTCGTTTCCATCAAGAAACGGTTTAAGGCGGTGACCATTAACCGTTTGCTTAGATCCATCCTTCGGATCCTCGATGGTAACATCTCCAAGCTTTCCGACCCGTGTAATCACGTACGGGCCCATCCATTTGCTTTTTAGCTTTCCGGGAAAGTATTTAAGCCGTGAATTGTAAAGCCAAACCTTTTGACCCACTTCAAACTCCTTCGGCTTCAATTTCGCATCATGTGCCCTCTTCATATCATCCTTGTATTTCGAGGCGCACTCATACGCTTCTTCCCTAAGCTCCTCCAATTCGGAAAGCTTTAACTTTCGCTCTTTTCCTGCATCGTCATATTTCATGTTAACTTCTTTAATAGCCCACCAAGCACGATGCACAAGTTCAACCGGTAAATGACAATTTCGCCCATATACTAAGCGATAAGGTGTAGTTCCAATAGGTGTTTTATGAGCCGTTCTATAAGCCCATAAAGCATCATTCAACTTTGTCGACCAATCCTTTCGGTCGGGTCGAACAGTCTTTTGCAAAATTTCTTTTATTTGCCTATTGGAAACTTCCACTTGACCACTTGTTTGTGGGTGATAAGGGGTAGCGATTCGATGATCAACACCATACCGTTTCAAGAGTTTGCCAAAGTTAAAATTCTTAAAGTGAGATCCCCCATCACTAATGATCACTCGGGGAATCCCAAATCTTGAAATTATATTTGTTTGTACAAAATTGCAAACAACGGTATGGTCGTTCGTCTTGGTGGCAATCGCTTCGACCCATTTGGATACATAATCGACCGCCACCAAGATGTATAAGTTGCCATGCGAATTAGGGAATGGGCCCATGAAATCGATCCCCCAAACATCAAAAATATCTACAATGAGGATCGGTTGCATGGGCATTTCATCCCTTTTTGAAATACCCCCTAACTTTTGGCATTCAACACAATTTTTAGCGAAATTAAAAGCATCCTTGAAAATAGTCGGCCAATAGAGACCGCTATTGAGCACTTTGTGCCCGGTTTTGTGACCACTGAAATGGCCCCCACAAGCAAATGAATGCAAGTGCATCAAGACGCTAGGAATCTCCTCGTCGGGTATGCATCTTCAAATGACTTGATCCGGACAAAACTTGAATAAGTCCGGTTCTTCCAACGTGTAGTACTTGATTTGAGAAAGGAAGTGCAACCTCTTCCTTCTATCCCAATGAGCCGGTAAGTCACCTGTGACCAAATAGTTAACAATATTAGCATACCATGGTAATATTCCAACTTTTAAAATTTGCTCATCGGGAAAGCTCTCATTAATCTCTTCACAGGAAGAATCCTCCTCCACAACCAATCGAGACAAGTGGTCCTCAACCACATTCTCACTCCCTTTCTTGTCTCTAATCTCCAAGTCAAACTCTTGTAGCAAGAGAACCCATCGGATTAACCTCGGTTTCGCATCCTTCTTGTCCATGAGATACCTAACTGCAGAATGGTCAGAATAAACAATGACCTTAGTACCCCATATATATGCACGAAATTTATCCAACGCATATACCACCGCAAGTAGCTCTTTCTCGGTGGTTGTATAATTTAATTGTGCATCCGAGAGAGTCTTACTTGCGTAGTAAATGGCAACCGGTTTCTTGTCTACCCTTTGACCCAATACGGCCCCCACCGCATAATCACTTGCATCACACATAATTTCGAATGGTAAAGACCAATTCGGTGATTGCAAGATTGGGGCCTCAACCAATTTTTTCTTCAAAATGTTAAAGGCGTTTTGGCAATTTTTATCAAAATTAAATGTTTTATCTTTTAACAACAAATTGCATAGGGGTTTTGTTATATCACTAAAGCTTTTTATGAACCTCCTATAAAACCCCGCGTGTCCCAAAAACGACCGAACACCCTTAACACTTGTGGGATAAGGCAAAGTGGATATGACTTGCACTTTTGCTCTATCCACCTCAATCCCACGACTCGAGACGACATGCCCCAACACAATCCCTTCTTGAACCATAAAATGGCTCTTTTCCCAACTCAAAACTAGATTTTTCTCAACACATCTTTTCAAAACTTTTTCGAGTTGGTCAAGGCATGTATCAAATGACGGCCCAAATATTGAGAAATCATCCATGAAGATTTCCAAAGACTCCCCCACCATATCTGAAAAGATACTCGTCATACACCTTTGAAAGGTGGCGGGGGCATTACAAAGTCCAAAGGGCATTCGCCTAAATGCGAAAGTACCGTATGGACAAGTAAAATTAGTCTTTGCATGGTCTTCCAGATGTATAGCAATTTGATTGTATCCGGAATAACCATCCAGAAAACAATAAAATTTTTGTCCGGCCAATTTCTCAACAATTTGGTCAATAAAATTTTTGTCCGGCCAACTTCCTATAGTCAATACAAATACGCCACCCGGTTACCGGCCGAGTGGCGACCTCTTCACCTGCGTCATTTATGACGACTTGAATACCCGCCTTCTTAGGAACTGTTTGTGTCGGGCTCACCCATTGGCTATCCGAGATAGGGTATATAATACCCGCATCTAGCCACTTCAATACCTCCTTCTTGAAAACTTCTCGCATGTTTGGATTTAATCTCCGTTGCATGTCACGAGAAGGACTCATACCATCTTCTGTGATAATCTTGTGCATCACCACCGAGGGACTAATTCCCTTCAAGTCTGCAATGGTCCACCCGATAGCGGCTCTATGGATGACCAATACTTTCATCAGCTTCTCTTCTTGCTCCCCGGTTAAGTTTGATGCAATAATAACCTGAAGCGTGCTACCTTCACCCACATAAGCATATTTAAGATGCTTGGGTAGCACCTTCAACTCCAACACCGGAGGCTCTTCCAATGACGGCTTCAACTTTGTATCAATGGTTTCAGGAAGACTTTCCACTTGATGTGTCCAAGTGGGCCTTCCTTCTTTTGCCGCCATAACCTCCAATTTTTTCATCTCTTCATCCATGCTCTGATTTGTTTCTCCTTGCAACCTGTCAAACATGAAACATTCCTCTATTGTGTTTTCCTCTTCGACACTAGTGTCACATAGAGGTATACACTCGTCAACGATGTCCGCCATGTAGCATTCATCGCCAACTAGAGGATCCGTTAATCTTGAAAAGACATTTAACCGCAACCGACGGTTACCAAAAGTCATGTCGACCGTGCCCGATTTGCAATTAATTTGGGCATTCGATGTTGCCAAAAATGGTCGACCAAGGATCACCGTTGGTTGCTTGGTTCGGTCCAAAGAAACATAATCTAACACAAGAAAGTCCACCGGATAGTAAAAGTCCTCGACCTTGACTATTACATCCGTGACTATACCACGGGGCAGTTTAGGGGTCAAATCGGCTAACACCACGGTGGTGTTAGACACTTGAAGTGGACCAAAATCATATTGGTCATATAACTACCCGGCAAGATACTCACACTTGCCCCAAGATCCAAAAGTGCCCGTGTCATTTTAAATTCACCAACTTGTATTGAAATAATGGGCGCCCCCGGATCTTGAAGTTTTGGTGGAAGTGCACCCAAAAGAATCGAACTCACATTTTCAGTCAAATCAAGTTTCTTAGGAAACTTGTGAGTCCGTTTTTTGGTGCATAAATCCTTCAAGTATTTAGCATATGAAGGCACTTGCTTAATTGCATCTAGAAGTGGTAAATTGATTTTGACTTGTTTAAAAATTTCCCACATCTCTTCTTGTTGTGGGCCTCGTTTGTTTACCACTTTCTTAGATGGTCCCAATAAGGCTTCGGGATAAGGGGCGGTATTAACCTCCACACCCTTTTCCTTAACTTTTGGGACGGGAATGGTCACAACGGGTGTAGTATTATTAATTTTAACATTATTTTTCTTTGGACCCGTTTGACCATTTTGACCTTCATCATCACTCGCATCTTCCACCACCCCTTCAACAAACTCGGGTGGTGGCTCAACATCGTTATCTAGGACTCGACCACTACGTAAAGTAATTTTATTAATTGGTACCTCACGTGTGTTCCTCGAGTTCGACCCTTGATGCTTAGGGTTCACCGTGGTATCACTTGGAAGTCCTCCTCCACTTCCACGAATTTGAGCCATCTCTTGAGCAAGTTGCCCCACTTGCTTTGCTAATGCCTCATGTGCTTTATCCCGAATCTCGTTTGTCTTCTTTATCTCCTTGATATCATGGTGAGATTCTTTTATATTGTTTTGAGATTCTTTTTGCATGTTCAACAAAGCATCCATTTTGGCACTCAAATCATCGCCACCGGTTTGATTGTTCGACCCGCTTCCATTACCGCCTTGATTGTTGTAATTCCTTTGGTACCCACCTTGGTAATTATTGTCCCTACCTTGGTACCCTTGGTTGTAATTTCGTTGATAACCTCCTTGGTTACCACCTTGACGGTTTTGATATGATGACCCGCTTTGACCTCCTTGGTTAGCCGATTGAAAATTCGGGTTCATTTGATTTGAAGCATTACCATATCGGAAGTTAGGGTGATTTCTCAAACCCGGATGATAAGTGTTGGAGTTCATGTCATATTGCTTCCTATCTCCATACACTTGATTGACTTCCTCCGTGTAGTTACTCGGCCCTGTTGGACATTGTTCCGCTCTATGTCCAATATCACCACAATCTTCACATACCTCGAATTGAACCGCATTTACTTCCTTTTTCTTCATTCGAGCCATTTCCCGCTCTAAGGTGGAAATCCGATCTTTAGAGTCAAGATCGGGAAGTGACCGTGAAATGGGATGCTTCTTAGCTCGATCGGCCGATTCTTTCTCTTTCGAACGTTTACTCATCTGTTCCACGAATTCCCAATCATCATCTTCATGGTTGCTTAGAAGGGTCCCATTGCTTGTTGATTCAAGTCGGTTCCATGTGTTGTCGTCTAGACCTCGTACAAAGCACTTGACCAACTCCCACTTTTCTATTTGATGATGTGGGCACTTTCGCATCAACTCCCTAAATCTTTTGAAGGCTTCATGCAATGGTTCGCCCGATAATTGGCGAAAAGACCTAATTTCATCACGAGCATCATCGGTCTTTGCCATTGAATAATACTCATCTAGAAAAGCTTGTTGCATTTCTCCCCATGTGCGAATGCTATTGGCTGGAAGTGTAAGGAACCATTGCTTCGCTTTGTCTTTCAACGAAAATTGAAACAAACGAAGTTTGACCTCCTCTAGTGCAAAGTTATGCCCCCGATAGTGCTGCAAATGGAAGAAAACTCTGTCAAATGTGTGTACGGTTCGTCGTTAGACCTTCCATTAAAATGAGGAAGTATGTTGATGTAATGTGGTTTACAATCAAACATCCACCTCTCACAAATGATTGGTGAGTCGTTCTCGGTGACAACCGACCAAAAACGATCATTCACTCCCCGTGGAGGTCGTTGACGACGTTGTGGACCGTTAACTTCTTGATCGACCGCTCTTCTATTATCCCGTCTTTCACCTCTTCGATCATCTCTTCGATCCTCTCTTCTATTATCCCTTGGGTTACCACCTCCCACGAAACGAGGAATCCGGTTAGGGTTTGCATTGTTGTTGTTGTTATAAAACCCATCATTCCGGTTCCGTTGGTCATTGTTTCGTGGTTGACGGTTGTTCCCATAACCATCATTTCTTCCACCTCCGTAACCGTATTCGTCGTCCCCAACGTAATTGGCATTTTGGTAGCCAAATTCCTCATCATCATACCTTCTAGCGTTGTAGACGTTTCCCCTATTCACGTAGCCCCAATCTTCATCATCGTTAACCCTATCATCATAATACCCCCCATCGTCTGAATTTTCCGTATGAATGCTTACATGTTCCGGCGATTGGTAACCGGGAACACTAAACGGCTCATCATCTGGGATGGCGTTCCTTAAATCGTCTATGTTGAAGAATGGATCTTCATTCGCGGGATTGCCACGATCTCGGTTGCCTCGGCGGTCGGAATTGACATTTCGATCATCAAGGTTTAAGGGTAAGGAATTGTGTCGATGAAGGTTTTGTTGTTGGGGTGTTCTTTGGGTGTTATTGGGATTTTGGTTGTGAAACGGTGGTGTGGGTGGTCCATTGTTGTTGTTACCCCCCGGTCTCTCTTGAGGTAAAGGTTGAACATTTGGGGCGGGATTGAAGTTGCTTCGGTATTGGAATTGGTTTGGGTTTGGGTTTTGGTTTTGGTTGAAGTTTTGGTTAGAGTTTTGGTTCGCCATTGAATCGGTTTCAATGGACGGTGTGTGTTGTGGTGTTTGGTTGGTTTGATTAGAAGCAAGTGTTGCTTCTAACCGGCTTGCTAGGTTTCTCCTTGGGACTCTTTCGATTTCCGGTTCGTAGACTAAAGGTGAAGTACTCCCGGAGTTTCGCGTATGCATACACTACCTGTAACCTGCACAAGTAACACACCCGCGTAACAAGGAAAAAGATAAAGTGCAAAAAGAAACTAAACAACTTAAACAGGTAATCACATAAATTCAAACAATAATCCAAACACAAAGCGCACGCACTCCCTGGCAACGGCGCCAAAATTTGATCGGAGTGTCGCGCTCCGGTCAAAGATAATATTTATAAGCCCAAATTACCCTTAACAGATAGCTAGTGGTAGTAAGGGGTCGAACCACGAAGAGTATGTGGTTTGCGAATGGATTTGATTGAATTATGAAAAGATGTCACACTTATGAAGCTTGCTATGATATGTTTTTGTATTTTTGTTTAATTGAAAGGTGTGGATTAGAATTACTAAAATGATGGAATGGATTAACTACTAGTGATTAACAAATTGCAAGAATTAAAATTGATTGTTTGAACAATATAGAGAAAACAAGGTTCACACCCGGTTCGGTAATTGCAATCCTAAGGTTTCTACACGTTTTAGGTTCAATTCAATTGCAAAGATGATTAACGAATTTAGTGTCACGAGGCTTAGGTGCTAAAAGCTATCAACGTTATAGACAACGGACCACAATGCACTTCGTTACCAAGAACATGTAAACTCTAACCTAGACAAGGCATAATTGCACATAAACATTTCATAAAGTCAAATTTAATCTTCACTCGACAATTTATGAATTCAATACAAATGCAAGACAATTTTCATAAGCTTCAAAATCAAATAGCAAATTGTCACAAAATCAAACCAAGAACATTGTTTAAACCCTAGACTTACAAAAACCTACACCGGGGTGAAACCTCCAAGAAACTAGCAGCTCATGATCGAAGGAACTCGATCACCGGAGGTTGAGAACACGAACATCATCATCTTGAAGTCTTGAAGTTGTGAAGATGGTGGTTAGGGTTTGGAGTGGTTGATGGTGATGAACGGATTGAAGGATGAATGGTGATTAGGGTTATGGAATGAATGATTGATGATGAATTGGATGATGATTCGGGTTGTAAGAATGATGGTTGCTGAATGGTAGATGATAGGTGATGAGTTTAGGCTCCAAGATAATGTTCAAAACTCAAAAACAAAGTGTAACTCCCGAATAATGGCCAACAACCCTCTTTTGATTCATTCCAAGACCAAAAAACCAAGATATTTCGCGCAGCAAAATTGGAGGGTCGTAGGCTACGGACCCTTTGGCTGTAGGCTATGGTGCCTCAATTCTTCAATTTCTGTTTTCTTCAAATCTTAGCTCCGGGTGACTCGTTTCATGTCCCGGTGGTCCGTAAAGCTCCCAATTAGCTCCTTAAACTTCACAAGACCAGCAAAACACAAATCCTTTTACAAGTAGGCTATTCGGGATTAAAAGTTAAGTAAAAACATGAACTTAAACATAAACGAACATCGGTTTTCGACCACGTATCAGTGTGATAAATAGATCACTAACATGTGTGATCTATTTGTACAAGTGCAAAAACTCTGTAATGAGATAAGTTGACGTCACCCTAATAGTGACATCTAACATTCCTAGCAGAAAAGATTCTCAAATGTTTGCAAACATCTAGACAATATTATCATCTGTTCTAGGCTATACTAAACACTAATGAGAGAATTACTATCACATTGAATAAACAATGTCTAAACTATCCGTTGTTGCAGTTTTCCGGTCTTCTTCAACAGACCTTTGCTTGATCAGGGCTTTGAGTCTTCAACAGATGCTAGCCTTCAACAGTTGTTGTATTCTTTAACAACGGTTCCAAGTCTTCATTAGATGTTAGCCATACTCTTGGACAGATGTTCAGAATATGTGTTCAAGATTCACTATCTTTGGGGAGAGTTTGGTCCAATCTTTTGCTTATTTCTTGATCAATGGATCATGTTATGGCTCTTGGATATCGTCTGTTCTTTTGTAGGTCCAACAAATAGCTTGTTTCATAGTCGCATCTTGATCAGTAATGACCAGTGGCTCCTTGACAAAACATTTCTTGTAACAACTTAATAACCATGAATACGATTCAATTTTCTCCGATCTTAATAAACCAGCTCCAAGATTAACAATACGAAAGTGATTGTCATTCGCATTAAATGGAACAAATACCATTTTATATCTGTAGCACACAAAAGCTTCTTTAAATTTGAATAACTAAAAATCATTAAGTAGTATACATACAATTATGTAATGACATACTTGTTTAAGTTGTAAGTTGCATCAAATGACACAACATCCCCAAAAACCTTATAATTCCTTTTAGATTGCTCATCAGCCC
Source organism: Helianthus tuberosus (assembly GCA_030545235.1). NCBI lineage: Eukaryota > Viridiplantae > Streptophyta > Magnoliopsida > Asterales > Asteraceae > Helianthus > Helianthus tuberosus. Next base: position 153,631,052 of record CM060396.1, on the reverse strand, counting down.
GAAACAGTCCACTTAACTATCATTGACTATCAATAGGATATCGAAAAAAATTAGGAAGAAACTCTTTCTTCTTCTTGAGCATACTAACCAACATATCAGCATCAAACTCGCCATTATATGAGTTCAAAACCCTTTTAAAGTTTTTAAAATCCACTTCAATAGCAACAACATTTTCAAAACCACCATAAATTGTCCTCATTACATTAAAAGCCCTAACATGACCAATATTAACCTTGGACATGTTGCATAACACTTGCATTTGCTGATATGTCAAATGGCGTGACGACGAAAGAAATTGCATATCTTCATCAGGAAAAAAACATATGATTATGCTCCTCAACAAACTTATAAACTTTGAATTTTATACCATCATCTGAACTCAATCCCAACTGAGCAAGACAACTGTTCTTTGGGATGGTTTGCACCAACTTATCGCCTTTTCTTTACCATCTTTGCCAACATCAAGGGAATCGTATATTTTAGATTATTTCATTCTTTCTTTGAACATACAATGTACTACGTCCTAATAATGTTACCTTGAACATATTTCCCTCATTTACGAAAGCTAAAACCTCCATTTTTAGCATGTGTTTGGTAAAACTCATATGCCTCATCAATTGATGCAAATTCCATACCAACACACGGCTTAATTGAACCAACAACAATAAGAAAACTTTAATCAAACACATAAACCTGATAACCACGTAATAAACATAAAAACACATAAAACTTTTGCAATTATAATAGCACCATAAAGTGAGAATATAATCTTGTAATTAGCAAAACTTATAAAAAAAAACATTGATTTACACCTTGTAGGTGTAAATCACGTAATAAGCATAGGATACAAACCTAAAAACACATAAATAATCATGTAAACAACATACACGTAAAACGTAATGAAAATACTTACAGATCTAATAACAAAAAAGCATAAATTACAATCTTGAATAAATTGAATAAATAATCATGTAATATAGCATAACAATTACAGAAAAAAAATCATAACAACTATAAACAACTAGAGCCTATTTAATTAACAAAAAAACTTCGATTACACTGCAAAAAAAAATTACGACTCGAATGAGATAGAGAACAAATTTAACTTCAATTCAAACCTGAGAAATCGAAATTTGAAGACATGATAACACAAATCGCGAGAACAAAAGAACGAAAAGAGATCGAAATCATATGCGACCAATCGATTAAAGAAGAATGAGAATGCAATTGTCACACCCCAACCGATGGCGGAAACATCGGGGTGCGGCACTGAGCGAAACAGATTGTCCATGAGTATCCATAACAACTATTAATTACCAGATATTTAAAATGTCATGTCCCATACCATTACATATCAAATAAAACAGTTATTACAGATAATTGTCTCACAAACAACTACTGATCCGACAACTCAGATCTCAAAATAGACAGTTTATTTATTTGTTTCTAGGACTCTTTCCTAGCCTCGATTTCATCACACAGCAAACAAGGCGTCCTAGCATTTTAAGCACCTACCACATACGTTAAAATAAAAGTCAATACACATAGTGTAAAGGTGAGCATACAAGTTTGATAATAGCATATAGAGTTCGAAATCGTTTACGCATAACCAGCACGTAAAACGTGTGATGTGAAGCACGTTAGTTATCGACATGATCCTATCGATACCAATGACTGCGGATTGACTGCCCAAGGTAGTTCGTAACACATATTCACCACTGTGAACCATGTGATTAGTTGTCCTTAACAACCCCTGAGTAAACAGGTGCTGACTCCAAACTATAGTACTATCGTTGCCAAGGAAGGTAGACATCAATCTATCTGTAAACATAACAAACAAGCATTCATCGAGTCACGTATACATGCAGTAGCGGTTAGCGTTATAGTATTGCGTAGTGTGTTTGATGTAATTTAAAATAAGTATGTATGTAACACCCAAAAGTGCATAGAGCAAAAAGGGTTCGAGTATACTCACAGCGATAAAGTTAATGGATTGAAGGGATCGCTTAGAGTGGAAGTTAGCATGAACAGTTAACGATAGCACAAAAGATAAGCGGCGCGTAAAACGATGAAGGTGTACCAAGGATCGGATGGTAGTCCGATCGGATGGCCAGTCGATCGGGTGGCAATCCGTTCGGATGGTCATCCGATCGGATGGCCATTCGATTGGATTGTCACCTCGCTTGGTGAGGATGCGTTTGTGTATGATGGTTTGTACTTTGAAGTTTTCGTTGTAGCATTTTTAAAAATAGAGAAGTATCTCTACCCTTCAGGTCGGTCGATCGAACGGTCGTTCAATCGGACGGCAATCCGACAGGCGACGCTTATCAGTTGAGAACAAGTTCACAGCAGGACGGTCACTCGATCGGATAACAATCCGATCGGGTGGCAATCTTGTGTATTGAACATGTTGAAAATTGTTTAAGTGCCCAAAGTCCCAAACGTCACACGATCGGATGGCAATCCGATCGGAAGGCATTCCGTTCAACGTTCAGATCTTTGGAATAGTTTGAATAAAAGTTTAAGTGTGGGACCAAGTGCAACCCGATCGGATGGCCGGTCGATCGGATGGCAATCTGTCCCAATGGTCAGATCGTCTTGACACTTGATTGTTATTTGAAGTTTTGCAGTTTTAAACGGGATGTTAGGATATCTGGCTCAAACAACGAGAACCTCGTCTTCGAACCAAGTGACCTGTCCTGAACAGGAATCACCCTAGTCCGACCAGTTCACGGTTCAAGATGGTTGTTCATGTTTAAACCTGAAATTACTATCTCTTGGATATAATTCGGATCTGGAACTGATACATCACTAAGAATGAGTAGAAGATCAGAACAGGCTCCGATTCTATCGGGTTCGAGTGCATTGAGTGTAAAAGAGTTGAAAGAAAGTTAGAAAACCATCTTTCAATCCTTTTCACCATGAATATGTTCAGATCTATGTAAGATCTTTGTTCATTTATGTGTAAATCGTTCAGATCTAAGATGTTATTGGTGGAATAAGGCTAAAACATGAAGTTCATAATAACACCATGATGACATCATCCTAGAACACCACAAATCCATATATTTCACGGTTAAAAGTTGAGATTTGAAAGAGAGAATGATATAGAAGTGTGTGTAGATCATAGAAGTACAAGATTTAGGTTGAAAACTTACAAGATTTGAGAGAAATCGGAAGAAATGCGGGCTGGAGTGAGTTGGTCGAACAAGAGAGCTGTCACCATCAAAGAGATGACAAATGGGGGTATTTATAGGGTTTCCTAAAATGGAAAGTGGGAAAAAGGCTGGTCGATCGAGTGGCAGTCCGATGGGGTGGTAGCCCGATCGGGTGACAACTCGATCGGATGGCAACCCGATCGGATGGCAATCTGATCGGTTGGCCACTCGATCGGTTGGCCACTCGATGTTCGACACGACGAGTTTTGTCGTTTCGATTCACGTGTTGAGCGTTGCGAGGCGATTCGAGCGAGTGATGCGATACTATTACACATTAAATTACTTTTAATCCCAACTACTATATCTAACATACAGTCACTATATTTAACTTGCGTTTAGCGTTCTCGATTTGATTGCGATGCGATTGATTTGCGATTTGTGATTAACACCACAACATAACATAATATGCATAAGTAACACATAAATAGCACACACACATAAAACAATCTCCAGAACACATAATTCGAGTTGCGATTGCGATAGCGATAAGCGATAAATCGATTAAACATGCGATTAAATAGCGATTATTAATAAGTACTCCACATAATAAAACTAAAGCGGTAGAATAAATAGAATAACTACAAGTCAAAGAAGTCAAAACAGGAGTTGAGCAAGGAGTGACAGATCGCAATTAGCAATCTTTTCTTCATTTGACTTCAATCTTGACATTGACTTTGACTTTCGAAACACGGGGTGTTACAGCCTCCCCTTCTTAAGGGAATTTCGTCCCGAAATTAGGCCGAAGCCGTAACAAACAACTGCGGGTACTTTGCCTTCATGTCGCTTTATAGTTCCTAAGTGAACTTTGCGCCTCGTTTGCCTTCCCAACGAACTTTCACAATGGGAATGCGTGAGCGTCGGAGCTGCTTGGTTTGGCGGTCCATAATTTCGACAGGCTTTTCCACGAAGTGTAGTGTTTCGTTCACTTGAAGATCCTCAAGTGGTACATGCAAATCATGCTCAGCCAGGCACTTTCTGAGGTTCAAAAAGTGGAAAGTCGGGTGAACGTGGCTAAGTTCTTCCGGTAGTTCGAGTCTGTAAGCCACTTTTCTGATCCTTTCCAGAATCTTAAAGGGTCCCACAAATCGAGGCGCGAGCATTCCTCTTTTGCCGAATCTGACCACACCCTTCCAAGGTGATACCTTTAGGAGTACATGGTCGCCAACGCCAAATTCAAGGGGCTTGCGTCATCTATCAGCGTAAATTTTCTGACGACTCCGAGCTTTCAGTAGATTGTCTCGAATCTGGAGGATTTTGTCAGTCGTTTCTTGTAGTAGCTCAGGACCGGTTAATTGTAAGTGCCCGATCTCATGCCACACATTAGGCGATCAACATCTTCTTCCATACAATGCCTCAAATGGTTCCATTTAAATGTTGGAATGATAACTGTTATTGTACGAGAATTCGACTAGAGGTAAGTATGCGTCCCAATTACCACCGAAATTTATGACACGAACGGAGCATGTCTTCAAGGGTACGAATCGTTCTTTCAGTCTAGCCGTCGGTTTGGGGATGGAATGCGGTACTTAGATTGAGCGTAGTACCAAGAGCAGATTGAAATGTCTCCCAAAGACGCGAGGTAAACCGAGCATCGCGGTCAGAAATGATGTCGCGAGGCGTCCCATGTCGACAAATGATCTCCTTGGTGTAGATTCGGGCTAATTTTTCTACCTTGTAGTCTTCCCGTATTGGCAGAAAGTGAGCAGATTTAGTCAAACGGTCAACGACGACCCAGATGCTGTCGTGACCTGAGGGTGTGAACGGAAGTTTCGTTATGAAGTCCATAGCCATACTCTCCCACTTCCACCTAGGGATTTCAGGTTGAACGAGTAAGCCAGAGGGTCTTTGGTGCTCAACCTTGACTTTCGAGCAAGTCAGGCACTTCGAAACATAGAGGACGATATCTCTCTTCATGTCCGGCCACCAGTACTTGTAGCGCAGGTCCTGGTACATCTTGTCGGCACCGGGATGAATAGAATATCGGGATTTGTGGGCTTCATGCATCAAAATCTGTCGTAAATTGGTCCGCGTAGGGATCCAAATTCAGTCCAGATAATGGAATATCCCATTCGACTTAGTTTCTAGCTAGGCTCCATCGTTGAGAATCATTTCCTTCTTCAGAGTGCGCTCATTAAAACATGCATGTTGGACTTCGCGGATAAGGGTTTCGAGATCATATTGGGCTTGGATATTACGGGCGTTGTGCAAATAGCTCCGTCTGCTGAGTGCGTCGGCAACGACATTTGCTTTGCCGGGATGATAACGAATCTCACAGTCATAATCGTTGAGAAGTTCCACCCATCGGCGTTGACGCATATATAGTTCCTTCTGGTCAAAGATATGTTGCAGGCTCCTATGATCAGTGAAGATCGTACACTTAGTACCGTAAAGGTAGTGTCGCCAGATCTTTAACGCAAAAACAACTGCGCCTAGCTCGAGGTCGTGGGTTGTATAGTTCTTCTCGTGAATCTTGAGCTGACGAGATGCGTAGGCAATAACCTTGTCTCGTTGCATGAGAACACAACCAAGGCCAAGGTTCGAGGCATCACAATAGACTATAAAGTCATCGTTTCCGTCGGGTAAAGTGAGAACATGAGCATTGCAAAGCATGTACTTGAGGGTTTGAAAGGCAGTCTGTTGTCCAGTTCCCCAAACAAAAGGCTTGTCTTTGTGTGTGTGAGAGGTGAGCGGCACAACGATTTTAGAGAATCCTTCGATAAATCGGCGAAAATAGCCTGCCAATCCGTGAAAAGAACGGACTTCGGACGGGTTCTTAGGTGTGACTTAACTCTTGACAGCTTCGATCTTCGCGGGGTCGACGTGAATACCTTGACTATTGACAATGTGACCGAGGAATTGAACCTCCTCCAGCCAGAATTCACACTTGGAGAACTTGGCATAGAGTCGATTCCCCCGAAGTAGCTTGAGAACCAAACGTAGATGTTGCGCGTGTTCGGTTTTCGACTTGGAATAGATCAGGATATCATCGATGAACACGATGACGAAACGGTCGAGGAAGGGTTTACACACGCGATTCATCAGATCCATAAAAACCGTGGGTGCGTTGGTTAAACCGAAAGGCATAACAACGAACTCATAGTGGCAGTATCGAGTGCGAAAAGCGGTTTTGGGTATATCCTCCTCTTGTATGCGTAACTGGTGGTAGACTGAGCACAGATCGATCTTGGAGAAACATGTAGCACCTTGTAATTGGTCAAACAAATCATCGATGCGGGGTAGAGGGTAATGATTCTTGATTGTTAGCTTATTCAACTCCCGATAGTCGATGCACATCCGGAACGACCCGTCCTTCTTTTTGACGAAAAGGACTGGTGCGCTCCAAGGAGAGGTGCTAGGGTGAATGAAGCCTTTGTCAAGCAATTCCTGGAGCTGACTCAAGAGTTCGCGCATTTCGGACGGAGCGAGTCGGTACGGAGCTCTGGCAACAGGATTTGCTCAAAGAATGAGGTCGATGCGAAAGTCGATATCACGACTCGGAGGTAAACCGGGTAGCTCATCGGGGAACACTTTAGGGAATTCACAAACCACGGGAACATCGTTCATTCCAAGATTACCTTTCTTTTCCTTCTCCGCTACTACAATGTTAGCCAAGAAAGCTCTGTATTCCTTGCGAAGATACTTGCTAGCTTGGATACATGACATAAGCTTGAGGTCCTTCGAGAGAGTTTCACCATACACACATAATTGATCACCATTAGCGAGCGAGAATCGAATCATCTTTTCGAAGCAAACAACTTCAGCATGGTTTTCACGAAGAAAGTCCATGTCTATTATGACATCAAAACTACCGAGCTGCATCAGAATAAGGTCGATAGCAAAGTTGTGATTGTTGAGTTCAAGAATACAATCACGAAGAACAGAATTGACAGCGACGGTTCTTCCGGTGGCGACTTCAACATCGAACATCGAGGGGAGATGGGCTCGCTTACGATTAAGAAGCTTCTCGAACTCAAATGATACAAAACAGTTATCAGCTCCAGTATCAAACAAACACGAAGCATAAATACCATTCACAAGGAACGTACCATTGACCACATTGTTGTCAGCCTGAGCCTGGCACACATTGATGTTGAAAGTTCGTGCACGGGCTGCTTGTTGCTGTTGTTGCTGAGGCTGCTGCTGCTGTTGTTGCGGCTCCTACTTCACAACCCGATTGGGGCACATGTTTGCGAAGTGGTTGGGATCACCACACGCAAAGCAGGCTCTAGCATTGACCGCGGGTGCCTGAGCGCTTGTTGTCCTTGAGGGGCAGGGAGCAGAACTTGATGAGCAGTAGCTGGAGCTGGCGCTTGACGAGGACCTGTACGGCAGTTGGCGGTGAAATGGTCGTACATGTTGCAGCGTACACAAAATATGCAAGCAATTCCCACTGGATGATGATAGGTGCAAGTCGGGCACGCAGGGTGAGGACCAGTATAAGCACGCTTTGCTGGCGGTGCTTGGGTTACCGGTGCCGCAACCTGGCGGTGTTGAATCTGTTGCTGAGCTGGTACAGCTTGGAGTGGGGCAGCAGTGGTGACAGCACAGTTCTTGTTGCTGGAGTTGTTGTTGTTTTTCCTCTTGCGACGAGAGGCTTTTGAAGACTGAGGAGCGGTGATGGTTTCAGCGGTTGGTGCGGTGGTAGCTTGATGTAGATTCTTGGCAGCTTTATCCCAGAAGCCAGACTTGACTCGCTTGTTGTTTATTTCAGCGGCAAGCAGATAAGTTTCCTTGATTGTTGCTGGCTTTGAAGTTTGCACAAAATCTGCGACACAGTTCGGTAGAGCTCGAATATACTTCTTAATTGCCATATCAGAAGTCTTGACTTGATCAGGACAGATTATGCTAAGCTGCTTGAAGCGGGAAGTTAAAGCAACATTGTCACCCTCCTTCTGCTTGATGTGCCATAATTCATCCTCTAACTTTTGGCGCTCGTGGGGAGGGCAGAATTCTTCCAACATGACGTTCTTCAACTCATCCCACGACAAACCATAAGCTGCATCGTTTCCGCGTTTGTTTCTCTCAGTCGTCCACCAATCCAGCGCTCGGGATTGGAAATGACGGTATCATTCAGAGTGCGGAGATCGTCAGGACAGCCACTCTGGTGCAGGGTGACCTCGATTGAATCAAGCCATTGAAATAAGGCCGTAGGACCGTTTTCACCAATAAATTCCTTCGGTCCGCAAGCTTTAAACTGCTTGAAGCTAAAGGCAGTCTTAGGGGTTTCAGTCCTGGATTCTTCAGAAGATTTGCTCACATTCTTGTACAGTTCGCTGACGATCTGAGGAACAACCTTCGCCATTTGTGTAGTAATCATAGCGATGAGGCGTTTATCTGCCTGCTTTCGGCGGGCGGATTGAGTAGTGCGAGATCCAGATTACGACATTGTCTGCAACCGACATCGTCACATGACTCAAACACAATTCGATATTTCCTAGTATAGTATAGCGATTCACTATAAAGCTCAGGAACACGTATCCACATAAACACCGAATCATATAAGCACATAAACACATAAGCACGCAATCACGTAGAGCACAGGAACACAAAGGCACATAAGGCACAGAAACACATGAGGCAGTCAGAATATAGAAACCTAACTATATGTTGCACGTATTCCCTATCCTTCACAGCGCGTTAGCGATTAATTACAGCGATTGAAAGTATCAAGCAGCGATGGCGAGTAACAATCAGCGATTTGTGTGTGTGTCGTGTGTGTCGATCGAAATGTACAGCGAAAATGAATAATTTACCAATAAACACATAAACTCCATAAAATCGAAAAATATCAGAGTCAGCATTTGCGGGCTCAGAATCGAAACATATAGAAATCGAGAATAGATTGTCTTGGCTAGCTAGACATCGACTACCCAAAGTGATTCGACTATACACAAGGACTTTAAGTGCACACTTTGGCCTTCTGGACTGTGCTCTCGCTTTGATTTGAGCGATCGGCGTGCATCCTTCTAGCTATGGTGTGACTTCAAGTCGTTGGAGTCCGTCGAAATTTTGGTGAGAGTGTTGAAAAGTCAAAATAAATTAGGAACGAATCGTCAAGGTTCGGGTTTCACCCCTAACTTAGCGACTTTATTCCTATTTTTATGTAAATGGAAAGGAAAATGTGCGTTAAAGTGCGAATTTCATTCCTGATTCAACGCAAATTCTCGTGTTTGTAAGTATAAATGCACGTCGAACAAGTGATTTGGTCGAGAGTTTGCGGTTTTCACACCTCATCTTGACCTGATCACTCGTTCATTTTTCGAAAACTAGAGTGTAGTGATAGTGTAGTGTAAGAGAGAATAGCGAGATATAGCAAGCAAGCTCTTGCAAAACCCTTACAGGGCATGCACAAGTCAGTATGTTGGTACCTAACTATAGACTAGGTTGTTTCTAAGACATCGACCCGGACTAGGTCAGGTCTTGCCTAATTCCCTATAGTTATGGCTCTGATACCAATCTGTCACAACCCAACCGATGGCGGAAACATCGGGGCGCGGCACTGAGCAAAATAGATTGTCCATGAGTATCCATAACAACTATTAATTACCAGATATTTAAAACGTCATGTCCCATACCATAACATATCAAATAAAACAGTTATTACAGATAATTGTCTCACAAACAACTACTGATCCGACAACTTAGATCTCAAAATAGACAGTTTATTTATTTGTTTCTAGGACTCTTTCCTAGCCTCGATTTCATCACACAGCAAACAAGGCGTCCTAGCATCTTAAGCACCTGCCACATACGTTAAAATAAAAGTCAATACACATAGTGTAAAGGTGAGCATACAAGTTTGATAATAGCATATAGAGTTCGAAATCGTTTATGCATAACCAGCACGTACAACGTGTGATGTGAAGCACGTTAGTTATCGACATGATCCTATCGATACCAATGACTACGGGTTGACTGCCCAAGGCAGTTCGTAACACATATTCACCACTGTGAACCATGTGATTAGTTGTCCTTAACAACCCCTGAGTAAACAGGTGCTGAGTCCAAACTATAGTACTATCGTTGCTAAGACAGGTAGACAGCAATCTATGTGTAAACATAACAAACAAGCATTCGTCGAGTCACGTATACATGCAGTAGCGGTTAGCGTTAAAGTATTGCGTAGTGTGTTTGATGTGATTTAAAATAAGTACGTATGTAACACCCAAATGTGCATAGAGCAAAAAGGGTTCGAGTATACTCACAGCGATAAAGTTAATGGATTGAAGGGAGAGCTTAGAGTGGAAGTTAGCCTGAACAGTTAACGATAGCACAAAAGATAAGCGGCGCGTAAAACGATGAAGGTGTACCAAGGATCGGATGGTAGTCCGATCGGATGGCCATTCGATTGGAATGTCACCTCGCTTGGTGAGGATGTGTTTGTGTATGATGGTTTGTACTTTGAAGTTTTCGTTGTAGCATTTTTAAAAATAGAGAAGTATCTCTACCCTTCAGGTCGGTCGATCGAACGGTCGTTCGATCGGACGGCAATCCGACAGGCGAGGCTTCTCAGTTGAGAACAAGTTCATAGCAGGACGGTCACTCGATCAGATAGCAATCCGATCGGGTGGCTATCTTGTGTATTGAACATGTTGAAAATTGTTTAAGTGCCCAAAGTCCCAAACGTCACACGTTCGGATGGCCGGTCAATCGGATGGCAATCCGATCGGACGGCATTCCGTTCAACGTTCAGATCTTTGGAATAGTTTGAATAAAAGTTTAAGTGTGGGACCAAGTGCAACCCGATCGGATGGTCGGTCGATCGGATGGCAATCTGTCCCAACGGTCAGATCGTCTTGACACTTGATTGTTATTTGAAGTTTTGCAGTTTTGAACGAGATGTTAGGATATCTGGCTCCAACAACGAGAACCTCGTCTTCGAACCAAGTGAGCTGTCCGAACAGGAATCACCCTAGTCCGACCAGTTCACGGTTCAAGACGGTTGTTCATGTTTAAACCTGAAATCACTATCTCTCGAATAGAATTCGGATCTGGAACTGATACATCACTAAGAATGAGTAGAAGATCAGAATAGGCTCCGATTCTATCGGGTTTGAGTGCATTGAGTGTAAAAGAGTTGAAAGAAAGTTAGAAAACCATCTTTCAATCCTTTTCACCATGAATATGTTCAGATCTATGTAAGATCTTTGTTCATTCATGTGGAAATCGTTCAGATCTAAGATGTTCTTGGTGGAATAAGGCCAAAACATGAAGTTCATAAGAACACCATGATGACATCATCCTAGAACACCTCAAATCCATTGATTTCACGGTTAAAAGTTGAGATTTGAAAGAGATAATGATGTAGAAGTGTGTGTAGATCATAGAAGTACAAGATTTAGGTTGAAAACTTACAAGATTTGAGAGAAATCGGAAGAAATGCGGGCTGGAGCGAGTTGGTCAAACAAGAGAGCTGTCACCATCAAAGAGGTGACAAATGGGGGTATTTATAGGGTTTCCTAAAATGGAAAGTGGGAAAAAGGCTGGTCGATCGGGTGGCAGTCCGATCGGGTGGTAGCCCGATCGGGTGACAACTCGATCGGATGGCAACCCGATCGGATGGCAATCCGATCGGTTGGCCACTCGATCGGTTGGTCACTCGATGTACGACGCGACGAGTTTTGTCGTTTCGATTCACGTGTTGAGCGTTGCCAGGCGATTCGAGCGAGCGATGCGGTAGTATTACACATTAAATTACTTTTAACCCCAACTACTATATCTAACATACAGTCACTATATTTAACTTGCGTTTAGTGTTCTCGATTTGATTGCGATGCGATTGATTTGCGATTTGCGATTAACACCTCAACATAACATAACATGCACAAGTAACACATAAATAGCACACACACGTAAAACAATATCCAGAACACATAATTCGAGTTGCGATAAGCGATAAATCGATTAAACATGCAATTAAATAGCGATTATTAATATGTACTCCATATAATACAACTAAAGCGGTAGCATAAATAGATTATTAAAATGTATTCGCTCGAGTGTGTCTTTTCTATTTTCTAAGGCCAGTATTGGATACATGTATTCGCAAAATGTTCCTTCAAGTTTCAAGCCTATTCGAGCCTCAACATCGCAACGATTCGACAATGTAAACTGTTCTACTTCTTTTTTCTCAAAATTTAAAATTCAACGTCAGTATCTTTTAATCTTGATCCTCTTTACAGACATATGTGAATTTATGCTACAGAAAATCAAAACTGAATAAAAAGAGTAGATAATTTAAACATGAAAAACTAGAAATTCATGTTAAAGCTTTCCTTTTCACATTATCACCTTGTATATCCACATAATAACCATTTTCCACAACTACTTACAAGTTAGTAAGAGTAAAATTAACAAAATCAAACTCTATCAAGAATTAAATGGCAAAAAAAGAAGTTGATACCCATGAAGAAAGTAGATGGAAATCAAACGAAAGTTTAAATTCCAGTCTTCAAATTCAATTTTTCAAAAGTTATAAAGAAACAGAGGTCCATATGAATTTCATAGATGTTTATCCCCCCTCCCAAAAAAAAATCCACCGTTTTTTTTTTTTTTTTTTTTTTTTTGTGTGTTAAAAAAGCCTAATAAGAAAAAAAGAAAATAACACTTGAGTGAAGTAACCGGATGCGCAGGTTACGAGTTTCTTTTTTTTTTTTTAAATCACAATTTTGATCGATTTTAAGAAATAGAGGGACTTTACCGTACAAAACTTAAGTTTAGTGACTTTTATGAGAAAAAACATAAAGCATATTGGTTTTTTGTGGTATTTGCCCTATAAATATCCAAAATATAATGATATACTACTATGTATATAAAAGGGGCGTGTAAGTAAAAGTAAAATAATTCAAGCCAAACCGAGCCAAGTCACACTTGACGCGGGTCGTCTCGTTTTCAAATTGAGACAACTCATTTTGGCCCGGTTTCAAACCGAGTCAATTCTAATGAGCTCCGAGCCACAAGCCTTTTGAACAGCCCAATAACGGTAAACCCAGATAAGCTCCGAGCCAATTCCTTACTTGCCCTGGTGGTGAAATAAATAAATAACATTCCACATTCAATACAGTGGCAAAAGTATAAAAATTTGTTGAATTTTGATATAATCAACCGTTAGTTAAGGTACATATCTACATCTAGATAGAGCCTCTCTATTCTAAATCCAAAACATGGAACCTACACCAGAGATTAAACCTAACTACGTCGAAATAGTTATATTTACGATTATATAATCAAAAACAACTACAAATGTTCAAGACATGTATTTACTCCCGCTCCATTTGTGGCTTTTGATCTTCTCCAAATCTAACTGTTTCACTCGCTGAACTAATTCTTGAATGGCAGCGGTTGCCTCCTGCAAAAAAAAAAGCAAGATATTTCATAAACCGACCCATGTCGAAATCTATAATCAAAACCAGAAAGCGCAAACACGCGGGTTGGGTATCTGGTCAAAATGATCGGTAGGTATTTTTGTAACGGTTGGGAAACAACTTTTGTCCAAAAACTTTAGTTTTATATACAACTTGTGTAAAAACATGAACATTTGACCCGTTTTTTTTTTAATCTTTTTAAATTTTACCTGTTTGAACCTCAACTAAATTTCTAAAGTAATACATAAACGGATCGATATAGCCACATCACCATCAACAAAGAAAAAAAAAACATACCTCCAACTTCTTTCTTAAAGCATCTTGCTCCATTTCTCGCATCTCTCTTTCTTCTGCAAAAGTGTCGATTGCAATTTCTTGCTCCTTGCTGAGATGCTCAGATTTTTCTTTTGCTTCTTCAATCTGATTAAAACCACAATTATAATTAGTTTGAAGGAAACATTTACATGGTTAATGACTTAATGCAAACGGATGACCAGGCGTATAGTTTCAGAATGTCCAAAATACCCTTTCAATAGTTACTTAGTAACGTCATCGTTGACAACACACAAATAAGTAGTTGTAACTTGAAAAGTAACCAAAACAAAAACGTGCATTAAGAAAGTGGTTAACGTAATCCGATATTTGGGTGTTCGGCAAATTCTCGACTCATTAGTAGAATGACGAAAATAACCAGTTTTAGAAAAATAGAATCACCATTATGTTAAAACAAGGGGTAGATAGGTAACTTTGTTTTTACTCGGACCATTAAAAAAGTCAAAATTTTGGATGGTCCTAGTGGTTTACCAAAATTTTGGATTTGGGCCCCAACTTTTTTCAGAAGTACATGGATGGTCCCTGTGATTTGCACTTTGTAACGCATTTATTCCCCAACCAACAAATCTAAAGGTTTTAGCATGTCCAAGATAGAGACTAAATGCGTTACAACGTGCAAACCACAGGGACCATCCATGTACTTTTGAAAAAAGTTGGGAACTAAATGCGTTACAAAGTGTAAACCACAGGGACCAGTTGTGTACTTTTGGAAAGCTAGGGACCAAATCCAAAATTTTGGTAAACCACAGGGACCATCCGTGTACTTTACTCTTTTAAGAAATACCTGAGCTTCAAGGGCCTTGCGACGATTTCTTTCTCGTTCTAAATCACCAAGAAGTTCAGCTAAGATATCTTCATCCTTCCTTTCCAACCTAAGGAGGATAAGAACAAGAACAAACTTATAAATGAGACAAATAGATACTTGCAATCGATTTCACGATGTGCATATATAATAGAAAACGAAGATGGCATACTGTTCTTTTAATCGGCGGTTCTCTTCCACCAATTGATATAAATCAGGCGTACTTCCATTTTCAACAACATTCTGAAACTGCCAATCAAAAGAAATATTTTATTGAACATGCCATGTACCCTCTAGATAGAAGAAATGACAATCTTACCCTTGACTGAGTGTGTGTGACGATTTGCATAGATTTTCCATAAGGGGAATAATCTTGCCCAGCTTCAGAATTTGCAGGATGTTGAGTATAACGTGCTGAATGAGAAAAATCTTTTGGGGTAAACTCTTTATGAGAATTGTCATCATTATGAATATTTTCATTCAACGGTGTAAACTTTGGGGTACTTGGACCTTCCTCGTATATCCCTCGAAGATTATTTCCATTTTCCCCGAAACCGTTACCAGATCCTAGTTTCTGATGTTTATATGCAGAAGATTTGTTTGAAAAAGAAGAAACCGGCGGTTTTGATGCAGCTTTCTTCTTTTTAGAAGAAGTCTCATGCATATAGTCATCTTCTAGAATAACAAAAAAAACATACAAAAACCGAGAAACTGAATTAGTCCGAACTGTCTATTCCCCCCCCCCCCCCCCCCCCCCACAAAAAAAAAAAAAAACCTTCAAAACGAATACAAACTATCATGTACCTTTATCCTCTACCATGCTGCTCTTACTGAATCTTGGAGCATATCCAATTTTATGGCAGTAAGTACGCCTGTATGAAGAAGTGATTATGTTTTGTTGAATATTTTAAACCATTCACTACTAACCTAAATTTTTTAATAGACTGATTTAAGAGGTTTTATGTGTTAAAAGTACACTTTGGGTAAGACACTCAACCCATTTAACCAATTTTCTGTTTAATCTTATCTTTTTTGTTCTGCCCGTTTGGCCCGGTAGTGATAAACAAAACCCAAATCAACAATTCATAATACAAGGTTCAAATTATCCACCTCACAGGCCTTACAGATATGCGTAATCATCATATAGAGCATACCAATATGTCTTCTGCATCTGAATAAGACGTGTTTCAAGTCTTGAAAGAACAATGGTGCGCTCGAATCCTTGTTTATCATGAGCTGGTTCTACAAAATTAGCCTCCAACACACCTAATCCACAACAAGAAAACAAAAAAAAAAAAAAAATCATTTTGTGGTAACATGTATTCACATAAAGTCTCCAAACTAACTGACCTATTACTCCACGACCGTCACTTCCTGTACTATTCCAGAGTCTCCAAAATGGCTGTAAAATAAGAAGCATTGTAAGATACTTTTTTATATTTGTTGTTGAAAATTTTGTTTGTAAAAGCATTCAAACCTTAATGAGTCGATTTTTATGATAAACATTGTATCCTTGAACGTCAATATGAGCTTTAGCATCTTTGACGAACCCCATGGTAACAACTGCAACTATCTGTTTATTATAACACCAGAAACTGATTATCAGTGGCGGCGGATCTAAAAAATCTTTATAGGGGCAACGTTTTATATAAAAAGGGTAACGAAATCGAAAAAAACGTCAATTTTTTTCAAAATTTACACTACCACTGAAGCGTTAAGGGGTAGCGGGGGCTACCCCTAGTAACATGCTAGGTCCGCCCCTGCTGATTATATAAAATAAAATAATTCGTAAGCAACAAACTTATTAAACAAAATAAGCATTACACTTGAATCCTTGGAAACTTTATCAGCACCAGGCTGAGGACGATATGTGATCTCCGTTGTCATCATCATATCATTTACTATATTGTGATGTTGAATATCTTTTCCACGAAGAATCATCCGGAATCCAGGAGGAATTCTTAGATAGAGAATAGATGCATAAGACTGAAAAAGAAAGTATAGCATATGCATGATTAATTCCGTTGGATATAATTATTAGCAACTAGGAAGGCTTACTCTAAGTGAATGTCGATATGTTAGAAAGTGTCTAGAGTTTGGGTACTTATTGGCCATTTGTATATTCTTCTCATCTCGATTAACGCCTCTTATTTGAATATCCTGCAAGAATGCATTAAATGTAATGTACTATTAATAAAATAAAGAAGAGTCCAATGCCATTTTCGACCCTGAGATTTGGCCAGTTTTGCGACTTTCGTCCAAA
Organism: Helianthus tuberosus; assembly: GCA_030545235.1. Lineage (NCBI taxonomy): Eukaryota > Viridiplantae > Streptophyta > Magnoliopsida > Asterales > Asteraceae > Helianthus > Helianthus tuberosus. Next base: position 153,614,072 of record CM060396.1, on the reverse strand, counting down.
GGTTTGTTTTTCCGCATCTAGATCCAAAATGATTGAAATATTGCCCTTCTTATCCAACTCGTTAACTCCATCCACTTTTCTCTATTAAGTCAAAGGTATTTCCGTCTTTTTTGTTAACTTAAAGGGCAATTTGATCTTTTCCACTTTTTAAAAAGACCAAATACCCCTGAAAAAAACCGAATTGCCCTTTAAGTTAACAAAAAAGACGGAAATACCCCTGACTTAACGGAGAAAAATGGATGGAGTTAACGAGCCGGATGAAAAAGGCAAGATTTCAAACCTTTTGGATCCAGATGTAGAAAAACAAACCTTTGGACAAAAGTCACAAAACTGACCAACCTCAGGGACGAAAATGGCATTTTACTCAATAAAGAAAGACTAACTTCTTCATCAGCATCAAAATCAAGTTCCAATTGTCCTTGATCATCTTCCCATAGATTGTAAATGATTATGCGTGTGCCCTGGCCCCTCATATGATCAAACTACAAACGAAAAGGTACAAAAATTGATAAGAAATAAGATATCGGTAACGTATTGATTACCTAACGCAAAAATCACATAAAAGAAAAGAATGTGTTTTACCTGTTTCAGGAGGTCTGCTTCACTTGAAAACGGAGACCATTGAACCACGGCCTCAGCATTTATGTTCCAGTCACCGGGTGATGACCGTATGATTTTCTTCCATTCCCCGCCATCTTTTACGTAATCAAGCTTTTCAATGGCAATTAACAAAAATAAGATGAGCCATTTTTATGAAGATGAATGAAATATGTCCCACAGATGTTGAATGACCAAGAAGATTAAGCAATTGAACTGTTATAAGCGAAAATGATAATGGACTATATGTAGTAATTTGAACTCCGGAATCAGATAAGAACTTTCATTAAAGGTTACATCCAATTTCTGATACTTATTTTTAGTTGCAAGAGTTCATTACACATATGGTTTATTGAAAGTAACACCTTTGAGTACTAACTTTTTTTGTAACAGGTTCAGGTTCTTCTATGGTTTCGATATTGTAACACCTTTGAGTAGTAAGGCTGACTACCGTTAATTTTTCTGTTAAATCAGTGTAAAATGACTAAAATACCCTTATTTAATTTTCGGTTAGTACTCAAAAGGTGTTACTTTCGATAAACCACAAGGACTATCTATGTAATTAACTCTAGAATTATATAAAAATTCATTATATTTGTAAAAAATATATATATATTATAAATCATGCTACATAAAAATATTTAGTAATTATATTCCTAAAAAAAGTCTATTATGAGGGAAAACACTGTAGTAGGGACAATGTTAGTTTTTATTGTTTTTATGTATAACTAATTTCAAAAAGAGATGATAAATATAAAACTCATGCATATTATCTCAAATATAATATACACACATTTTTTTAATCTTTTATTATATTCAAAACTATAACTTTTTATCACGATTCTTTGTTTAGTTTAGTTAAATATTATATGGTATAATATTATTATCTGTTTAGTTTAGTTTAGTTATTATTATATTATTATTATGTTATATGTTATGTGTTATGATATGTTATATTATATTATATTATATTATATTATATATTATTTCTTTGTTTAGCAAGAACTAATATGTCAATTTAATTCAGCAATTTATAGTCTGTATTTGATTCAGCAAAAAAAAAACATTAAAATCAACAAACTTGAGCATAGAAACTAGTTAACATGAGTACCATGGGAACTACTATATCTTCCTTTCCAGTGCTTCGTAGAAATGTGTAGGACAAGAGTCCAATGCTCTGTGTAGACCTGCAAGACGAATGAAAACTGTTAGCGGTTTATCTTTCCGTCTATTTCTTTTTTTTTTCTACATTAGACTTACCCGCACATGCAGTTACAAAATTTAATCGAAAGAAAACACATTACTAAAAAGACAGCATTGGATTATGAAGAACAACTTCATGAAGGAAGCGTAGAAGGTGGTTAGATGAGTGGGATATGCTATAATACATTTCTATTAAAGTTAACGCATTAGTTATGATTACAAAAAAATATTATAACAATAATCATATAACTCTTTTCAAAAGCTGATTTAAAGGGCAATATGCATTACAAATGATTTTTGGGCTACTTTTAACCATTCAACTCAACTGACCGGTTACCTTTCAGAATTTTTTGTATTTAACCCATTTGAACTATAAACACAATTTGAATCGACCTACGCATAAGTAAATAGACCAACATTGCCACCTTTAAGAATATGTATCTAGAGTGTTAATGTGTGACTATAACTAGGAACTAGTGATATTTTTAGAGTATTAATATATTCAGTACCTTTTTCCATCTTTCGCAGAGCATCGTGAAAAAACAATAACGTCAGCCCCAAGCCTCATGGAACTTGTCTTGAAACCATTACCATCTGTTAAGAAATAAATAACAAAAGTGAGCACAACAATGTATAACTTTCTTGAATCCAAGTATAAACTTCCTATAAACATAAACGCGCTTCTTTCAATCAAGTTTTCAAGAACTTTACTTACATTGTCCAATAGTGTCTGCAACCTTGCTTTTCAAAGAATACCCGAGAGACATACATTGTCGCATCTTATCTGGGTCCATCCCGCCACCATTATCTATCGTAAATAGTGGCAAGAACAATTAACAGCAAAGAAATCAGGTCAGCGATCAGCCCTGCCCAAAATTTTACCCATCCTGCCCGTATTACCACCCATTGGCGTAAAAGCAAAAACTTCCTATTACTATAACAATTAATCATGATACACACCTTCAATTAACAACATTCTATTTCCATCCTTCTTATTTCTGAGCATATCAATGTTAACATACGTAGCCCCGTTACAAAACTGAAAAAGAATAACATACATAATAAACATATATACAAAATAAATAACGACAGAAAAATAATTCGAGTACCTCATCTAGTGAATTGTCCAAAAGTTCTGCAAAGGCTACACGAGCAAAGACACACAGCGATCAATGAGTCTACAAAACATGCATGTAAAAAAATACACGAAATAACCAACTTAAAGACTTGTAAATGGATCAAGTGTCATTACCACCAAGAACCCATTTATGGCTAGTTGCATTCGAATGTAGAAACCTAGGATGAACCCTTACGTGATCCATGCCACCTGTCATAGGAAAGAGGATGAAACTTTGTTACTAGTTCAGTTAACAGTTACCACCTATATGTTCAACATTTAGAGCAAGAAAACCACAATGTGGTACAGAAATCGAGAAAAAAATATACGGAAATTGACATAAAAATCAAAGGTGTACAGCAAAGCATCTTAGCATCCATAGTATTCCTCTTATCCCCATACCTTTAATCTTTAAGCTTTAACCTTTTCCTTATGTCTTGTTAAACACATTCATGAGAAACTTGACAAAAACGCAATCAGTAACCAAAATCAATAACATGGTCATAAAATATTCACTTCTAACATCATTAAACTCCACTAATTACATAATATTCACTAGAAATTTAAAAAAACACTCAAAATCAAATAAAGTTCCGCTAAAATCTCAATCAGGTAAACAAAATCAATAACATGATCATCAAACATTCACTTCCAACATTAAGTTCTACTAATTATAATTAATTATCACAAAATCCCCAAATATTCACTAGAAACTTGACAAAAACTCAAATCAAATAAAGTGCATCTAAAATCAAAATCAGGTACACGAAATCAAACATTCACTTCTAACATTATTAATTCTACTAATTACGATTAATTGTTACAAAATCCCCAAACATTTACTAGAAACTTGACAAAAACTCAAATGAAAATAAAGTCCAGCTAAAATTTCAATCAGGTAAACAAAATTAATAACATAATCATCAAACAATCACTTATAACACTAAGAAAACTCTAGTAATCACAATTAATTATTAACAAAATCCCCAAATACTCACTAGAAACTTGACAAAAACTGAAAATCAAAAAGAAGTTCAGCTACAATCAAAATCAGGTACACAATATCAACAAATATTCACTTCTAACATCAAAAAATTCTACTAATAACAATTACTTCCTACAAAATCCCCAAATATTCATTGGAAACTTGAAAAAAAAAAACTCAAAATTAAAAAAAAATCAGCTAAAATCTCAATCAGGTAAACAATATCAATAACATAATCATCAAACATTCACTTCTAACATCATCAAATTCTAATAATCATAACTAATTGCTACAAAATCCCCAAATATTCACAAATAACTGCTAAAAAAATCCCCAAATATTCACAAATAACTTTACAAAAACTCAAAATCAAACAAAATTAACCTAAAATCTCAATCACGTAACCAAAATCAATAACCTAATCATAAAACATTCAAACATCCACTTCTAAGATCAACAAACTCTACTAATTACCCCAAAACCCCCCAAATATCAGTAACATAATCATCAAACTCCACTAATTACAATTAATAACTACAAAATCCCCTAATACTCACTAGAGACTTAACAAAGACTCAAAATCAAATAAAATTAGTCTAAAATTTCAATCAAGATAACCAAAATCAGCTACATTATCACTCACCAGACGCTGTATCCCAATCACCATCCGAAACCTCATCAAAATCACCAGCCTTCCAAAAATTCCTACAGCTCGGAGCCACAGCTTCATTGGCGACACGTGGCACTGGAGCCGCCTCCTTCGGCGGCAACGGATCGAGAAAACCGGCCGGCAAAACGACGTCGTCTCCGGATTTCTTCATCTTCTCATTGTTCGAAACCCTAGCTTTCTTGCTATTGCTAAATCGGTTGGCGGAAGTGGATGAATCGTTGTCGGAGCTGTCGAGATCGATCACCGGAGGGCTTGAAACGGAATTTCGTTTGGAAGATTCACTGTTGTTGTTGTTGATTAGTGGTGGTTCTGTGATTTCTTGCTTAACACGAAATGGTTCCATTAGGGAATATTATTAATACAGCCGATGAGGATTGGAGTGACGGAAACCTGGAATCTCGGCGACTCCGTCGACTGTGATTTGGAAGAGATTCTCTCCCCCTAAACCTCCTTGTGTTTTTATTTTTTGTAATTTAATTTTTGGTTGACTAAATTTTTGTCATTTCAGTCCAAGAATAAACTTTTTCTATCTAAAGATGAAAAAAATACTAGAGCCCGATGGATATACCTAAAACAAATGAAGCGGGTATTGGGCCAGATATAAGATTAGTTTTAAAAAATTTTGTTGGCATGGATCAGGTACTGGATTAAGTGATACCCGAAATCACATACCTTGTTACCCGAATTTTTTAATTTGTATTTTTATTTTTCATTAACCCTGCTCTATTAGTGATTTATTTTAGTATGTTCATAATGTAAAAAAATAAATTTTCTTTTAGTATATATATTTGATAATAATATTTATATTTTGTTTGTTGTGAAGTATATACATATAAGTTAATATAAGTTATAAGTATTATAAAGTTATTATTAATTCATGATAAAACTTGATAAAACTTATATGTGTGTCATGTACATTTTTAGTTAATAATAGTTGTTGTATAAATAAAATTATATAATAGTTATAATAGTAAAAAAATGGATTTGGAAATCCCAAAGTATATCTTTTAATAAACTAATGGGTATACCCGATACCTGACGGGTAATTACCCGACAAATACCCGACGGGTATTGGGTTGGGTCTGTGACACGATTTTTTACTGGGTATGGGTATGAGATTACTAATACCCGACCTGAACCTGACCCATTACCATCCCTATTTATATATGGATGAGGTTTCATTTTTGTTACAATTTACATCTGACAAACTCAATTAAAATATATCATTAATTACCATCGATGATTTTGACAATTCTCAAACCTTAGGGACGATTTTGTAACTTTCTCACTTATTCTTTTGTTTTTTTAATTTTATAAATTTATTTTGATCTTTAAATAAAGGAATATTGGATTTTTATAATCTCAACTTAACGTCGTTGGCCGCCAACAGTCCCAACTTCAAAAATAACCACTGTCAGTCCCAACTATTGACATATCGGCCACCAATGGACCCTGACTAACAGAACCCTAACGACGTTAGTCTCCGGTCGTCGAAAACCCATTTTTGTCTAGAAAAAGGTTTCTAAAGGTCCGATGTAAGGTTACAAAGAGGTTTGGGACGAAAATGTTGATTTTTTCGGCCAAAAAGTTGAGTTTTCCGACGAAAAAGAAGTTTTCCAGCAAAAAAGGAGTTTTCCAGCGACTTTAATAATTGAGGCTTTTACTATAAAAAGGTTCCCAAAGGTTCCATAATAAGGTTACAAAGAGGTTCGGGACAATGTTGAGTTTTCCAGCCAAAAAACATTTTTTTCCGTGACCAGAGACTAACGGCGTTAGGGTTCTGTTAGTTAGGGTCTATTGGAGGCCAATATGTTAAAAGTTATGACTACCAGTGGTTATTTTTAAAGTTGGGACTGTTGGTGACAAACGGCGAATAGTTGTGATTATTAAAATCCAATATTCCTTAAATAAATAAAATAATTATAAATAAAATATATATACATATACACACATTTATTTACATATATATACACACATTACACACTTATTTTTTTTATTTTCTTTTTTACCTTTAAATAAAAAATAATAATAATAATAATAATAATAATAATAATAAATTAATGATGTTTGGTATGACGGAAGAGACGGGTGGTAGTGATGTTTGGTAACACGGATTGACGATGAAAGATGAGGTACGAGGGCCAAGATAGATGGGGTGGTTGTGGTGATGGTGGTGATGGCAAACCCCGTCCCCTATCTGTCCCGGGAATAGGCGGCCGCGAGACCAGATTTAGTGGTATCGGTGTTTATTATTTTGGCAGCGGAAATTACATCAGGACCGTAGTTATGAAGTATTTTATCAGAGTAAAACACCACATTTTATATAAATAAACACATTGGGATAAAACCCAAGTTTTTTATTACAAACGGATTTATAGGGGTAAACCCTATTTTATTGAAATAAAACATCTTCTTTATTTAGGTAACTTTTATAGCCACTTTTCCAAGCCTTCAGTGCTGTCCAGTTGGCTTCTAATTGGCTTTCACATTTTGTTACCTGAAACGCGTTTAAAAACATTTTGTCAGTGGGAAATACTGGTGAGTGAATCCCAGTTTAATCAATAAGAGTTTTATCAATTTACAGTATTGAGAGCGATTACAATGTTTATATCTACACAATTACTCATTCAGTACTGTCAATCCTGACTGGTGGGTCATATTACCCATTGGCTAACTCTTTGTCCAATGGTAACGTGTTCCATATTTTGTATACAAAACCCCAACATACCGGCAGTAATTGAAGAATTACAAAGACTCAATCACTGCTAATTATAATTTAAAATAAAGGTTTTGTAAAACAGTTTACAAAAAAGGAGATTACTCACATTGCTGTCTTAGTGTTTTCTTTAAGGATTTCCTGGTGATTATCTATAATTTACTCAAATGCACACGCGTTAGTATAATAACCCAATATTTACATTAGCAATACCCTCCCCGAGACGGTATTCCAACGACTACGTCGGGCAGAACCACGACAGCCTTTACGGAACCCTGTATCAATCGGGCAGCGTATCTAATACGTAATCAGGGGTTATGATACTTACAACGAGGCAAAACTTCATTAATTAGGGGGTTATAATGCCCGGGTATAGTGCCTACTACGTAGAAATTAAGAGAGAAAGTGAAAGACTGGACGAATTGAAATGGACAGTCGATGCCTCCTATTTATAGTTGTGATCGTTGACCTTGTCGCGCCCCGCGAAGGAAACCAAGCAGGGCTTTGCGGCCCGCGACCTAAGGGGTAGGGCCTAGCTGCGCTTAATCGTCGAGTATAGACTTGACACGAGCGTGACACGTGGCGGCACCGGGTGAGGCCTAGTGTCCAGGTGCTCGCGGCCCGCGTAGAATGAAGAGCAGTCTTTCGCGGCCCGCGACAGACTTGTTTTTCTTGTTTTTTTTATTTTTAATTATATATGGTATTTCGGGCTCGGTTTTTACATTCGGGGTATATTTTAAGACATATAGGGACCTTTTAAATAATTTATAAATGTCTGAAATATTTTGGAGGGTTGTTATAGAGGTAGAGTTGGAGAAGAGAGAAGGATAGAAGAGAGAGTGTGTATCGTGTGTTTATACAATGACGGAGCTTGAACGAAAACTCAGTGGGGGCGGACCTTAAAATCCAAGTCAGTGGGGTCGTACACTTAAAATCCAATATTTCACACTACAAAAAAAAATCAGGAATTTTCGGTAAAATTATCACTACGAGAAAAAATTCGATGGGGTCGGGCTACTCCCTGGCCCCAACAAAGCTTCCCAATGCGTGTGTGTATATAATAAATGTGTATGTTGTGACAACCCGAACTTCTGAGGTTGGTATTGTTTAATCTCACGATCATAACTTTCCATAATTCTCTTATTCTACATTTTCTTTATACTAAATTCCTTGTTGAACATTTTATTATGCTAACATTATTGAGAGTAAACGTGGTCGTCTGAGTGTGTTTGGGCCGCGACACATGAATTGGATCACCTATACTTATGTTTTTACTTCTAATCTTCATCGACTTATACGAATAGTTAGGCCCGTAGAAATTGGGCTCAAACCCCTAATGGATTACACAATGGATGTGTAAGTTTAGTTGGGTCGGCCACCTCGAGATCACCTGCACACACTCTATATTCGCCAGTTAACATGGCAGCCCAAGTAAGTGGGCTAGAGCCCACTTCGGTCATTAAAGTTAACCGCCCTAGCACTTACATTATAAGTATACATATTATGCTTTTCTTGATCAGTTTAAAAACAAACCAAAAACCCTAGAGTTCCCCTAATCGCACGAGGCAGTAGACCCCCCATCGAAGTAACCTTTTACATGTGCGGCATCATTTGTTTATTGCCGATTGAAAGGTATGTGAGTTCATCTCTATTGAGCATGCGTCCCGGTGGTTGGGACAGTCAGTGGGTATCCCGGGGAGGGATAAGTCTTTTGGGTAAAAACGGGAATGTTGGATAATATACTCTTCCTGTCACCTTTAAAGTCCCTTCGTGTTGTTTGGTTACTTGAGAGGTAACAAGGTATTAGTTGGTAGCGCTATTTAGGTTTGACAAGCCTCACACCGTGCCGCAGAGGACGGGCGTGAACTAATGGATCTGGGCACTAGTCAATGATGATAGACATTGACGTCAGGGCACCAACTTACTTTAGTCAGTGGTCGATACGGTAAACAGGTCTAATGGTTAACATGGGGAAGCCCCCACCAACTATGGATATGTTTGGGAAACAGGGTAAACGGATTAACTTACAACTTACAAATGAATTCCTAGTTTTTGAAACAACTTAACAATGAACACCAACTGTGAACTCGCTCAACTTTGTTGTTGACTCGTTGTTACATGCCTTGCAGGTCGTTAGGTACTTATGGAGCTTGCACGAGGAGGCGTGGTCGTTGTGGGACATGGACAACTATGTGCCATGTTAAACATTTAAACATTTGAACTTATATTTGGTTTTGGATTTAATCATTATGCTTCCGCTTGCAACTTAAACTATGTTTTGTTTGGTCACCAATTGTATTGGTTGGATTTTCTAATTACTTACATGCTTGTTCAATATGATTGGTGGCTGGATCCTGGTCAGTCACGCCTCCAGGCGGTGATACTCCGCGTGTGGATTTTGGGGGTGTGACATATGTATATGTATACCTATTACGGACGATGGTGGTGGTGGTGGTGGTGGATGGTGGTGGAGGACGACGGTGGTGGTAGACGATTGTAGCATTCTTAGAGATATAAAAAATCAGTGGGGGCACTAAGTCTTATAAAAGGGTGGCACAACCTAACATCAATTACACACAATTCGTCCCTCTCACCACCCATTCACCAGTTCATCATTAGAGCTCATAATCACCATCAGAATTGTACACCGTAAACGGGAACTCGATCAAGCTGACAATCAGATCGTCTACATCTATCCCTGATGAGGTTGCTGGCTTACCAGATACACCTTTGTCATGTTTTCCATTAGATACATACAGAACTGATCAACAATATATCAAAAAGTAAACATTTGAGTCGGATCATATGCATCAACACTAACTCAAATTATTTTGAAAATGTTCATGGAATATTGGGTAGCAAGAACCGAAGTCGAGACTAGGGTTGTCCAAACTGCTCGACGATCGCTCGAAAAATGCTCGTTCGATTCCCGCTCAGTTTGTAAATGAGCCGATCGGGTCGGTTCGATTCAAATTCAATCCAAGCATGAGCATAGCTCCGCTCGCTCGTCGATCGTTCGGTTTCGCTCCAATTATTTTTATTAATAATTTATATATATATATTTATATAATAGATTTTATAGATTGAAAACCCAAAAAAAATAATAGCCCAAAAAAAAATTAAAAGCCCAAATATGTAAATCTAACCCTAAATCGTATTCCTAAAAGAGTATTCACTCAGTCGTATCATATTCATACGCCACTCTCTAATCTCCGACTCTCACTCTCCGGTCTCCACAGTCACACTCACACATATCGCCGCTCTCTAGTCTCCGACACATCGTCTGCAACAACATATCGCCGCTCCTGTGTTCATTCTGCAACAGTTCGTCGGACGGTCTTCAATCTCCAGTCTTCAATTTGCAACAAGTGAGTCGCTCCAGCCTTCAATCTCCAAACAGTCGTATCACTTGTTTGTTAAACTTGTTTCAGTCTAATCTGCTTCTGTTTTTTAAACTTGTTTCAGTCGTATAACAATCGTTTGTAAATATCACTTGTTTCAGTCTAATCTGCTTCTGTTTTTTAAACTTCTGTATGTTTGTTATAGTATGTTTTTATGTTAATTAATCGTTAAATCGTATGTTTATGTTATGTTTCTGTTTGGTATGTTAACCAGATTTTTCTGTATGTTAAATCGTTTCTGTTTGATAACCAGATTGTTTCTGTTATGTTTCTGAAATTATGATTGGTAACATACATGTTAAATCGTTTCTGTTTGGTAACCAGATTGTTTCTGTAATTCTGTTTGGTAACATACATACATACATACATGTAATTATGTTTGGTAACATACATACATCTTCTGTTTTTGTAATTCTGTAATTCTGTTTACTAATCTGCTTCTGTTTCTGTAATTCGTTAAGAACATTTTTAGAATCATGAAGCCTTTTGGCTTTTGAACTTAATGGCTTTTGAACTTAATGGTTTTGTTTAATGCTTGTGTTTCTTTATTTTGTTTTTGTTGAACGAAGCCTTATCATTCAATCGAGCGAAAACGATCCACTCGATTTTTTTTAGGATTTGATGAAAACCGAGCGAAACCGAGCCGATCGATTCAAATTCAATCCGAGCATGAGCATCACTTTTGTGCTCGGTTTTACAAATTTGATCCGCTCGGATTGGATCGGTTGTAATTCAATCCGAGCATGAGCAGACCCTCGATCGGATCGGATCGGATCATGAACACCCCTAGTCGAGACACCCATGGGGCAAATGCTAAATTGTGAACGAGTTCCATTTAATCTACTTTTAAGGGTTTCTCAAATTAGAAACCAAATTTGCTTAACCAACATCCCTTGTTAGTACTTATGTAATGAGTGTCGTATGACGTCCTTGACTCCCAAAGGACATATCATTCCATCTCCATATGACCATGTGTCTCTAATTCCGTCCTACGTTAGACTTGTTAAGGGAGTGAGTGAATGACCCCAATTTACAACCATTGAGGTAACAAGAAGTGCAAATATTTTTTTTATACACATTACTTTAATCGTTGAAGCACCTCCAAGAAAAATATGCAAAAGCAACTAGAAATCATGAATTTAAGCATGTCTACTAGGGGCTGTAAACGAATCGAACAAACACGAACAAAGTCTTGTTCGTGTTCGTTCATTAAGGAAATTAACATGTTTGTGAATTGTTCACGAACGCATACCGAACATAAGTTTATGTTCGTATTCGTTCGTTAAGGAAACTCAGTTGTTCACGAACAGTTCGTGAACACTGGTCTCGAACACAAATGAACGCAAGCAAATAAAAACGAACGCAAACGAACATTTAAGTTGAAAATAAAAAATAAAAATATTGTTGTCCTTAAACATTGAATATAAGTAGTTAAATACAATCATCATATGATAATCAAAACACAAAAAAGTCTACTGCACTACAAACGATGAATCAAGTTTAATTAACTTAGACATAGTTATCCCCAAAAATGTATAAGAATGTCCAAATTTTAGCTAACTTAGAAAAAAAAGGTTTCAAGTTTTCAATATGTGTAGATAAAAGGTTTATTATTTATTATTTTTTTAATATAATCAAACGAACATGAACGAACGTAACCGAACATATTACCGAACATTCACGAACGAACTAGACATGTGTTCGTGTTCGTTCGCTAAGCTAACTGAACAGAATTTTTTGTTCGTGTTCGTTCGTTAAGCTAATCAAATGAACATAAACGAACTTCCCGCCGAACGGTTCATGAAAGTTCGGTTCGTTTACAACCCTAATGTCTACGAATTAATCTTCAAACAATTTACCCATCATTGTATCTTAGGTGGATATTATTACATGGTCGTATGTGCTAATACAACCAACTATCTTGAGCTAAAACTATATTAAGTGATTATTGTTTATTTTTTATTTTCTTTGTAATTATGTAATATTTATTTCCTTTTTCTATAATGTACAATCACAAACTTTGAAAAACACATCTTTGTATAATATACAATCACAACATTAAGAACATGTTAACGTGTGATATTACAAAAACATCATTTTGAGGATAAGGACGAATGTTATCTTGTTGATGGTATTTATCTAAAGTAGGCTACGCTTGTGAAAAGTCTTTCATGCCCAAATGATAAGCGTTTGTATTATAAGAAAAAAAAACACGAGTCGGTGTGAAAAGTCTTTCATGCCCAAATGATAAGCGTTTGTATTATAAGAAAAAAAACACGAGTCGGTGAGAAAAGATGTCGAGCGCACATTCAGAGTATTAAAGAAATAATGAACAATCATTGTCCAACGGACGTATACACAACAAAAGAAAAAAAAAATAGAAACATAAGTATACGTGAATTATCTTACATAATATGATGACTTGGAGGACTCGAGCAAAACATTTTATCAAGACAGTGACGATTATGTCCGATCTCCGACCCAACTACTAAACTCCGATGAGAAAGTAGTTATTCAATTGAAAGTACGACATAGGGAGACATTTAAATCTTCAATTGGATTTGAGAAAACATATATGGTTGAATGACCATTAGACTAGTCGGTATGGGGCCGGCTGAGGCCCGGCACCGGTCCCCCACACCGCCCCCCTCAAAACGGCCCGGCTAAACCAGCAGCCCACAGCCGAAGTCGACGGCCCCACGTTCAAAAATATATCCGTTATTCAACGGATACTTTTAATAAAAAAAAATACCTTTTTCACTTTAAATATATATTAACTTCATCCATTTTTTATACCATTCACATCCGTTTCTCCCATTCTTCTCATATTCTCATCCATTTTTATAAAAAACACTCCCATTTTTTTTACCATCATGAATCCATTCAACCCAAACAACCCCAACCCGAACAATCCTAACTTTTTTTCGAGTCCCGCTTACACTCCGACTATGGATCCTTCGTGGGGGTCTACACCATTTACGTTTTCGGGTTTCCAACAATCACCTAACGCCTTCTCCCAAATGTCCCAACTTCAACAAATGCAACAATACCAAGCACTCCAACAATTTATGCAACGCGGCTCGCTTCAAGTTGATCAATTCCAATCGCAATCGCCAACTTCGCAACCGCAACCCTCGGTTCAACTTGACGATGATGATGAAGTCTTCCCCGAATCGCCACCTAAAGAACTCAAGCGCAAAAAAAACACGGGGAAGGGGAAGGTGGTTGAAACCGAACCCGACACCGCAAAAAAAAAGCGGTTCGAGAGCAAAGGCGAGAACGTGGACAAAAGTAGAGGAGGAGACGCTAGCAATTACGTTTGTTAAGTCCTCAACTTGCCCGATTGTCGGTATGAACCAAAGTTAATTTTTTTTAATATAAATTTAAAAATATTTATTTTTTACTTTTACTAATGCAATTTTTTTTTAATTTTAGGGAACAATCAAACGGGTTCTAGTTTTTGGAATGCATGTACGGATAGATTTAACGAGCTTATGGAGCAAGGCCCGGCCCGTGATCTCGAATCCGTATCGGGCAAGTGGCGGAAAATGAACAAGTGCGTGAATGATTTTATCGGAATTTATAACCCACTTTACATCAATCGTCCTAGTGGGAGTAGCGACGAGGACGTTCTTAACCTTGCGATGGCTAAATGGGAATAAAAAAATCTGCCTTTCCCGCACATCCAATCATGGAACATTTTAAAGAAAGAACCTAAATGGGCGCCGGTTCCAAATGAGGTCGCAACCTCCAAACGGACTAAAACTTCCGAGTCCGGAAGTTATAGTGCGGGAGGCTCCACCGCTCGTTGTCAAATCGACATAAACGACGAACCGGAATATCACGAGATCGAACGTCCCGGCGGAAGGGACAAAGCAAAAAAAGAGGCGGCTAGAAAGCGCAAAGGGGCCGGCTCGAGTGGAGGGGGCGGCTCGGGTGGAGGTGGCGGCTCGAAGGCGTCTTCGAAAATGGATGACTTGATTTCCGAATTCCGTTCGTTTAAAGACTTTGCGGCCGAAAAATATAGTCACAAGAAAAACGTGTCGGCCGACTATGCTCGAGCGGATGATTTTAAGATAATGAGGTTGGATCTCGACTCGGTTCCGGAGGATGAACGAGAGGTGTATCGGAGGATGAAGGAAGAGGTGAAGAAAAAATGGACGTCGTAGGTTTTATTTTTATTTTTAGGAAATGTAATTTTTTTTATTTTTCGGAAATGTTTTTTTTTTTTAAGGAAATGTAATTTTTTTTTTCGGAAATGTTTTTTTTAGGAAATGTAATTTTTTTTTATTTTTCGGAAATGTTTTTTATTTTTATTTTTAGGAAATGTAATTTTTTTATGTTAAAAATTGAATTTATTTATGTTGTTTTATGTTGTATTTTTTAATTTTTATAAAGTTTTTATTAAGTTAATAAAAAAAACTTAGAAAAATATAAAATATTTAGGTGGGGTAGCCCCATCCTCCACCCCCTCAAAAGTGAAGGAGGCTCATCCCCACGAGCCGGTGATGTGGCGCCTACGTGGCGGCCCATCCTCATGGGGATGGGCCTCACCATACCCTCTAGTCTTACGATAACAACTATAAAGATGATGAAAACGATGTCGATGATGACAATGATGATGAGTAGAATAATTGTAAATTTTTCAGTAGTTTGTTTTGTAAAAAATAATTTTGAGTATGTTATTTTTTTGTGTGTTTTTTATTTAAAACTATTATTTTTAAGTAAAAGAATAAATTTAAATTACATAACAGTGACGTGACGCTTTTACTAGTACTCTCTAGTTAAACCACAATGACCAACGTTATACACTTAGGCCATGCGTAATGGGGCATTATAGGGGTGTGAAGAAGCTTTATAACGCCCCACGAGCATTATAAGGGAATGAAGAGGGAGAGACATTTCTAGTATAACGACAAATGAAGAGAAAACAAAACAGAAAGTAACGATTGATATGACATTAAGGGGCACTAACCATTACACATTGTTTAAAGGGGCGTTATGCTGATGTGACGGAAAATGCCCATTAGAAGACATTAACCATTACAGATGGTCTTATACTAGAAATGTCCCACCCTATTCACGTTCCTATAATGCCAAATGGGACTGTGTTGGGGGCGTTATCAAGCCACTTCACGCCCCTATAATGTTCTATGTTATGCATGATCTTGTAACATTAGTTGATAATTTAAGATGCTATTAATATTGAGTTTCACCGACTTGGATTGATTTGTTACAAAATTTAATTGTCCAAATTATAATGCTGCTATTATTCATGTGATTTAAATGACATTTAATGGAGTAGGGGCACTTGTAAAGAACCATAAATAACCGAACATAACCAAATAAGTCAAGATCATTTCACATGTACCTTGCAGTGGCAAATCATCCGTTTGTGTTTCCAAACTTTTGTATATCTATCTACTATACTAAAAGAATTCATCTTAGCCACATGGCATATTCTTAAACAATCATTTTGTTGATGTGGACACCCTCTTAGTCCAGAGAATTCAAGAGAGGCGCCAATCTCTTTTCCTAATCTCCTTCTCACATACGTTTTTCTCACACGCGGCTTCTCAAACACGCTTTTCATTCCTATCATTCAAAAACCCTAATTAGGTAATTCTCTGGCGATTTCATACATATTCGATTGTCTCAAACACAAAACCTCTCATCCAAGTATCATTATCATCTTCAACTTGCTTTCGATTGTCTCAAACACAAAAGCTATCATCCAGGTATCTTTATCATCTTCAACTTGCTTTCAGATCTTGAAGATCCATCCTATTCCTATTATAGAGATACTCTTACAACTCTTTTGATTCTACAATACTTTGTTTGTTCGGTTTTTGATTTTGTTCATGTTTGTTCAGAGATATTCAGTTTTCAATCATTGTCGCTCTGTGATTCTTTCCGAGTTTCTCGACAAATTTCTTTCTGGTAACGTTCTTTTAACATCATGTTGTAGTTTTTATTGTTGATTTATTGAAAAAGTTTAAAAATACAAAACAAGTACATTAAACTGAACCCTGATTTCGCTTTCTTTTAGTATCCGCTTCATATCGTTCGATCAATATGTATAATGAGGCTCTCTTATGGATTGTTAATATCAACGTCAAGCTATTGTTACCGTAACCCTACAAGACTTCCCTTCTTCAAGTATCAAACAATTTTCAATTTGCTGGTTTGCATCCACAAGAGCAATTTTGAAGTTCCTTTTTAAGGTAATCGTATTCTGTTCAGATATAGTTTTAGTTCTTTTAATCAATTGTAAGTTCCTGATACCCTAATTCCCACAATCGATATTCTTAGGTGTTCCAACAAAGAAGGTTAAATCGTTAAATTGCTTGTGATACTTCAGTGAAGACATGATTAAATTGTCAAATTCAATTGAATATGTTAAATTTGACACTCAAATTGCTTGTGATACTTCAGCGGATGGTGAATTTGAAAAAGATAGAGATCAATAGAACATTCATGCAAGCCTAGCGGTTGTAGCTGAATCCCCTGTTCCTTAAGATGCGGATCAGATTACCAAGGGAACACAAGTAATTGTTCAATGAATTTAAATCCCAAAGAAATTTATGGTAATTGTTCGTGAGTGTGGGTTTTTTTTTAATAATATTTGGTTTGATATTTATTAGAGCGCATCTTTTATTGGGATCTATTCACTTTGTTGGGCATTTAGCTGGGGCTCAGGTGATTCGGGTTTCGCAGCAAATGTTGGCTGATAAGGTTAGTTTTTTTTTCTGGGTGATGTTAACGTTTTCATTTTGCAGCAAATTACCTAATCATGAGTTTTCTATGTTAACAAATAGGAAATATGATACAAAATTAGTAACATAAAATGAATCTCTACTTAATATTTTTAAGTATAGTGGTATTCGCTTTGATCTCAAAGAGTTTTATGACATGATAACAGAGTTTGTGCTCATTTGTCAATTTTGATTTTGTTGAAGTGTTCAGGTGTTTAGCAATTCTTAATGGTTTAGTGTAATTGTTATTTTCTGTCAATTTTGCACTTTAAAGTAAGGTAATAGCTTGACAAGTGAAAAGTTCTGTTAAACGTGTGGATTCCAAGTGAAAAGAACAATTAATCCATGCTATTTAACATTTATCATGCAACTTTTCGCCAAGTAATCCTTACTGATCTTGAGTTTTTAGTTCTTATTATAAATATATATTCTATTGTTATTTATATGATAACATGCTCGCATAGACTTCTCCTATTAATCAAATTCCTTTATTAAATGAGCTCAAATTTAAGTTTGAGTTGGTTTGAACACATATAAACTCGGCTCGATATTAACTTGCTAAATCGAAGATTTTCGTTTTTAACTTTCATCAATTTCATAAATACGTCTTATTTCAAACTGACTTCAAAATATAGTTCTATACAAATGGTTGAGCTGTGATAGTTCTATTGTTTTATTTGAAAAGTTTTATTTCTACAGTAAACAATTGACGGATTCATGTATACGTCTTAACATTGCATATGATAAAGATTTACTTGGCACGTAGCTTTTAAGGAAACTTTTTGAACCAACTAACAAACTGGGCGGGTCGGGCAGGTGTGGGTCACCGATTAAAGTGACTTTGGGTCAGAATGAGTTCAGGTCAATATGAGTTAGGATTAAAATGAGTTCGGGTTAAGACGGGCTCGGAGCAAAATGAGTTCGGTTCATTTAAAAACTTATTAATAAAGATCGGGTAAACATGAGTTTGGAGCAAAATTAATTTGGGTCAAACAGGTAGTTTAAATGAAAAAACTTTCAAACTTTTGGAATCTCTTTAAAAAAGTAAAGACTGGAAAATAGTGCGGGTTGGGTAATGGTGAAACAGGTGGTTTGAGATACGGGTTAAAAAGGTGAGTCAAGTCAGTTGACCTCTTACACCATTACCATTTATTGTAGTTTTATAGCTGTTGAATACATGGCAACTGAGTTTGTGCTTATGCAGTCTAGAAACCACAAGGCATGTTT
This sequence comes from Helianthus tuberosus, assembly GCA_030545235.1. NCBI lineage: Eukaryota > Viridiplantae > Streptophyta > Magnoliopsida > Asterales > Asteraceae > Helianthus > Helianthus tuberosus. Next base: position 153,595,401 of record CM060396.1, on the reverse strand, counting down.
AAGTGATTATAATAACTCTCTCTACAAAGGAACTGAATACATCATCTATTGGGTGAGTTGGTTTATTACATTTGCTATGTTTTTGTTTACTTAAACGTGGGATCTTCCGGTAGGTGTTAATTCGACCATTTACATGTGAATGGGTCTAATTTGGTTAGGTTTTACATCAGATGGGTCAAATAAAAGGTTAGTGAAAAGGGACAAACGAGTTTAATGTTGGCTCAAAGCCAGTATTTATTTCAAATAGGTCGAACAAAATAAATCTGAAAGGCAGCCATTGAAACGGGTCGAATGGGTTGAAAGTGGCTGAAAGTATGTTTTTAATGCAAACGGCCTTTTTCTTTGTTTAATTCAAAGATATAGATGATCATTGTAATTATATTGTTTCTGAAATCATACATATTGAAATAATTGTTTTGCAGATATCAGCCCCCATTGCCAGCTAATCAGATGAAAGTGACAACTGAGTTTGAGTATCAAGGAGGTATGTCTTTCTAGGCATCTGTTTATCAACTTGAAACATGACTTTCATTTCAAGCATTAATGACGAAGAGTGCACGTGTAGCTAAGGAAGTCGATCACAAGGTATTGCTTCTTTGTTCTATGTATAGTGATTTGTGTACACTTCGGATTTGGTTTGGGTATCAGCCCCCATTGCCTGTTACGATGCATCAGCGAGTTGGGATCTTTTGCGGCTGTTTGAGAGGTGTTTCAGGGGCGAGAACTCTGTACAAACAACCATGGTAAGGGCTGCAAAAACAAATCATGAACGAGAAGACACAAATGGGTGTTTCGGGGCTGAATTTAGGTGTATGAACTGTGGGTACGTAAGTGAAGCTTAGTGTTCTATCAAATTTAATAGCTGGTAAAAATTTTGTGAACAAAAAGTTATAGCTAGAATTATTTAGCATTGGTGTATCCTAGCCCAAAAGTACGAGCTAGAGTGTGGCACTAATTAATTATTCTAATAACTTTGTCTAAACATTCAATCAAATTTCTTATATTTCCTCAACTTCAGTTCTGAATATAAAGTAATTTTGAACCAATATTGAGTACGAAAATGATAATAGTTAAACAATATGCAGCATTTGAACAACTGTGTTCTCAGTTTAGTGAATCATATGTTTTGGTTGTGCCATTAAAAAATAAAAATTCCATGTAAGAATCGGCATTGTGAGATCGACTTGGAAAAACTCGAGATTGTACATGGTTTTTGTCAGAAGAGGAGTTCTCAGGTTGTGATGAAGCTTCTACTTAGAGTAGTCATAGTAATTTATGAAAGATACATGAGTACCAATTTTATGTAGTATATATTGTAATGCTATTAGTTATTCTTTTGTATATTTGCAAGCTGCAAGTGATTTTGAAGGATGAGTTTTTAGGCCTAACTAAAGGCTTATTAGAAAGATAAGTGCTAAACATGGAGTAGTTGATTCCATCATTCCAAACTGTATGCAGGCTGAGGGTATTTTTAGAATTAACGCAGACAATAACCAGGAAGAACATCTGAGAAACCGGTTGAACAGTGGCGTGGTTCCGGATGGTATCGATGTACACTGTTTGGATGGTCATGATTATTGTTGTATTATGTTGCGATTAATGTTTTAATTTTGTGGTTAACTTGATGATATGGTAATAATACAGGCATGGTTCAGAGAACTGCCAACGAGGATTTGGGATCCGCTTTCACCTGAGCAAGTAATGCAGTGTCAATCAGAGGAAGACTGCACCGCCCTTTGCCTCATTCCACCAATGGAAACCGCTCTTCTTGATTGGGCCATCAAATATGACTTAGGTTTGTTAGTTTACTGTTTTACGTGTGGTAAAAATTAACGAAAATGTATGAATTTGGTTGACTTTTTTGCTGCAGATGGCGGATCCGTTGAACGGTTGACGTATGCAGTTCAAGTAATGAACTTTTTGAAAACACTTATCTTGAAAACCCTTCGTGAACAACAGGATTCGGTTGCTGAATCATCTCAAGCCTCGCCACGAGAATCACCGTCGAATGAAAACAGCGATGAAGGGCCTGGAATGAATCCACATGCGCAACAAAATCTTGATGAAAAGAGAGTGGACATGAAGATGATCATCTTCGAAACATAACTACCACAGAAGAATCTAATGGACCCGGGTTGTGTAATTCGCCTGCTCAATCCCCACCCATCGAGCCAAAGACCCACGAGGTTGACCATACCCATAAACCTAAACTGGTGGCCAAGTCGAGTGATCCAGAAAAGATCAAACCGGTGGCTTTAGTCTCCGATCAAAGTTCTATAAATTCTCAAACCGAAAAGATCAAAGCACTGTGTTGATTGAAAGAGATGTTTGTATGCTAAGATATGTTATTCTTGCGATTTCGATTTCAAATCTGTAAAAATCTGACACTTTGTTTGTTTTTGCATAGATTTTTCTAGAGTTGGTTTGTACTCGAAACAACCCGTCTCCTCTCATGGTTAATTGTGTGTTGTTTTATCAAGGGTAAAAACACGAGATGAAGTCAAACTAATAATACTTGAGAACAACGGAAAACCTACAGACAAAACAACTAATGTGGTGTATAAAGAGATTTTAAACGAATTGTGATTTGTGCATATTGATGATTAATAAAAGGTTTTTACCTGATCCGTTTCAACACGTGTATTTATTCATAACATTTTATGTAAACGATGATGATGATGAGATATTTTCTTTAATCAACCCGTGTAATACACGGGTTCTTAAGCTAGTATCATAATGAAGGGGCATAAAAAAGCAGATAAGAAGAAGAAATTGGGCAAGATTCACTTTTGCGTCTTCTTCTAACACCATGGGTAATTGTTAATGCTTCTTAAGAGGCATTTTTGTGATATCACCATCATAATGCTTCATGTAATGGTTAAAGTTTTTTAATGCCATTTCATTTATTAGTTTTCTTGTTTTTCCTTCTTATTGGGCATTATTCTAGAAATGCCCATATCTCTTCATGCCCCTATAATGCCCATAAGATGGTGTAAGGGCATTATCGAAACCTTTCACGCCCATACAAAGCCCATTACGTATAGTCTTATGAGAGAAATGTGCAAATTTGTTAATTATTGTTGTAAAAGGTGAAGGTACAAATAGCAAAGTTGAAACGAGATAAATCATAAAATCATACTACGAGTGTGGTATTTGAAGAAAATACGATGTTATATATATTTTTTTGAATGACAAATTTTACTCTCACTCTCTACTTTACATTAATAATTCTTTAATAGTTCTTTTGTCAATTCTCTACTTTACATTAGTAATTCTTTAATACTTCTCTTGTCAGGTTTGAAACTAAGAACTCCAGGTAACTGCCTTTACCAGATAGGTTAGCCCCACATTATTGATTTTATATGTAGAAGTGAATGAGGGACTTTATGTCCGAAAATTTTCCATGTTAAAACATGGGCCGTTTATGTTGGTAAACTCTATAATTCAAATATTTATTGTACTAGTTTCTTACCCATCGATGACACTGTACGCGACGCGATAAATTATAGACTACAATCAACCCAGCTCGTTTCAAGTATATTTACATCGAAACGTATAATATTTACATCGAAACGTATAATAATCTGAATTTGACCCGACTTGTTTTCTAAACAAAATTTTAGTGAAAACGTAGACCAACTCAAAACGTACATTAAATAAACACATGTGTTGGCGTCGTACGCGGCGTGATAAAGTGTAAACTACAATCGACCCGACTTGTTTCCGAACTAAATTTGCGTCGAAACATATAGTAACTCAAATTCATACCATTAAATGAATAAAATTTACATTGAAACGTAGAAAGTACATAAAAAATAAAAAGAAGCGCTTGAAGTTGTGACATCTCTAGTTTTAATATCAAAACGTAGTTAAAAGAAGATGTCGCACATAGGGATGACAAAAAAGCCCAAGCCTGACGGATATACCCGAAACCCAAAACATACGGGCCGGGTATACCCAAAGCCCGATGGGCATAGGCCGGGTATGGGATTAAAAAGGAAAAAAAAATTGGGTTCAGGTATGGTTATAAGATTTAGTAATACCCGCCCGATACCCGGTTCATTTACCCGAATAATTCCCGAAGGTATCTTACTTTAATTTTAATTTTAATTTAACATATATATATAAACTTATTAGATGCACTTGTTACCTCTATTTTCTACTACTATTAGTATTCTTCTCTTTAACAGTGTACATCTCTTCAAAATTATATTTTCAAAAAATATATAGATGATCAATATTCAAATTTTCCCACCAAATTTGCCAAATGCACCATCCAATTTATTGAAATTAAATCATCTTTTCCTATTCTACTCATAAATCATAAGACAAAAAGTCAAGAAGCAACAACATTATCACATCGATCTTTGTTTTTATAGTGAAGGTAATTTCTATTCTTCTATTATGTATAACTAGTTATTTTCCGCCCGCGCGTTGCGGCGGGACCCAATGACTACAAAAGGCGTGTCAGCAACGGCAAACAGATACCGAATATCAAAACATAAATAAAATGATGTGGTAAGGATAGTCACTTCGTCATAAAAACGATTTTAAATAACCTAATATATAATAATAGGACCCACACGTCCTACACGTTGGAAATTCGGTTGTTTTCAGTTCAGTTATTACGGTGCTAACACGTTAAAATATGGATGAGCTCGGTACCGGTAACGGCAGCGAAAGTACCGATTCGGAAAATCATCGAAATTAGGTATCGGCACCGAAAATGCTCGGTACAATACGGTATGGTATTTGAAGGTAAAAATCAATAAATACAGGTATGGTGCTAGACCGGTGTCAAACCGAAAGTAACGATTCTGAAAACGCCAAAAGGTGGGTACCAAATTGGTACCGAAAATGATTTGGTATAGTAAATTTGGTACCGATACGATACCGGTTCGTTTACAAGATTTGATACGATTTGCTCATCAATATTCTAAATTTCCAAGTTAATTTTACATGCTACAATTCATTTAATACAGAAAAAGACAAAAAAGAAAGCAAAATAAGTTGTTGTGTATATAAAATCTCATTCAAATGAAATACAGTTTACTTACTGTGTGTATGAAAAGTAATATAAACGGTGCAATTACTTGCATTGATGCGTTGCTACAGGATTTGATGAGCTCGGTACCAACCAGTACCGAAAATACCGTTACCGAAATCCCCAAAAGTGGGTACCGGTACCGAATATACCTAGTATGGTACGGTTCGGTACCGGTCGGTACTGGTACGGCACCGGTATTTGAGGGTAAAAACCGGTGAATAACTGTGCAGAACCGGTACCGAAAATACACCGGTTTGGTAAATTTGAGACCGGTACCTATACCCGATACCATTTGCTCATCTCTTAATTATGTTACTATTCATTCTAATTTTAAATAATTTTAATTCTAATTCTAATTCTAATTTTAATTTAATAATAAACTACTGTTCATTCAGTTTAAATTTTATCATATATAAATTCTTTTAGTATTTTCTTAGTAGATTTATTTAACAATTTAACGGGCATACCAGATACCTGCGGGTATGCCCGATACTCGACGGGTAATTACCCGACAAATACCCGATGGGTAACGGGCCGGATATGGGACAAAGAATCACAACCGGGTACGGGCATGTGATTACCAATACCCGGCCTATTGCCATTCCTAGTCGCACAGTATATCCAAAAAATTAAGAAAACAATACCTCATTGTAAAAATAAGAGTTAGGAAACACAAAAGCATATTTAAAAAAAGTAATAGAAATATCATATTTGAACCGGCGTGGTTTTTTCATAAAATTTACGTCAAAATGTAGACAGTCTCGACTTTGAACAAAATTTATATCAGAACGTATATAAAAATGTGCATGTCACAACAACGTATTTGGAATGTACAAAATCATAATAGTTTAAAAGTTATAAAAAATCTATGTAAAACTAACCATAAATATTCAAAGAAGAACAAATAAAAAAAATATAAAAAACTGATTGTCAACATGTGTGTATAAAAAATAAACGCATGTGTTGGTGTCGTACGCGGCATGATAAAGTACAGACTACAATCGACCCGACTTGTTTCCAAACTAAATTAACATCGAAACGTATAGTAACTCAAATTTATACTGTCAAATGAATAAAATTTGCAGCAAAACGTAGAAAGTACATAAAAAGAAGCGCTTGAAGTTGTGACATCTCTAGTTTTAATATCAAAATATAGTTAAAAGAAGACGTGCATGGTATATTAAAAAATAAAAAATAAAACTTCATTGTAAAAATAAGAGTTAGGAAACACAAAAGCATATTTAAAACAAGTAATAAAATATCATATTTGAACCGACGTGTTTTTAATAAGTTTTACGTTGAAACATATACAATCTCGATTTTGAATAAAATTTATACCGAAACATAGATAAAAATGCACATGTCACAACGGTGTATTTGAAACGCTTTTTGTGGGGCGGTTCGGAAGAGGTTAGGAAGCTGCATTGGGTCGCGTGGGACCGGATTAGGAAACATAAAAATTTGGGAGGTCTTGGTCCTAGCAATTTGCATGATACTAATGTGGCCCTTCTTTTGAAATGGGGTTGGAGGTATAAAACCGATCAAAATTGTCTTTGGCGCAGGGTAGTCGAGTCTTTTCACTCAAGTAAAGTGGGTTGGGAATGCTTCCAAGCCAAAAAAAAATTCAATGGGGTGTGGAACAATATTTCTAAAGTCATATCCAAGACTGTGGTGGATGGCTCCCCGATTCGCAATTGTTTCAAAGGGGCTGTTGGTAATGGCAATTCCATTGCCTTCTGGTTGGACACTTGGGTCTCTAACGAACCTCTTAAGTGTTTGTTCCCTGATATGTTCAGATTGGAAGCTAACAAAAAATGTTTGGTGAGTGATCGTATTCAAGGTGCTGGTATGGATCGGGTTCTTTCGTGGAAATGGAAGTCTCCAGTTCCGGCCTCTCTCTCCGTTGTCTTTTCCCAGCTCTGCTCTCTCTTGTCGGGGGTGGATATATCGGACCTTGAAGATAAGTGGCTCTGGATCGGCGGCGATAGTGAGGAATTCTCGGTTAGCAATGTTCGTAAATTTATCGGGTCCCGATCCACCTCTAACAGCTGCTTTGTTATGGAGTGGTGTCGGTGGGTCCCCCTTAAAGTCAACATCTTCGCTTGGCGCTGCGAGCAGGAAAGAATCTCGTCGAGAACCGCCTTTCGTCTAGGAATATTGGCATCGAAAATGTGCTCTGTCCCCTTTGCAACCTGGCTGACGAATCTGCCGACCATCTCTTCACTAGTTTTTGGGTGGCCTTGTCTATTTGGCAAATGTTATCTGCTTGGTGTAAAGTCCCAAATCTCTACGCTTTTTTCGTTCAGGGATCTCCTAGAGCTTCACCATGGGATTGGTATTCCAGACAGTAGGAGGGACCTGGTGCATGGGCTGATTCTTATTAGCTGCTGGTGTATTTGGAAGGCGAGGAACGCCCTGGTTTTTTATTCGTCCCCAGTGAAGGTAGCGAACATTTTCAACGACATTAAGGTGTTGGGGGTTTTTTGTGGTTCTCGTCTAGATCTAGAAAGATGACTGTTCGTGGGATAGTTGGTGTAAATCTGTGTATATGTAGTTTCTTGTTTTGTTTCTGTGCTGGCCCGGTTTGGGTCGATATTTTTTTAATGAAGTTCGCTTTAAAAAAAAACACTTTGTACAAAATGGAGAATTGAGAGTCATTATTTATAGAGAATATTGTGGCCAAAGTTGGAAAAGGAAAATACATAGTTAACATGATCTTATTTAATATATACTAGGATTTTCTCATTAGGATTCAGCGTCCGAACTAAATGATAAAGACCAATATAAAGCTGCAAAATATAAATGTGTAAAAGAACCAAAAATGAAATAAAATGTAGCAAATAGCAAAAGAAATGATGACGTAGTGTTGCGATCCGACACGCCAGAGAATACCAACATGTGACTACCGCGGGCATTCGTGGTTGTGGCCGATAGGGTTCATTAACCAAGAAGTTGTGTTTTAATATTATATATTATAGCGGAGGGATATTTAATAAAATTTAAATGGAAACATATTTAGTTTTTGTAAAAAAAATATTTTTTGGTTGGCACCGGGCCAGTCCGTTTTAAAAGAAAATTATACCGTGTACGTAGTTTTTGTAACAAATAAAAAAAAGTTACGAGCAAAGTTACAAAAAAAAAAAAAACTATTGAGTTAGAGAATTATATTATTTATAGTGTAAGGGTTAATTTAAAAAAAAGAAACATTATAGTCGTTACAATGTTTTCATGGTGTATTTTAACTTAAAATAGTCCGTGTGTTGCGGCAGTACGTCATATCGTATATTAAACTTGAGTAAAATTATGAAAATGTAGAATAAAAAAACTCGTGTTTAAATGTAGATAATAACACTTCTGACACTATATTTGCAAATCACGAAAAATTACATCCGAAATTAAAATTGATTAAAACCGTGACATTTCCAAATATATTACAATTAATAAATAAATAATCTAATGAAAAAAATAGATAAAAGTATAATTATTCTAGAAGTAAAAAAATATAGAAAGTATAACACATAAATTGCTTAATTTAATATAATATAATTACAGGAACAGGATCAGGAGAGAACGCCTCAAAGTGTGAGAACGGTGAGAACGATTCTCAGCTACAAGATCTTAGTGGTTTGTGGTTGAGATTGATGCGATGACATTTTTGTAAATAATAAGGGCATTGGAACTACAAGGAGGGGTAAAATAGGAAGATTTAAACAAAGGTGCACATGCTAATCACATGCCATTTTCCCTCATCATATTTAAACGACAATAACTTTTTTATACGTGATTATTTTTCGAAAAAAATTACACCATAAAACTCTGGCGTTTTTTTTTTCTTTCCAACGAGTATACTATTGATATACTTTTCGAAAAGAAATTAACTGTGTTTTATGCCGTTTTTCTGAACTGAGTGTTTTATGGCGTTTTAGACTAGGTATTTTCATGGCGTTTTTCTGAACTGAGTGTTTTATGGTGTTTTCAACTGAGTTTTTTCATGACGTTTTTCTGAACCGGGTGTTTTATGGCGTTTTTTACTTGGTATTTTTCATGGTGTTTTTCTGAATTGGATGTTTTTATGGCGTTTTATTTGAACACTCAGTTCATGTGAGTGAGTTTTTTGAAAATATTACCCCTTAGTGTAATTTAGCATCAATGCCACATGTCACCACCAAAATCGTTCCCACCGTTCTCACATTTTTCAACGTTCTCTCTAAATCCTGACCCTGTAATTATATTATATGTGGATAAAGCGAAAAAAAAACTTTTTATAACCAAAATAAAAGAAAACAACTTTTCTGTTGCTAATGTAATGTAATGTAATGTAATATAATATAATATAATATAATATAATATAATTTATTTTATTTTCTTTTTTTGATAATTTGGATATTTATTGTATTATAGTTTCATAGCGTCGATGTTTAACTTAATTTGTTTGGATTTTTTATTTAGTATGATTTGTATATGTTTTTAATATTTGTTAATAGAAAATTTTGGAAAAATAGAGTTAATTACACAGATCATGTGCTTTATAACTAGTTTCGTATTTGAGTATTAACTTTTTTTAACATGTTTAAAGCTTGTGATCATCAATTTATAACGAGTTAGGGTATTAAGAGTAACTTCTGTTGATTTTTTGTTAACTTTGAGTAGAATGGCTAAAATACTCTTTTATTTAATAAATCATTGATTAATTACATGGACCATTTTTGAAAATTCTTAATAAATATAAAAACAGAAAAAGGTGCCCACCTGGATTCGAACTCGGGTGGGTTCTGTGTCATACACAACAGTGACCACTGCAATGTCTTTCACTTTGATGATATACCTAACTGCTAATTAGATTAATAATCTAACTGTGATAAAACCCTAATTTCCCAAAAGAGTTAATTATAAGAACCTTAGTTCTTTAATCGATCAAATTTAAGCGAATTACGCTTTATTAGATCAAATTGACTGAGGGCTTTTGATGTTACACTCAACACGAGCAAAATGCACAAAGTATTTACTTGAAATGGTTTCGAATTGAATGCATGGAGTGGTTTTTCGGAGTTCCGAAGTCCTGCAAGGATCTGAGAAGCACAAAGAGTTTAAGACGAAAAATTGAAAGGTTTGTGATGTTTGGAAAGGTTCTACGATGTGTTATGATGTCTCAGTTTATAGTAATCGATGAGATAACAATTTCAACTCGTGTCTAAAGGTTTAGGTCTAGCGGGTTGATTAATTCGAATCATTGTCCACTAATTGACGTGATAAATGTGTTCGGTTATGTTCAACTCCTATTTAATGGACGTATTTTAGTCAAAGAACATGACATTAAGCTAAGGTGGTACACCTACTTCCACAATCCTTTCAACGACCAAAGGGTGCATCAACAAGAATGCGAAAACCCAACCACTCAAAGGCGAAAACGAAATAACTGCTATTGTAAGGGTATTACGCAGGGATAGGTGAAGACAAAACTCAGGAAGATAGGAAGGGCTAAGGTAGTTGGTCCTGACAACATACCGATAGAGGCGTGGAAGTGTTTAGGGGAGGAAGGAGTTCAATGGCTAACTAGTTTGTTCAACCTTATTTTCAGATCTGGAAAAATAGTGTCATAGTACCTCTATAAAAGAGCAAGGGAGACGCCCAATGTTGTGGGAATTATAGGGGGATAAAGCTGCTAGGTCATACTATGAAATTATGGGATAGGGTAATTGAGATTAGAATTAGAAGAGAAACCCGGGTTACGTTAAACCAGTTTGGTTTCATGCCAGGGCGGTCAACCACAGAAGTGATACACATCCTAAGAAGATTGATGGAAAATATAGGGAGAAGAAGCGGGGTCTACATACGGTGTTCATTGACCTTGACAAAACATATGATAGTGTACCACATAGATTAATTTGGGATAGTTTGGATGATAGAGGGGTTCCTGGGAAGTATGTTGACGTAATTAGAGTTATGCATGTTAGATCTGAAACTAGTGTTCGTGCGCCTTTAGGGGATACCGACTTCTTCCCTGTTGAGATAGGACTTTACCAAGGGTTTGCGTTGAGTCCGTTTCTCTTCACGATAGTATTGGATGAGTTGTCTAGGTCGATTCAAGAGACAATTCCATGGTGCATGCTTTTCGCAGATGATATTATGTTAGTGGCGGAGACTAAACAGAGCATGAATGCGAGGTTAGAGGAGTGGCGAGCAGTTTTAGAGGGCAAAGGTTTAAGAATTAGTCGCTCAAAGACTGAGTACCTTTATTTTAATTTCAGTGGTGCGGGCGATGGCGATGACACTCAAATTACTATTGACGGTCAACGGGTTCCGCAGGTTACTAAGTTCAAGTATTTAGAATCGTTTGTACAAAGGGATGGGGAGATAGATAGCAATGTAGCACATCGCATCCAGGCTGGTTGGTATAGGTGGAGAGCAGCCACTAGCCATTGGGGTTTTGTGCGATAAAAGGTTCCCAACTAAATTAAAGGGGGCATTTTATAGGGTTACGATTAGACCTGCTATATTGTATGGCACAGTGTCACACCCCAACCGATGACGAAAACATCGGGGCATGACACTGAGCGAAACAGATTGTCAAGAGAAATTCCATAACAACCAAATTACCAAATAGTTAATATTATGTCCCATACCATAAACCATTAAGTAATCTAATTATTACAGACATAGATATTCTCAAAACAAAACATGTCCCGACAACTCAAATTCAAATAAATAAATTGTTTGTTTGTTTCTAGACTCTCTCCTACTCGGTTCCACAAAGCAAGCAAGGCACGACATCCTAAACACCTGTCACATACGTTAAAATAGAGGTCAATACACGTAGTGTAAAGGTGAGCATACAAGTTTGATATAGCATAATAGAGTTCGAAATAGTTTACGCATAACCAGCATGTACAACGTATAAAGTGAAGCATGTAAGTTATCGACAAAGATCCTATCAATACCAATGACTGCGAGTAGCGAGTGCGCATCACATGTTCACCACTGTGAACACGTGAAGTAATTGTCCTTAACAACCCCTGAGTGAACAGGTGGCGAGTCCAAACTATAGTACTATCGTTGCTAAGGCAGGTAGACAACAATCAATGTGTAAACATAACAAACAGGCATTCATCGAGTCACGTATAACATGCGATAACGGTCAGCGTATAAATAGTGTTCGCGTTGTGTGTTCGAGGTGATTTAGAATAGGTAACGTATGTAACACCCAAAAGTGCATAAAGCAAAAAAGGGATCGAGTATACTCACAGCGATGGAATTAATGGATTGAAGGGAGCGCTAGAGTGAGATCAGCCTGAACAGTTAATGATAACATAAGCGAAGAGCGGTGCGTAAAACGGTGAGATTGACCAAGTGTCGAATGGTGACCCGGTCGGATGGCAATCCGATTGGATGGCCATTCGATTGGATTGACATCGTTTGGTGTGGATGTGTTTGTGTATGATGGTTTGTCCTTTGAAGTTTTCATTGTAGCATTTTTTAAAAAAAATAGAGAAGTATCTCTACCCTTCAGATCGGTCGATTGAACGGCGATCCGATTGGCGAGGCTTCTCAGTTGAGAACAAGTTCACAGCAGAACGGTCACTCTATCGGATTTTATCCGATCGGATGGCAATCCGTGGCATTGAACATGTTGAAAATTGTTTAAGTATCAAAGTTCCAACGTCACATGATCGGATGGCCGGTCGATCGGATGGCGATCCGATCGGACGGCATTCCGTTCAACGTCCAAATCCTTGAAGCTTGAAATGAAAAGTTGAAGTGTGGGACCAAGTGCAATCCGATCGGACGACAATCCGTCCCGATGGTCTGATCGTCTTGGCACTTGATTAGATTGTGGATTGTTCGAGACGGTTGGGCAACGTGTTAAACAACAGAAACCCCCATCTTGACCCAAGTGACCCGATCGAACAGGAATCATCGAAGTCTGATCAGTTAATTGTTCGAGACGGTGGTTCATGCTTAACCCGAAGTCGGTCGTCTCTTTGATAAAAACCAGATCCTGAACTAACACGTCACTAAGAAAGAGTAGAAGATCAGAACGAGCTTCGATTCTATCGATTTTGAGTGCATTGAGTGTAAAAGAGTTGAAAGAAAGTTGGAAAACCATCTTTCAATCCTTTTAACCATGAATTTGTGTAGATCTATACAAAAACATTGTTTAATCTTGTAGAAATCCTTCAGATCTGAGTTGTTCTTGGTGGAAGGAAGCCAAACCTTGAAGTTCATAAGAACTCCATGATGACATCACCCTAGAACACCTCAAATCTGGTGATTTCACGGTTAAAAGTTAAGATTCAAAGGTGAAAATGATGAAGAAGTGTGTGTAGATCATAGAAGTATAAGATTTAGGTTGGAAACTTACAAGAATCGAGAGAAATAGAGAGAAATAGAGAGAAATGAGTGCTTGAGTGCGGCTGGTTCGAGTGAGGAGCTGTCACATCACAAATGATGTGACAGGGAGGTATTTATAGTGTTTCCCAAAAAGGAAAGGCACAAGGGTCGAGTGAGGTCACCGATCGGATGGCTGTCCGGTCGGGTGGCAGCCCGATCGGGTGGCAACTCGATCGGATGGCAATCCGATCGGATGGCCACTCGATCCAGGTATCCGGCGTGGTGAGTTTTGTCGTTTCGATTCGCGTGTAGTGCGCTGCGATGCGTTTCGAGTGAGCGATGCGATAGTTTACCCATTAATCCTAACTACTATATCTAATATACAATCACTATAAACATCTTGCGTTTATGTAAGACCCTAGTTCTTATTTGACAAAAAGTCGCAGCGGAAAATTCGTGCCATAAAATTTCTTTCATTATAAGCCTCATGCCATACTTGAAGGTTCATTTTTAAACAACTCTTTTATATTAAATACATCAATCTAACTCATTTATAGAATAAAACATGACTTATGTATAACAAGTTACATTCTCAGACAACCCCGTACAATCCTTCATGAGACTCGGTCCTTGATCTCTATCCCTTGGTGATCCTCATATTTCGTACTACATGCGCTCACCACATAAAATTCATAACATTAGTACGCATCATAAACATACTAGATTTATTCACGTTTAATTTTCGTTCCGTTAACTCTTTACATTCCGGCTTTCCATCCGATCATACTATCCGTGGTGAGACTTCTTTGCTATTCCTGCGTTACACTTCATTCACAAGTCACGCTATTATCATCGTTAATACTCAATTGCATTGAATACATGCGTACATACTTTCATATATACTCATATATATGCATACGTTCGCATATAAACACTTACATACATACGTACCTGTATACATAAATACATGCCTACATACATAAGTACATGCCTACGTACATGCATACCTATTACGGGCACTCTTGGTGATCACCTATGATCAAAACCAACTTAAAAGTTGGTTTTGATAGTTAAATAACAAGTTTAAACAAGTTATATGGGTCAAACAAACAAAATTAAACAATTTTCGGAATCAGGGGGGCTAGACGCTACGCCTAGGGGCTAGACGCTCCACCTAGCCCCTTTTTAACAGCAAGCTGTTTATTTGCTGCTGCATAATTCCCAGCCAACCCAAGTTTCACGAAAACGGACATAACTCATTCGTTATTGATCCATTTTACCCGATTCTTTTTCCTACGCGATCGTAATTTAATTCTCCATCACATGGAGTTAACATTCGACATCCAGATTAACAAAATTATGAACTTTTAAGCTATCGACTTATTACCTTTTTACAAAGTTTTGACCCGTTCATGCATTTATCAAAATAACCTGATTATTTGACCTCGATTACTCATGAACCTTATAATTTCAACGTTGTTTATCATAGAGGATTGAATTCTTGGATGTCTTGCATCCTCTTAACACATTTTCGCTCAAAAGCTTATTTTGACCCGTTATGGGTATATACACATTAAATGGTCTATGACATACAAAACCATACTCTTCGCTTTTAAACTTGACCACAACATTACTCTAATCGAATAGCTTGTTTCCAAATGACTTTTAAGGTCGTTTGCCCGAGATACCTATCAAGGGCGTTTTTGTCAACTTTGCTCCATCCTTTACAACAAAGGACCTCATTGCATATTTAACCAATCCTACTACTTAACTATAACTCTAATCACACATACCTTGCTCGAGTCAAAGCTATGACCCGTTTTAATACTTCATCCACTAAGTTGCTAGTTGATAACAACGCAAATCCTTTCGCTATTCACCATGTGAATTCATAATACTTGACAATAAAATCATTAGTCGACATCGTTAAATGGTGATATCTTCAACATTTGACCGGTTTGGTCTAAAAGACCATTTCATCCTTATGGGATGGTAATTATTCATTATCCCATCCATGTACCGTATTCTATCATTAGCTCGTAATCAAAATTACCATAATACCCTTTGTACCCCCTTTCACCCACAACTTAGTTTCTTATCATAGACACATGTTCCGACCCGTATCGAAACTTGCCGAAACATCATTCTTCGTATATTAATCTTATCATACTCTTAATTTCTACAATGAATAAATATCCTACAAAAGGGGTGTAAGCTTTACTTACCTCTCATCCAAATATGCTTCCCGTGCACATAAGTCCCGTTTGACCCGCTTCTTTCCCAAGCTTCCTTGCCGCTTACCAAGCATCAACTATCATATATCATTCTTATGATAGTTAGTTTATTCATCATTCGTCACAACCCTTTCATTACACGGATCTTATATGGAATTTATCATTCAACCTTATAACATGCTAATCTATCATTTCTTATCCGATTTCTTTAAACATTCACACACATGTATGATTCCAAACATCATTAACATAAGTAAATCATCAATTTGCATCACATTATCTAAAACCCACTTCATAACTACATTGTTAATCACTTACTAGTGATCTAAACTCAATTATCTCTAATTTCATCATACCCTTGGTGTATGTACTACCTTCTAAACATAAAGTACAACTAATTCATGCACAATTTCCTAATCTCATACATAATTCATCAAATCCTCCTACTAGTTGACATATATCATTCACACATAAACAATCAAACATATTATCATCATATTTCTTTCAATTCTTCTAACAAGAATCCATATTACTCACATAATACATCAACATTCAACAAGAATTAGACATGGATGATGATTCAAGTCATCATTCTCACCATAACTAATGAGTTTCACCCTTAAACATCAAATTAACCTAATTCATGCATGACCCATGTTCAATATGATGATTCTAACACACACCCATTCTCAATTTCATACAAATTCGCAATTTACATCATAACCCACTTCGTGAAAGATCACCAATCTAACTTTTAAGACATACCTTACGATCCCCTTATGAAGGTGATCATTAATCCGTGTTTATTCATGAATTTAGACCTCGATTCACCCTTCAATTTGATGATTCTTCATGCTTAGGGTTTCCTTGAGATCATGGAGCTCCTGCTCGATCTAGAACACACACGAAGTGTTTGTTAACTTTCATAAATAAAACCCATCTTTCTATCTTAACGGTTTTGGTCCCACAATTTCGTTTTGATTGCATACGGGACTAAAAACTCATCATCTTATTACTTATATACATGACACCACTAGGCTAGTTTATTCCTAGTTATTTTATTTATGGGTTCACTCTTACTATTGTAACACCCCAAAATCTAATATTAGACTATTTGAATGTTTAAAGGTTTAAATAAAACTTATTAGGTTACAATAAACAAGGAAGTTTAGATTGTTAGTAAAATTGTACTAGAATTATAACATGATTAATCCCAAGGGACTGAATGTGTAAAATTAGCAAATAAATAAGAAATTAAAGGATTTTATATGGGTGGAGTGTGGGGGCGACGCAGGGGGAACGACCAGGAAGGGAAAAACCCTTCTTCTTGCCCTAGCTCCTCAAATCACAAGCATTTGAATGTGTTTCTGGCCCTAATTCGAATGCATGTGAGCGAATTCTCAACTATCTAAGAGTTTCCTACATAGGAAGTCATATTAACATGGACACAAGCATGGAAGGGCAACGGGCCAAGGATAAACACGGAAGCTATGCTTGGACTCGGACGCACGAGGTAAGTAAACTCCCGGACTCAATCTTTAATAGTAATGAAATTAATTGTATGATAATCGTTAAAGGTTATGTTGAAATTTGTTATTGAAGATGTTATCAAATGAGTAGTATTAAGTAAGTGATTTCCGTAATCACTTCTTAGTTGTTTAAGTAATAAAATTGTTTAAATTATTAAGTTCATATGAAGTTGAAGTCAAATCAATAGATTATTTTGATAAATGCACGAACAGGTTGAATAGTTCGTAGATGAATAACAAGCCGAACATGTATAAGTTAAGAAATTCCTTAACTCGGATGTTTGATTTCAAGCTCACATGATAGAATATTAATTTACAATCATGTAGGAAGAAACGTGACGCAAAACGGATGAAAAATGAGAGAGTTATGTCCGTTTCGGTAAGAATTAATGGCTAGGAAAAGTGCAGAGTTGACACGGCCGGGTGAAGGTTCTGTCAAAAATATTATTTATGTGATTTATGCATCGTAGGCTTCGGTATATTATCCGTGGACTACGATGGGCCTCCCAAACATGATTTCGAGTGTTTCCTTGACGATTATAAGTTGTAAACCCAAGTCTAAGCCTCATGTAATTTATATAAGAGTGTGATAGATGTATGTAATGAAGTTGTACATGTATTACATGTAAATGGTATACAAGAATGCGTACGGAACACGTAGGTATGAATACATGCTTGTAGTTATGATTGAATGTATATTAGGTATGTAGATGTGTATAATTGTAAGTACGTATGTGTACAAGTATGTGCGAATGCATGATTTGGAGGCATTCGAGAATTAGTGTTACTAATAATGCCCCTGGGTTTGGAATGTAAGTTAATTAGATGCATTTAAATGGTTGACGTCCTTTTACGAAGATGTAGTACTTGAATATGTTGAGATTACGGGTTTGCTAACCAAGTTATTATTGAGTATGTTTGAAAGTGCAGGTTTATGAATGTCGGACTTTCGAAGTGTTGATATAATAATGAAACGGTTGAATGTTGAAAGGATAATCGGGTTGAAGTAACTTATGCGGTTAGAATATGCTATGGACGTTTTAGTTTATACAACATTTTATGTTTGGTCGTCATCATCTACTAACGGGTTAGTTGTATGAAAATATATGTCATACCCATTTAATTGGGTAATCGAATGCGTGAGAGAAATGAAAGTACATACACGAATGGAACTAAAGTGACGGTTTTATAAGCAAATAAGTATAATGACTAACTTTTTAAAGCTTTGTTGTTGAATGTAGGTGAATCCTCAATTCAGGCGACTTGGAGAATCGGAGCGAGCGCGTGTTCATGTTATGTCATACCAAACGCTTCAGCTAGCTTGTTCAAATGTTTTTGGTCCAAAATTTGTTGTATTGGTTCTTAGTAGTATTTTGTCGAATGAATCGTAGAATTGTATCTAGTCTAATTATGTTTAAAACAGGGGTATGCTCGTTTTATGGACGGGTCATGCCCAAATTTTGTTAAATTATGTATTAAGGTCGTTATTTTGAAGTCTTTAAATTACTCTTGTAAGCAATTTTATAAAGACGGAAAAACGGTTCTCACAACTATTAACGGTACTTTACCCATTCCTTTATCTTAACCGGGTTCTAAATTACCAAGCTCGTTTTTGGGGTGTTACAGTTTAGCGTTTGCGATTCGATTGCGTTGCGATAGAATTGCAATTTCGATTAATCACCTCAAACATAAACATAACATGCACAAGTAACACATAGTAAGCACACACACGTAAAACAATATCCAGAACGCATAATTCGAGTTGCGATTGCGATAGCGATAAGTCGATTAGCGATTAGTATGCGATTAAACCTCGATTATTAATAGATACTCCACATAATACAACTAAAGCAAATAAATAATAGATTCGATTACAAGTCAAAGAAGTCAAAACAGTAGTTGAGCAAGGAGTGATAGATCGCAATTAGCAATCTTTTCTTTCTTTGACTTCAATCTTGACTTTGACTTTGACTTTCGAAATACGGGTTATTACACACAGAGTGTTGGTCCATTAAGAAAGCACAAGAGCGCAAGATGGAGGTAGCAGAAATGAGAATGTTAAGGTGGATGTTTGGGCACACAAGGCTAGACCGGATAAGAAATGAGGATTTTAGGGAAAGGTTAGGGCTAGCTACTATTTTGGATAAGATAAAGGAGGGAAGATTGAGATGGTTTGGGCATGTGAAAAGGAGGCAATTGACAGCGCCAGTTAGAGCTGTAGAAGGCCTAACTTTAGAAGGGAAGAGGAGTCGAGGTAGGCCCAAGTTGACTTGGATGAGCGGATTAGGAAAGATTTGTTAGAGTTACACCTCTATGAGGAAATGGTCCAAGATAGGGGTTTATGGAAACGTAGGATTAAGGTTAAGGACTTTTAAGAGTAGATTCATTAGGTCTGAGCATTGAGGTAGTTGCTTAGCTTTTCTTTCTTTATGGTCTAGGCGGATTTTACATTTATTTATTTTTCTTTTTTTTTTTTCATAAATGCTTAACCGTGATCTTGTAATTTGAAATATTTGTTCTATTTCACTATGTTACCTAGCCACCACTTCTTTGTTATTTAGTAGTGCTCTGTTTATAGATTTGTTTGGTTTCTCACTTTTCTACTATATGTCTTTGGTATCGGGGGTCTCTCTGAAAGCAACCTCTCTATTCCTAGGGATAGAGGTTAGGTGGGCCTACATCTCGACCTCCCAGAGCCTACCAATAGCTTTGCTATTTGTGGGATTTACTGGGTACGATTGATTGTTTGATTGATTGAATTCGTATTTACATGGTATAATTTGTTCTTGATTGAACGAATTGAGGATGGTGGATGACATGGCGAACCACCGGAGAAAGTTGACCGGAGGAGCGATGGAGATAGTGGTTAATTAGGGTTTTAAAATAAATGTTACACAATACCCCCTGCACTTTATGTTTTAATACAAACTGAATTTAAACTTTGAATTTATAGATGTTTTCTATTTTTATTTTTATTAGAATTTACAAAATTGGTCCCTGTAAATAATCAATGATTTATTACATAAATGGTCCATGTAGTTACAAAAGGGTATTTTAGTCATTCTACTCAAATTTAATAGAAAAATTCATAGAAGTTAGTGTTAATACCCAAACTCGTTACAAACTGATAATCACAAGGCTAAAAAATGTTTAAAAAAAGTTAGTACTTAAAGACGAAACTAGTTATAAACCACATAGTCCATCTGTGTAATTAACTCAAAATAATAAAAATGAAAGATTTTTTTTAAAGTTCTGGACAGATTTTGTATCCAAATATGTAGCAAAAACCTTATAAACTATGTATTTAGATTCGTATCAAAATCTAACAAAATTCGCATCAAAAGTCGTGCCTAAATTTGTAGCAAAATCAGCTTCAATACCATAGCCAAACTTGTAGTTTCTCAAGCTTTCATAGTTAATATTTTCATTTTCAATGATTATGATACATAATATTTATAAAGGTGATGAAAAGATAACTGAATATTAATCAAGTATGTTAATTGGGATTTGGGTGGTATGGTTCGAGTTAATCGCATCTAATTGTATAGCCGATAACCAATAAGAAGTGTAAATTTGAAATTTCGGGTTCAAATTAATTAGCTATCGACGGGTCTAGTTTCGGGTTGGGACAAAGCAATCTTGTAAGTGATTATTGATACATTTTTCTTCTTATTACCAGTGATTATTACTTATTATGATGACAATTTGAGTTTAAGACTCAAAAACACACACTACAACATCCTCGCACAATCTAACCTTGAGAAATACGACCAAATAAAAATGATCAGTTCAACATGAATTCATGAACTCTTCTGATTAGATCGTAACATTTGCACACAAAAAATCTTTCGTCTCTAGGGGGCATGAGCTTGAAACACCGCCTCTAGGGGGCATTACCAAGGCGTGAAGAAGCCTGACGTGAACCAGCTCCCATGCGTGGGACGAAAGGTGTGCGGCCAGGTTTTTTTTAGTCAATCAAAACAACCAAACTCACTTTTTTTAAGATGGGCGTAAGTGAAACTATTACCACATTTTTTTTGAACGGCCAACATAATTTTTTTTATTAATACGAGCAAGGTGCTAGGCACCACAATTACAAAGCATCAACCAGATGTTACACCAATTACGACAATCAACTAACTACCAAAACGAAATTAGTAAGCGAGAAAAGTGAAATCTCTGCCTATGTGGAACTGTGGCAGACTGGCAGTAACGTGGCACAAATTTTTAGAAAAATCATCACACATAGTATTATGTTCTCCATTTGAAGCAGCTTTCCTGCAATATCAAAAAGTGATTCAAATAATCCCTCTTGACAAAAAGTATAAATCAAATTTAAATATGCAGCATGATTAAGGTGAACATTGTCTTCCTCACCTATTAATTTCCATAGTTTCTCAAGCAATGATGAGCTCTCACATTCAGTATACATTTTCTGAAGAACCTCCTTTATCAATACATTGTATGTACCACATTCAAACACTTAAAATTAATCGGGTTAATCAGGTATACCTGATGTTTTTCACACCCGTAACCCAATCGATAAACTTTGGTTTAACCAAAACCCAAAACTCGTATTACCTAGCCTGAACCACCCATTTATGATGAGGATCGGTATTGGTTGGGTTAATAGGTTTTGGGTTAAATTTAACACCCCTAGATTAACATGAAGTGGGATACTAATCCCGTAAAAAACACGAGGGCTTTGAAATCATGTACTGAACAATTTAAAAGGTAACTAGTAAATAGACCCGCGCGCATTGCGGCGCGGGTATATTGCAAATATCGAATGGATTAGCGCAAGTATGTAAGGCGACCGATGCGCAACAATCAAAATGGGCTTATTATAGGTTTAAAAATAGAAAACACACGAAACGCATAGTAACTCAAATTTATACCATCGAATGAAAATATATTATATTTAACGACACTCGGTATGGTATGTAAAAAAACGTATTAAACTTGCATTGACTCCTTTCCCAATATAAGTTTTCGTCTAAAAAGAGATCAACTCGAATTTATACTGACACATACATAAAAATCCGCACGTAAAAAGTTATTTTTTTCAAGTAAAAGAACAAAAGGGGCAAAGGCGAAACTTTTAGAACTCAAAGAGGTTAACGACAAATTAGTTCTTTAAAGAAAAATTGGCAAACAAAATCATTAAAAAAGGTTACATCTAAATGTAGACCAACTCAAATTTATACCGACACGTAAATAAAAAACCGTACCTGAAAACTTTTTTTTCAAGTAAAGGAACGAAAAAAGGTAAAGTCGAAACTTTTGAAATTCAAGGAGATTAACTACAAATGAGTTCTTAAAAAAGAAATTAGCGAACAAAATCATTAAAGAAAATAACCTGTTAAAAGCGCATATTATATATGGTACATGGGTAAAGCTAGAATATTAGAAACATGAGGGATTAAACGTTGGCGTTTGTAAAGACAAGGTACTAAAATTGCTATGTGGTGAAACTTTGAGAAAAAACATAAAACTAAGAGAAAAAGAGTTAAAAATGCAAACCTTGAAAGTATATGGGGTGCCAGTAAAATGAAATAGGGACTAAAAATACCATTTTGCAAAGTTGGGGGTTGGATTTATTATATTGTATAGAGTAAGGGCTAAAAATATTGTTTCTCAATGTTGAGGTGGCCTTGTATTTTATTTAAAAGTGGAAGGAGTGACTTTGTATTTTAGTGAAAATAGGAGGGTCGGTGGCGTAAAAGCCATCAACTTTCTAGTTTAAGATTATGTAGAATGTGGACAACTATACATGTTCAAAATATGTAGATATATATTGGATATAAGGTAAATATTGTTTGCGAAACTTTGGTACACAATAAAATATTCCTTTTTCTCATGTTATACACATATATATTAATTTGAGTAAACTGCAATTTTAACCTCTGGGGTTAGATAGGATTGGCAACCTTACCCCCTAAAACGAAAATCTTGCTGTCTTACCCCTCAACTATTGAAAAAACGCTACAATATTACCCCCCGGTGTTAAAATCTGTTTAAAGTCAACTTCACTTTTTAACGATCAAAGGGTAATATAGTCTTTTCTACTTGTGTTTGATTGCTTCCTCAACACAACACCCTATATTATAACTTTCACTTCAACCTTACCCCCTAAGTATTCCCCCAATATCCTTTCTTCTCTCAGGCGACATCTCAGGCGAACACACCACCGACGACATCTCAGGCGAACACACCACCGAAGACATCTCAGGCGATCACATCACCGGCGACAGCTCATAGAAATGTCGATTGGGACGACGATCAGAGAAATTTTGAGCTAAATGTCAGGTATGATTCACACTTTAAACTAGATCGATAGATGTTGAAGCTCTGTTTGAGGTAAACGTCTAGTGAATCAGGGTAACACATTATTAGTATGTTTATGCGGTTTATGATTATGTGAATGTGCTTGTAATCGAACAAGGGTTTACTGTTCATTTTGATTTTGATATGAATGATTGAAACAAGGATTATTGTTGTGATGATTACAGTGGATTTTGGATGTTTGGGGAATCACAGTGGATTATTGTTGTTCGATGAATCAAAGTGGATTGTTGTTGTTCGATGAATCACATTGGATTCTTCACTACTAGAAAATACACATTTCTTGACACACATTGTGCGTCATAAAACAGTAATTATGACACGCAAAAGCGAGTCGTTGATTGAGGAGTCATAAAATTAACATGACATGCATTTGTGTGTCATCTTTTTATGACACACATTTAATGACACGCATTCATGACACACGTTTATAACACACATTTTATGACACTCTTTAATGACACACATTAATGACAAGCATTTATGACACATATCCATGACATTCATTTACGTGTGTCATGCTTTTAATTGCTTAAATTTTTTATATAGAATTACTAATTTGCCCTGGATAAATATATAATAACAAAAAATGATAAATCTATTTCATAAATCAAAAACTCATATATATACCAAAACAACTATTACATAATCATTTGATTAGAATCACATTAGCTTATTACAGTTGTATTTTTTTAATATGTATTTGTAGTTAACATGAGGATGCAGGTCACGGTAAGAACGATTGTGTTCCACATCGTGGTCAAAATGCATGGCCTCCATTTCCCGCACTTCCAGTTTCCCCCTCAGCATGAAATGGTTGCCTAGTTTGATGTTGATTTCTGTTTTGATATTATGTTATATAACTATAGGATGGACTCTAATCTGTAATGTATTTATGTAGGCTAACTTTCAAACGTATGAAATGATCTAATGTTATATATCTTGT
The DNA here is from genome assembly GCA_030545235.1 of Helianthus tuberosus. Classification (NCBI taxonomy): domain Eukaryota; kingdom Viridiplantae; phylum Streptophyta; class Magnoliopsida; order Asterales; family Asteraceae; genus Helianthus; species Helianthus tuberosus. Next base: position 153,570,972 of record CM060396.1, on the reverse strand, counting down.
TGTTTGATGGTGTTACTTAGATTAGGATGTGCAATTAGGATTATGATTAGGATGTGAAGTTAGGATTAGAGGTTCATACCCTTGTGGATTCTTGATTGTTTGACAGTGGATTATAGTTGATTGTGATTTCTGATTATGTTTGAAATTGTTAACTAGAGAATCAGAGGTTCCTGTGAGTTATTTAGGGCATGCAACCATGTACATTTAGAATGTGTGTCTATATTTACTCCAACTAGTTATGTTGTTCCTGCTAGTTATGCTGATTGTGATTTCTGTTTTACTCCAACTAGTTATGTTGTTCATTTGCTTGATGATGGTTCATTTGCTTCATTCACAGTGGAATTAGGATTAGGATTAGGATTAGAGGTTCGTTTGTTTGAAGAATCACAGTGGATTAGAAATCAATATGTGTAGGCTTTGACATTGCATGGTCAAACAATTTAGGCGGGAATGGATACGTTTTCTGCTGGGGGTAAGGAAGCAAAGACATATTTAACAACGGGGGGTAGTACGTTTTCTTACAATAAAGCATAGGGGGTAATAAGAAAGGATAATATAGTCATTTAACATCTCAATTAACAGAACTGTTAAGTTTTTTAATACCAGGGGGTAATATTGTAGCGTTTTTCAATAGCTGAGAGGTAAGACAACAAGATTTTCCTATTAGGGGGTAAGGTTGCCAATCGCATCTAACCCAAGGGGGTAAAACTGCAGTTTACTCTATTAATATACTACCGAGGAATGGTAACTCTTTCGTTTTCTAGTGTTTTGTCATATAGTGAATTTTCATTTATACTTTTGTATTTTACTTATTTGTCATTTAGTGTTTTATCAGTTAATGAGGTTTCATTTGCACCCCTTGTATTTTACTTATTTGTCATTTAGTATTTTACTTAATTTTCATTTACAACACCTATAATTCACTCCTTTGTCATGTAGTGAATTTTTATTTACACCTCTTGTACTTTACACAATCTATTACACTTTCAAAACCGAACATCATATCTCCGCCATTATCTCCCACCACAACGCGCGTTCACATCACAAATGAGAGGTATAAAACTAGTTACAGATTGATTATGATTATGTGGGTGAGGGTTTCTACTATATGTTGGGTTAGGTTACTTAGGTAATATTTGTTCATGTTATATCGCCTTGTTATGATGTTGTTTTGGTTTGTTCCTATGGTATATATGCCATTTGTTACATGAAAAGATCTAGGCGACATCAAACTTTGAATTTGTAAGGCTCGTGCATGCATGTTAAGAGACTTCAGAAAATTATATATATATCATTAGAAAATTGTGATCAATAGTGTTAGTGTTTGAACTTTTTAAGTAATTTTTATTATATATACTAGTATTAAGCTCATGCGTTGCAACGGTTGTAATAAAGTTGTGTTAAGTAGTAGCAATACTATACCATTGTCAGCGACCACCAACACCGGAAAATCTCGTAAAAACAAAATAAATAAAAAAGGGAAAAAAATAACGCCGAGCGAAAAGCAGACGTAAAATCTTTGAATCACGCACGCTCGTTGCTGAGAAATTAAACTGAAACGTAAAACATAGAAAAAATAACTAAGTCCATCCAGGAACCGCGTGTTAGACGCACTTACTTGTCAAACGCAGAAAAATAGATGTGACGCGATGGGCAAGTTAAACGGGAAAAAATATACGAAAAAATATTGAACCCCACACGCACGTTGCGGAAAGATTTAGAACGAAACAAAAAACTTAGGAAAGATGAAAAGTATGGTGGACCAACATTGAAAAAAAAAAGAGTTGGGATTAAGTTGCGAAAGATGAAAAACTTTGGGTTAAAAGTAGAAAAACAAAGGGTCTAAATTGTAAAATTGAAGTTATTTATTAATTTTAGACTAGTGGATTTACCCGCGCGTTGCGGCGGGATTTTGTACGTGCACGATGTTAATCTGATCTGCTATATCAAGGATATCGGAGCTGCAAACATAACATACCTATTAACAACCCCCTGTTATAACAATATGCAATTTGACTTATTACCAACAAAGTGTAACCTTTGATTTATTAAAGAAAAAATACAACCAGCTGTAAAGTGCTAGAAACAATGAATAAAATACAACTTGTGAATAACATTTAAGTACAGTTCCTTTAGGTACATAATGTGTATATACATGGAAGATATAGAAAAAACATTCTGTTTATTCTTAGGCTACCAAGGATCGTTTTTGTTGCTTGGTCTTCTCTATATTTGCCATAAGGGACATATCTTCAAATGAGAAGTTGTGTTTTTAGTGTTTTTGAATAGCCTTGTTTCTGCGCGAACAATAACTTGGCACTATCTGCTATATGTAAAAGGGGAAGGCGCACAAACGATGTCTTGTTTTGGCATCAGTTGGAGTAGGTGTATAATGTTACTCTGTTTCTTTCAGCTTCTTTCTGCATGTAGAATGGCCTAAATCTGTCATTTTTTGCTTTCTATGTGGAAGAATAAATAGGTTGATAAGGGAAACATGCCCTTTGAATGGACAACATAGATCATGTCTCGCAGCAATAGAATCCGTATTCTCAATATTTGGATTAAAACGAACAACCATTGCAGATGTAAAACGTACATGAAGCTTACCTGTTAAAAACGACAAATATAACTCTTTTGAGTATGTTAAATCTTTTTTTTTGTTTACACATTTGGTAACCTTCATGGATGTTAATGCTACTATAACCGAAGGGGGTTCACGCATAGCTTCTTTGTTGAATATAATAGCTATTTCATCCCAAAAGTGACTTCGATTAATATGTTGTTGTGAGAATAAGGGTTACTATTGTGTGTAAGAAACATTAGGTGATGAAAGAAAAGACTCACCTCATGTCTTCAACTTATATTTTTAGCAAGATGCTACCACCCATTCACCAGCAAATAATTATACATATGAACGACTATAGATATCCAATGTAAGTTGCCGACTATAGATAACTGGAGGGGGCTATGGAATTAGCGTCTCCAACCATGAAATTGTGAATCAGATATTCAATTCAGATTTCCTTCATATTCAATTCCGAGTTCAATGTTGGTATTGAATTTGCCCCAAAAATATGAATAAAAATTGACCAGACGAATTGACCAGTGCGGAAACCGTTGAAGTGTCAGACGGGTAGAAATAGCAGCTGCTCGACTACGACCGGTGGTATGATATGTGCACTTGCAGTCTAAACAGTTCCTAAAACCCGGAGGAAAAAAATCATAAACTCCTTACAACTGTGACATTTAACTTTGACTAAAAAACTCAACATAGAGGATAAAAATTTACCAGTTCTTTTAGAACGGCCATTGTCATCAAAGCACTTCGACAAACCAAATCCTGCCATGAGCTTGAACACTTGTTGGTGCTTCCCGACATCACATCCAACTTGCACAGTTTGCTTGATATCCACTGTGGTAACTGAGAAAAGAAGTAACAAAGAGATGAGTTTGGCGACCTTAATTTTGCATTTTAAAAAACAATGTAGCAAAATCAAATTGGTCATAAGCTAAGTAATTTTGGTGGCAGAGAACACTCAACAAAACTGAGGGAAAAACCATATAAGATGTTGGTTATACAAGAAATGCATGACAAGTAGTCAGACAAATACACCAAAAAATGCTATATTATACTACCTAAGATGAACCACAGAATTCAAATACACCATATATTTGCTGGAAAAAAGAGCCTATTGTTTATCTTTTAAAAAAACAATACCCCTTTATGAACATGTAAACTCCCTTTGTTTATCCTCACAAAAAAAAAGACAAAAAAGGATTAATTAATGGAAACCCAAATTACAATCTAAAATCACAGAACCCAAATTCTATTGAATTGGAGAAAAGCTTATTAAAATTTTTACCATACTCCAACACGTCATGTTGGTAATAGTATTAAACCAAGAACCAGGGTTGAGCTAATCATGCTAGACATAGATTGAATTCAGGAATCTTACCTGGCCAGAACGCCTCCCGGATTCGAGTAGTGGCGTCACGGACAAAAACCGAACAAGAATGTGTCACCTTATTCGTCACTAAGAAACCCTAATCGAACACCCTTGCTTGCATCCGACTTTCATTGACAACGGGTTAAATCACGATTCAGTTGGAACGGCTGGAAAATCGAAGGGTTAGGGTTATGATTCATGGCATTGAATTGAAAGATTTCACTGGACGTGGAGGTGAAGAGATGCGATTCAATGCTCTCAAACGATGGTGATGGAATTTACTATTTTAGCCATCTAATAATCTAAATAAGGGTAGAGATGGAACAAAATGGTAAAAGATTATGCATTTTAACTTAACCCTTCATATGCCATCTTAAAAAATATAAGAATTTACCATTTTGTACATGTGATAAAAAAAACCAAGATAAACTTTTTTTAGAAAAAATTTACCTTTTCTGTTCAGCAGCCAGGAGCTTTGCCTGAAGACGTTGACCGAGGTCTTTGTCATAACCAGATTGTGGAGGACTCCGGGGCTTTGGCCGCACCTTGCTTGATAGATGCTCATAGAATTTCTACAAACAATCAACAAAAAAAATCAGCAAGTCTTATTAAACAAGAAGATTAATCGGTTAAACTACATAAAACACAGTTCCTAATTATCTCATCTACTTTTCAATTATAAGTGCCTACTTTTTGGCAGCTTTTGTTTGACAATTTTGTTCTTAACTGATTGATCTGTGTATTTGGTTGAACCTTTCCTCTTATACCTCTTTTCAAATGCCTTCTTTGGTCCTTTGTTTGTTTGTCTTTAATTTTGGACCACACAATTTATTAATATATAATTTTTTGACTATCAGATCAAGCATTTTAGCGAAAGCTCAGTTGCGTCTGGCTAAGCTCAATCAGTTAAGACAAACATAAAACCCACAGTATCTTATCATCAAAAGCAAAACAGAATGAAATCATGCTGGAAACCAAGATGCTATTGTACTTGTTCATGAAATATGATCCTGAACAAGTACAAGAGACAAATTGTCCAGAAAGGAAGAAATGAAACACATTAGTACTTTTCATCAAAGACAGATTCATACAAAAAATATGAGACAAGTTGGAAAAGTTGCACATCAGGTGGTGAGAGGCATATTATTGATCCTCCATCGGCCTGGTGAAAGAAGCAGGAATGAAGAAAGGTAGTTATAACATAGGCAGTTGGTATGGTTGGAAGCTATGCAACCATGTAGGGAGCACAAAGCGAACTATTCTTTCGCCTTTTACTAAAGAATACCGTGTGTTCGTTGCGCTAAATGGCATACACTTATTTTTAGAGAGCTTATTCTGTTATTGAAGGGCTCCAACCAATCTATAGGAACACTCCCTTCCCTCTCACAAGATCACATCAATCTGCCAGTCATACAATATAAAGGCGTAGAACATTTTTAACAGGTCATATACCTCTATACAGGCGTATACCATCGGTTTGTCTGGGCCCTACACAAGCATTCCTTACAAAGCCATATGCAGGCATATGCCAACATATCGTACACCCTAATACAAGCGTATAAGATCAAACAAACACAAACCACCCTAGTTATTGATGATTTAGAATCCTTATCGGAATTGAAGTTGTAAACGAAAACAATCTGTTTAACCTAATAAGTCAAAGCAAGCTCACATTTTTTTGTATAACCATGCATATCAAAACTGAACTGGTGGAAAAGGAAGCTGCAATTGTTTCAATGCCAAAAAGTTACGATTCAAAACTACAGGAATTAAAGGAAAAAAAAACAAGCAAATAAAAACGTCAAATCAAGAAAAGCAGTCTTTAATGAGTCAATTAACTTCAGCAAATAACACTGGTAAGGGCTTAGGACAAGAGCTTCGGAACGAGAAACAAATAATCCAAGACCTCGAAAACCAGATTGACCGTCTTAAAGTTGACTTAAAAAAAGCTTCAGATGATAAAAAAACGCTTAAAACGCAGCTTAAAGATAAGCTTTTTTCGATCGATGTTCTGCAAGGAAGGATAAAGTTGCTTGAATATGAGATTAAAGATAAAGAAGAGGATCTGGCAAATGTCGGTTCTGCCCTCGCTGCTAAGGAAACGGAGTTCAAGAAACCGAGTTCTATGTATGAAGAAACTATGGCTAAAATAAAATTGAGTGTTTAAAACCCGTCTCGGTTCGAAACTCAATTCGAACTGAAACCGTTCCGATCCAAAACCTATTTCGTGCCGTAACTCGTCTTGTGCGGATACTTGTGCCGTCCCGAAACCCATTCTGGTCCGAAATTTGACCCGTTTCTTTAAGGTGCTAACCCACATCGACCCATTTCATTAAAGTTGTCGACCCGCTTTGACCCGAAAATAACAAGATGGAATTTCAATTGACCCGTTGTGACCCATTTAGTTAAAATATCTTACCCAAACTAACCCATATAATTTTAAAAGCAACCCAAAGTAACCCACTTGAAAGCATTTGGGTCAAGATTGCCACCTCTAGCCAAGCGCTTTAGTAACTTTATCATTATCCTCTTGTAGTTATGCTTCAGATTCTTCTTTCCTTACTACAATTAATTAATTGGATTGATACAAAGTGGCATGGTACTTGGTAATGAGATTAATAAAAAAAAGTGGGACACCTAAACTACTTTGGGGTTTATCAAATGCTAGCGAACAACATATTGAGTCATTGACATAACTCAGAGAACATATCATAAAAGTGGCCAAAATAGATAAAAACTTGTACAAAGGCAGTAATGTTAGAAATTAGAACAAATACCTCGTAATTTTCCTGTAATTCATGATAGGCCAAGATTCTTCTTCAATTTCTTCCCACTTGCTCTAAACCCTAAATCAAAAAAAAACCTGAAGGTTAAAAATCAGCTAAATAACAGCGCATTTAGTCACTAACTAAGAAAAAGCATAAGCAATAGAGAGCAAAATCAACAGCCAAAACCTGAACAATCAAAATAAAAAAGACGAAGTAAGCACTAATGAGATAAACCCTAAATGGTTCAGGGCGGCGACTTGCCGGTGATGATGACTGTCGGCGGCAGAAGAGGTGTCTGACGGCGATTGGGGTTCAGGGTAGAGAAGGAGTACGGTGGTGGGTGACCGGCGACGGAGATGGATCGTGTGAGTGGTGGCGACTGCCGGTGCTTGATGAGGGTGGGTGACCGGTGAAGTGGAGGTGGTATTTGGAGATGGAGGATGAAGAAAAACGATCGGTATCTGAAAAAACGATCGGTCTATATCTATATCTGTAAGTTAAGTTGGAAAGTCACCAGGGTTGCAATACCAAGAATGCCCTTTTAGTGTCTTAAAATATTGGTTTATTTCCAATTCTACCCCTCTCAAATGTGTTGCAATCCTTTGTACATGTTGCTTTAAAAGTTGTATACGATGTAAAATTACATGTCTGTACGTCACTTCTCCTTTTTATAATAGTATAGATAAAGATAAGGATAAAATAAATGATATCTATATATTGGTTATTAATTAATATTAATATTAAAAGAATTTATTAAATAAATATAAATAAAATTTATGAGGTTGAAGGAGAGAATGCCATGTGACATTATTTGGAGTCTTTTATTATAAGTTAGATTAGATATAATCTTGTGATGAATAGTGTTAAAAATTTATAAGTATTTTTTATTATTTTTATGATTTTTTTAGTAATAAATAGTATTTGATAATTCTTAGGTATTTATTTTTTATTAGTGGTATCTTATTTAGCATTCAGTTTGATTTTTTAATAACTTACGTTCGTTAACTTAAAAAAAATGTAAATATGCATTTATGTTTTTTTTACATTCCAAGTTATTTGTCTGCGCATTATGATGGTACGTTACCTCGAGCATTGGATCGGTATTGGTTCATTACAGTACCGGTATGATTCATGAACACGGAATAGAAATCAACACGGGTTTTATATTGATCGAAAACGATAAAAAAATACCGGTACTGACACCGATGTTGTTCGAACGGTATTGATCGGTTAAAATTGACATGGTACCAGTACCGATATTCATTTATCGTCACAAAAAGAGTTTATATATGAAAAAAAAATAATAAACCAAAAACCATCAAAATGAATACAGGTATCGGTACTGATATTGTTTTGTACGATATGCTAGCAATGCGTTGTCAGTTTATCTATCCAAAGAAAAAAACAATAAAAATAAATAGGGATATTGGCATCTAATAATCCCTACTAGACGTCATTGACTATTGACAAACTGATGTTTTAGAGCTTTTGACCACCTTTCAACTATTTTTCCTCCACTGGTCTTTTGTTAAAAAACTTAACCCCGTTAAGTTTTTTTTTTTCCGAATTACAAACTGATGTTATAGAGCTTTTGATCAGAACGAGAATACGAGTCTATTGATGCAAAACCTACCTCGAAACGGTGCTACAAATGACTTGATTTTTGTTAATTGGAAATTTAAACACCCGAATTGAAGCACCATTTTCGTCGTTTGGAGCACAATTCAAGGTAAGTTTGTGACAACTGGCACCAAACCGGTAATTTCCGTACACTTTAATTGTTATTTATTGACTGCAATTATGTGCTTAATTGTCAGCAATGTCTGAACACGTGATTAAACAAGTGAATTCATGCACGTTGTATACTACAAAATATTGCTTTATGCATAAACGAGAGCGTCGCGTCAAAAATACTAGTAAACTCACCGGTAAGACACACTGTGTCAACAGAACTGCAGAAAGCTGTCAGACAATAAAAGTGGAGCCTAGGTGTAGGTCCAACGACAAGAATACATTAAAACCCAAGAGTACATACAAGGGTTTAATATATATGCAATACGAAAGCAAAAATAAGCACTAAAAAGCACCCGAAACGCACTTTAAGTGCAGAATTTATATAATTCAGCAATAAATCAGCATTTAAACATATGAATATTATGCAGAAACGTCGTTTTATCATCCAGAATATTTTCCTAAGTGTTGGGAATTGAAAGGGTACAAAAAGGGTACTTAAAAGACACTAAAAAGTGTAATTTAACACTTTAACGAACCGGTGTCTAACCGAACAATCGGACATTACCCGGAACACCAAAATAATGCTAGAAGCATTGTTTTTATTTTTCTAAGCTAGTTAGGGTCCCCGTACACCCTAACACACTATATATTATATAACACACTTAACATTAAAATTAACATTTAACATGTAACTAAATCATGTAACTTGGAGTTAGAATGTAACTAGATGCCCCCCCCCCCCCCCCCCCCCCCAAAACCATATGGACAAGGGCCCCATAAGGGGGATTTCTTTCTAATATTTTAGGAGATTATGTTGGATGAGCCATGGACATATTACACCTTGGGTTATAAAATGTTGGAGAAACATCCTATTTAACCACAAGTCCTAGATCATTATCATTCCCCAACATCTCCAAAACACCTCCAACTCCCTTCTTCTTCTTCTTGGCTACGGCTCACCACCACCACCAACCATCCACCATTTTTGTTCATCATCCATCCATTCCAAGGTGATATTGAGGTGTAAGAAGGTCGCTAACGAGGCTCGGTGCTCACGGAACTTGAAGGACCTTCACCATTTGCTTTTATCCACCTCATTTGCACTCTTGAACTTCCCTAGCCTTGTGCTAGTAGTAAGTGCTCTAAAATACTTCCTTGTTCATGATTAAAGTGGTTAATAAGAAGTTTATTGGTTAAAGCAAGAACACACAAGATCAAAACTAAAAGTCTTGAAAGAAAGATAAACTAGTTGGATAAAGAGTAGATATGTGTGTAAATCTTGTGAAACTTGTCTAGTTGAAATTATTTGATGTTGTTTGTCATTAAAAGTGGGATGGATCATCATCTACGCATACTAGATCATGTTCGAGAACATGAACTAGTAGTATGTTAAGTGTTAAAAATATAAAAGATGATGAAACCACCCACCATGAACTTGGAACTTGTGTAAACATAATTTTCCTTGTAAAATAAGACTCTAAGCATGTAGATCTAAAGATCTACAAGTGTTTTTTCGGAAAAACCAAGTGGAAAATACTAGATTGTTAAAACCCGGATCTTGTATAAACTAAAATCATTTTTAGAAAGTAAACAAGTGTATAAACACTTGTGTAGAAAGAAAATTTCACAAAGAAATATTTTGGTAAATCATGACTAGAAGTTGTGAAACTTCAAGATCTTTAAAAATAAAGTTTTTAAGAAATTAAACTTATTTTTAAAGATAACAAGACTTACTAAATGTGCTAGTAAGTTACTACACATTTTTGTAAATATTCAAGTTCATGAAATGGAGAAATTAGTGATTGTTGTTGATGAATATTGTTGGTAATTGTTGTTGATGATTGATGACGATTTAAAAGAAAATAAACACATGTTTTGAAAACATGGGAAACCTCCATTTTTAGGGGAAACTCTGTCAAAATTTTTATAAATTTTGACACTTAGAAAAATATAAGTTTTCGAGAAACTTATTCCCTAAAAATGTATTTAAGAGTATTACCAAGGTTTCCCTAATTTTTGGTGATAAGAAATGAGGATTTCTTCAAGAATGAAAATGGATATAAATATGTATATTTTTTAGAGAAAAATATATATTATTTTATCACCAACTTTTGTGCTAAGTGTGTATAGTATGTGTTATACGTGCTAGTGTATTAAGACTTAAAAATACACTAAATACTCATGAGGAGTATAAACATAAAAATACACATACAAGATACATAATTCGGGTGCAAAGTGCAAAACACGAGATACTTATATTAATTTTTGAGAAAATAATATAAGTAAGACACTTAGTTAAAAATATAAAAGAGAGTGACTGTACTTGTGCGACGCAAGTCTAGTGACTAACGTTAAGAAAACGCGTATAGGTTACGACGTTAAATAAGCAAATCCGGTGAAGTTTACGACGCAAGGAACGCAAAGTTGTGAGTTCATGCTCCCCCTTTTCTCTTTAACTGTTTTCAGTTTTTATACCTTCGGGGGTGAAATACATGTACAAATGTACAATATTTATAATTGGTATGATATAAATACAAGAAGTACACTTGGTAAGAACGAGAACCAAGTGTGACGAAATATAAGAATATAATAAGTACACTTGGTGAGAACGAGAATCAAGTGTGATGAAATATAAGAATACAAGAAGTTCACTTGGTGAGAACGAGAATCAAGTGTGATGAAATATAAGAATACAAGAAGTACACTTGGTGAGAACGAGAACCAAGTGTGACGAAATATAAGATAATAAGAAACGCACTTGGTGAGGACGAGAACCAAGTAGGATGCGTTATGAGAAATGATAATAAGAAACGCGCTTGGTGAGGACGAGAACCAAGTAGGATGCGTTATGAGAATTGATAACAAGAAACGCGCTTGGTGAGGACGAGAACCAAGTAGGATGCGTTATGAGAAATAGTGTCACGAATAGGGTACAGAAGCACCATTAATCAACAATATACTTAGACCGCAGAACAAAAGGTTAGATCTAACGGGTGCCTGGCAGCCACACTCTCGGTGAGGGCGAGAATCGAGTAGTGCTTTTGTGTCTCAGAATATACCAATTAAATGCCTTAGGTTTGGTGACTTCCTATGTCGTGTCACATGTTAATGGCTTTGCAACCCATTAACAATCCTGATACTTACAGGAATACTTTATTAACATAAAAGTCATACCATACTAAAAATTGATGAATACTTGAGTACGTGGGGTACTCAAGAAAAGATTGAATTATACTTAAAGTACGTGGGGTACTCAAGAAAATGGGAATTATACTTGAGTACGTGGGGTACTCAAGAAGAAATTGAATTATACATGAGTACGTGGTGTACACATGAAACTGAATTTATATATGAAAACTTGATTTATTCACAAACTATGTTTTCATACAAAGTATACAAACGTGAAATACAAAACTGCATGAATTCACACCAACTTTATGTTGACGTTTTTCCAAAACTCACATGTATTTCAGGTAACTAGGATGGATGTGCGCGCGGTCTCGCTTATGCTTGTGAATGTCGCTATTGTTTATCTTTAAATAAAGTTGTAAACTTTTTAAGACAATGTTTTATGCGACTTAGCGATGTAAACGCTAAACTTATGTTTTCAAATTATGGTATTTGATGTTTTTACGAGCATATAGCATGTTTACCTTTCGTATGCAATGAGAACCTTTCATGATCACACCTCGTGCTTCCGCCGCAGAAAGGGGTGTGACAGATTGGTATCAGAGCTGCGATTGTAGTGAACCAGGATTCCTTCTCGAGTCTAGTCTACAATCTCTAGGATCCTTTCACGAAAACAATTTTCAAAGAGTTTTCATTGCATAAAACGTCCCGCGACATCCACTACCTGAAACGGTTTACATGAGTCTAGAAAAGACACTACGAGACTTAGAGTGCACTTGAGTAGCACTTGTCGTTGACTAGAAATTACTTGCAATTATTTGTGATAATTAGCATGTACTAGAAGTAGAACGTCACAAGTATACGTGACTTTATCTGAAAGCGATGACCCATCTGAAGGAAGAAATACGAGGATGAAACGAACTGTGCGTACTGTGCAAGGAGTTACATAATTATGGATGCATACATAATTATGGAATTCAGTGCACAGAAACCACAGCAAGTCTTGTCACGTATAGATTCCCTCAGTGCAAGCCTACTAAGTACTCTGCTAGAGTAATAATTGTTTGATGTCACTTATGTGGTATATATACCTGTGAATATATATGATACTACTGTCTAGTGTGACGATATCAAACAAATGTCTAAACCCTGTTGTGTTATGTTCTGTCAGAACATGGCACCCAGGAAAGCTGTGAATGCTCGCAATGACGATCAACCTCCTCCTCCCCCACTTCCCAGAACTGCTGAAGAGCTGAACGCTCTACTGGAAGAAAGGATCTCCGCTGCTATCGCCCAGTACGAGGCGAACCGTACTCAAGACAGTGGTGGACCAAGCAACGCTAGACGTAATGGGAACGGAGATTCATCTGGAGGCAGCGCAGCTCAAGGCTGCACTTTCAAGCAGTTCCTCGACTGCAAGCCGATGAACTATGACGGCACAGGAGGTGTAGTAGCATTTGTGCGCTGGACGGAGAAGACTGAAGCTACTATCCGCATGAGCAAGTGTACCACGGATCAACAAGTCACCTTTGCTACTGGGTTGTTTGTCGATGAAACTCTGACTTGGTGGAACCTGCAAGCCCAAACTTTGGGTGATGATGCCGCTTATGGCTTAACTTGGGAGGAACTGAAGGAAAGAATGAGAGAGAAGTATTGCTCTCGCGCTGAACTCCAAAGGCTGGAAACGGAGTTCTGGCACTTGACCATGGTAGGTACTGACATTAATGGTTATACTCGAAGGTTCCACGATCTGTCAAGAGTGCTTCCCTACATGGTGACTCCCGAATTCAAGCGCGTTGAACGCTACATTTGGGGACTGGCCCCAGAATTTCGTGGCATGGTGACGTCGGCCAAACCACAAACAATCACTGAGGCTGTAACTCTGGCTGTCAGCCTGACTGAAGATTGTGTTCGTATGAAGAAGTTATCCCTGAACCCAACAGAGAAGACCGAGACACATGCTGAGTCGTCCGGTGACAAGAAGAGAAAGCATACAAGTTTGAACCAAGCAACTCGCAACAACAAAGGTTTCAACAAGAAGCATGACGCTAACCCGCCTCAGGAGGCGAGGACCCTTGTAACCAAAGCATACCAAGGCTCCATGCCTAGATGCCAAAAATGTAAGTATCATCATGATGGAGCTTGTCGCATTCCAAGGTGCGACAAATGTGGTAAATTGGGTCATCAAACAGAAGACTGTTGGGGAAAAGGAAAGAACCGAAATGGAAACGGTGCTGGTAACAAGAATGGTAACGGGAAAGGGCAGAACCAAGGATGCTTCAAGTGTGGAAGCAATGATCCTTTCATGAAGAACTGCCCAGAGAGAAACAATGCTCAGGCTAGAGCATTTGTGATTGGAGCAAAGAACGCACGCGAGGACCCTAACGTGGTCACCGGTACGTTTCTCATTAACAATCACTTTGCATCCATATTATTTGACACTGGCGCCGATTTTAGCTTCATGTCTGTGGAATTTAAACGCAGACTCGGAATAGAATCTAGTAGATTAGAAATTCCTTATTCCATAGAACTAGCCAATGGTAAACTTGTTGAATCGAGCGAAGTTGTTAGAGGCTGCACACTGGAACTTGGCGAACGAAATTTTAGCATCGACCTCTTACCTATTCAATTGGGTAGCTTCGATGTAGTAGTCGGAATGGACTGGTTGTCCAAGAACAAAGCTGAAGTTATTTGTCATGAGAAAATCATTCGCATCCCTTTAGCGAATGGTGAAACTCTCATCGTGCATGGAGAAAAACGAGACGCGCCTCTTCGAATCATCAGTTGTATGAAGGCACAGAAGTGCTTGAGGAAAGGGTGTGTCGCTTTCCTAGCACACGTTATAGACAAGAAGGCTGTGGAGCCAAAACTCGAAGATATTCCTGTGGTGAAGGAATTTCCTGATGTGTTCCCTGAAGATCTGCCAGGACTACCTCCGCAACGACAAGTCGAATTTCGTATAGACTTGGTTCCAGGAGCCGCTCCTGTGGCCAGGGCTCCCTATCGACTTGCTCCATCCGAAATGCAAGAATTATCTACACAACTCCAGGAGTTGTTGGATAAAGGATTCATAAGGCCAAGCTTCTCACCCTGGGGAGCTCCAGTATTATTCGTAAAGAAGAAGGATGGAACACTGCGGATGTGTATCGATTACAGGGAACTAAACAAGCTCACTATCAAGAATCGGTACCCGCTACCAAGGATTGATGACTTATTTGATCAACTGCAAGGATCAAGCTACTATTCCAAGATCGACCCTCAACTTTTGTTAGCTATTTTTAAATAGCTATTTTCTATCACTAGTGACCACCCCCACTACATTTCTATCACTAGTGATAAAATATTGGGTGATGACATGGCATGAGTTGATTGGATATTAGGAGTGATAGAATTTTATCACTAGTGACCACCCCCTCCCCTAATGGCCATATGAGAGCCACTCTCCAACTAGCCACAACTCTTCATGCCAAAGGGTTCCCGTAGACATTGCTCACTCCAACTTAACCCACCCAACCCTTTTAACCATTCTTCTGATACATATGTATTCTTAATTATTATATTCTTATATATATTTTAGTGGATTAGTATCAAATACAAAGGCTTCTTATTGTAAGAAGGGTACAAAGAGTTACTTTTCTAATTTATATAATCATCAAAAAACACGTCAAACGTCATTATAAACATGTTTAAAATTGTTCCATACAGGTTTTCATTTTTTGAAATCTATGCAAAACATCATCTAGAGTTACTTTTTCTAATGGTTTCTCATGAAAAATCTCGCCAAAATTTCCCTACTCATGGTTTCTATAACATATGAATCGACCCATAATTTTCAATTTTAATTTTCAAGACCTAGTAAAGTCTAGAACAACAAAAAACAACAAAATCATGCCACTAAAGTCAATAACAGCAAAAAAATCATCAAAATACATAAAATTTCAAACCCTTTTAATATCTCTATAACTCTATCTCTCATAAAACCAAATAAAACAACAAAACGAAGGTACCTCCTTAAATTTTGTATTCCGGGTGGTGGGGTGGCCGGAATCAAGCTTTTCCATTGAGAATGCAGTCGCTGCCGTTGTGCCTGTTGACTGCTTTCTTGCATCGGTCATTGCGTGATCAGAAGAGGGAGAGTGGGAAAAAGAATTGGAAGGGGTGGTTGGGTTGGGTTATTTTATTTAACTTCAAATTTAATTCGGTTGTGTTAATTGGGCCTGGGTTACAAGGAAATATTTAGTGGCTAATGGCTAAATTGTTAATTGAAAGTTATTGGGTTAAATTGTTAACTAAAGTGATTAAAGAATAATTATATACACCAGGTTATATTTTAATAAAAATCAACGTTCACATTTTTTTTAAATTCATAAGATTTTTTTAAAGGGGGCGGTTGAAAATTTCCAAGATGTGCGGCTGAAAATTTTCAAGGGGTGCAGTCGAATTTTTGCACGAAATTTAACCCTAATACCTTTTTTTCAAGGGGTGCGACCGCCTACCCACCAAAGTGGGTAGGTCCGCCCATGCTCTTGAGATGAGAAAACTCTAAAAACCTTTTGTAATAAGCCAAAAAAGCACCGAGTGGTTTTTTAAATAAATAAATATAATGATTGATGTAAGGTTTTTTCTTTCGATTACTATAGCGAGTGTCAGTACCGTAATGAACCGAACAAATCCTGGCCGAATTCCCGTCGCAAAGCGCGGGAGAATCTCACTAGTATAGATTAAAAAGGAAGACTTGAGAAAATAACTCGAGTATTAAAGCCAGCGAACCCAATTTATAGTTAATGCTTTTCGATGGATCTATCCTAGGGGTGTGAATTTCTGACACGACCCGAAAACACGACACGACACGAACATAACACGAAATACGTGGGTTTGCGTTTAGTCTAAACGGGTTCGGGTCAGTTTCAGGTTGAACCCACGAACCCGTTTAGCTAAACGGGTCAGGTTCGTGTCAATCCAGTCGGGTTGACGGGTTGACCCATTTAACCCATTTGTATTATATTATATTTTCTAAAATATGTTTTATGTCATTAATTAAATTGGGTGTGTATTTTATGCTATAAATATAACTTAAAAATGGAAGTTGACATAAATTTTTATGATTTTAATGTAATTTTATTATATAAATTCGTGGTTTTTTTTTTTGTAGTAATGTTAAATTTAATATATTAACTAGTCTTAAGTCCCCTGCGTTGCAGGGCGGGGAGCGTAAAACCGTGTCAGGGCCGACCTGTAAGCCTTATCAACCTAGGCTAAGGCCTAGGGCCACCAAAAAATAAGGGCCTCCAATTTTGTTTTCTTTCATATATTAGACTTGTTTTTTGCCATTTAAACAACGTTTCTAGGCCTAAGATTTAGGATTTACACAAGGAGTCTACATTGTCCACGCGCACAACACATCAACCCTTATTATTTGCGGCGTCTTTTGAGTAACCAATGTGAAATTGATTGCGGATTGAGCGAATTTAGGGCAAAGATTAGGAAAAATCATCGCTATGATTATTTAATGTCTCAAATCTCAATCTCAATTCCTTTATACCAATTCAATAGGGCCTGACTTTGTAGTTCGCTTAGGGCCTCCAAAAACGTTGGAACGGCCCTGAACCGTGTAACCAGCGTTGCGGGGTTGGGAGGCATAAAATCATGCTAAGTAGCAACCGAACAACGACTAAAACCAGGAAAAAACGTAAAACAAAAACACGAATTTATAACACCAAATGACTTACGTAACATAATAAGTACACGAACTCGAATTTATACCGACACATATTAGAAAGTCCATTGGGTATAAAAACTTGATGGAGTAAATGTGATCACGAAATACCGAAGAACCGAACGACAAAAAATCCAGAAAAAATAAACGTAAAATAAAAATTGATAAACAATAAACCCGTTTAATTTTTGTGGCAAAATTATAAATAGTTAAAATTTTATTACAAGTTTAAAAAACCATAAAGTTACTATATCAAAAAAGAAAAAAAAAGAGAAAACCAAAAAGAAAAAACCACTAAAAGACAAAAAAAAACATTACTGTTCATTGGCATGTTAGAAATTAATATAGGTATAGAATTTGCTAAAAAAAATAAAAAAGTAAAAAAATCAGGTTGAACGGGTCGGGTTCGTGTCAGTATGCGAATATTCGGGTCGGGTTCGTGTTCATATGTATGGCACGATTTTCGGGTTCGGATTGGGTTGAACTCGCCAACCCGCGAACAGCCGAACACGACCCGTTTAACATCCCTAATCTATCACATAATTTGGTATTTGCATGCTTGCATACCAGAAGTGACATGCCTGTAAACGAACCGAATGAACACGAACATAGGTATGTTCGTGTTCGTTCATTTAACTTTAACCGAACATGAACACGAACATATAATCGAACACATTTTTTTGTTCGTGTTTGTTCATTAAGAAATCAGGCATGTTCGTGTTCGTTTATGTTTGTTCGTTTAAAGCCTAAACCAACAGTTCACAAACATAAACGAACACAAATGGACATAAACAAACATAAATTAACATGATTGAACAAACATAAACGAACACAAATGAACGTAACTGAACAAATACAAACAAACACAATTTAACATTAGTGAACACAAACAAACAAGTCTAATATATTACAGCTTATCCGAAAACACATCTAAATTAGGGTTCATAAATGTTAAAATTAAGTAGGTTTTTATATAAATATTAAGTAATGATCTAAGAAAAATTTTAAAATTTCATTTTTTACTATAAAACTTAATTATTATATAAGTAGTTAGAAAAGCTAATATTCATATAAATATAACTATTTATGTATTTACTAAAATTTAAACGAACGCTCGCGAACCTAAATGAACGTTCACGAACACAAGGTGTGTTCATGTTCGTTCATTTAATTAAACGAACAAATTTTTTTGTTCGTGTTCGTTTGTTTATTAAATAAACGAACATAAACGAACTTCCCGCCGAACAAGTTCACGAACAGTTCATGAACGTTCGGTTCGTTTACAGGCCTAAGAAGTGATATTGTGGCAATACAATTTTCAAAAGCAGGACCAAGGGCCACACGCATGAAGTAATTGATCGTTGTTGTTTACATAAGACAACCAACGATAGTGTGAACTACGTTTCAGCTCCTTTATTTAGCCGGATAGTGATCTCTTTACTAAACGGTTTATCCGATACCCATGGTTTAACCATGCAAGGATTCGATGGCTTAGGGACTATCCCCATGTGATTTTAGCCCATTTTTTATGTAATTTGCTAACTAGAAGGGCAATTCAACCATATAAGATGTCCGATTTGTCCTTCTCATTAACAGAAAAATGGGATGAAGTTAACCCAGTGGAATAAAATGGCAACGTTTCAAACTATTTGGACTATATTGGCAACGTTTCAAACATTTGGACTAAACTGGCAAAATGACTCAAACCACAGTGACTAAAATGACATTTAACTCTAAATTTAAAGACACGTAACATAAATAAGATGGTCTTTACGAATAAGAAAAACATACCTACGGTTATTCCCTACAAGGTTTCATCTTTTGAAAACGTTGCATTACATTCTTGATTGGAACTTGTTGTAAGAACTCCCTTTCAATGTAGCAAATGGGGGAATCTTTCATCCATGCATACTACCTAAATATCAAACAACAAATTTTAAAAGATTACTAATTTACTATCACATTAAATGTTAAAATCAACAATTGAGATAACTACTTGGAAACTACATCAAATTGAATGTTAAATTGATATAATGACTTGCAAACTACATCAAATTGAATGTTAAAATCAACAATGGATTACCTAGAAACTAAATTGAATGTCTAAACAAACATGTCAATATACAATTTTAACATCAACTTTGTTTCACTTTTTAACCTTTTTCTTGAATTTTCTAATTTACAATTTGATGTATCCGTTTTCGCTTGATCTCAAGTTATTTCATTTGACTAATAAAACATCGAACTGCTGTACAAATATCAAACTATTTCCTTAAAGTCAAACTGCTTTACAAATATCAAACTATTTCCTTCATATATTTCAGAACCACTTCATATATAAAAAATATACACCATAATTTACCTAGTCTTCCTCACAAAAATATAATATTTTGAATAGAAACAGGCAAGAACATAAATTTACATCATAAATCACCTAATCTTCCACACAAATTGATATAAGTGGCGAACTGAAACTCATGATAATCACAAACTGATACAAGTGGGAACTAAAACTCATACTTGGTTTTGTATGAAATCAATCGAGATGAGCAAGAAAGAGGAGAATTGTGGGCCAAGGCTGAAGAATGGTGCGTCCAGAGCCTATAGCGTGTTTTCTGTTTGCTTCTGGGTGATTTCTGAAGGAAGGGGCAAGGGCGAACTAAAGTATTAAACCATAATCTAATTCGATTTTAAATTTTAAAATAAAAAGAAAAAAAAGCCAAAAAATGGAATGAAAACGGGCTAAAGCAGACTCGAACAAGGAACTGCAGCTATAACAAGCGCGCAATTGCCACTAGATCAGTCTACAAATTTGTTTATAAGGTTCCTCTACAAAATATTAAGGGGTCCCTTCAGAACTTTGTATATACCCAGTGGCGTACCCAGAAATTTTTCCATGGGGGTGCGGAACATTTTTAAAAATTTTAGGCCCCAAGGTATATAAATAAAAAATCGGTTCGTATCGGGTCGGTTCGGGTCGAGTCGGGTCATGTAAAACAAAATAACTTAATTTATATAACCCACCATAACATAATGAAAACAAAACGAAGCACATGTCTACTATGGTTAGTATGCGGCTATAATAGGCTGCTGGAGGTGGATAATATCAACAAAAAATCATCAAAAATAACAAAGAAACTTACCCGTGGCTGATTACGGTGGTATGCGGCTGCTAACTGTTCACTGTTGTCGATATTGATGTTCTGATCGCTGGCGTGCAAGGACGATAAAGAGAGCAGGATAGAATATGTAAGGGTTTTGGGCTTTTTATTTTATTTTAGTTTGAAATATTGTTGATTTGTTGGGTTTGTTTATTGGGCTAAGACTTAGTAGTGGGCTAGTTAAATGTATTGGGTATTTGGGTTTAGTTATTTAGGTATTAAAAGTAATATAATTTAGGTAGTATTTTTTTATAAAATAGGAGTTTACTAAAGAATTTTTTTAAAATATAAATTGATAACACTTTTTACCTAAGTGGTGCGGACGAAAAATTCCAAGAGGTGCGGACGGAAAATTCCATGGGGTGCGGACGAAAAATTCCAAGGGGTGCGGACGGGATTTTCGACGGAACTTAGCACTAATTTTTTTTTCCCGGGGGTGCGCCCGCCCACCCTGGGCTGGGCTTAGGTCCGCCCTTGTATATACCTTGACACTATAAATTTCGAACCAAACAGGTTCCTGAGAACCCCTAAATAAGCCTAGGTCCGCCCTGTACTTTGAGAGGAATGGAAAAATGTTGTAAATTATGATTTTATTATAAAACAATTTACTTCTTTTACAATGATAACATTTATATCTTTACTCAACCTTTATAATTGATATTTATTTTGGAAAATAGATTTGATGATTAAGATTTTGTGTTGATGAGGAAAGGCTAGAGGACTGATGACAAGACTTGAGAACTTAGCTTAATGTTGTGTATAACTAACTTTAAGATTTTAGTGAGTTATATTGTTGGCTTATGATTTTGTTGTAGTGAACCACGTACACATAATACCTTGTATGATTATTAAAGTAGCTTTTATATTTAGCTTTCATGAATGCATCTTTAGTGTTTTTGAGCATAGGAAGTGAAAGGAAAAGGTTAAAAATATATATTATATATCTAGACACACAAACACACAATCTAATATTTAATCTTCCTCATTTAACTTCAAAAACTTCACAAACAAAACACATAAATATTAGATATATCCATTTGATAATCAACATCTAACGTTGTATTAGATGGGATGGTTCTAATGTTATGACAAGCTTTCCACATTGACAAGCTCCCCAATTAAATATTTGGACTTTTTGGTTAGTTACCTTTTGGGAATATTGGCCAATTCGTAATTGTATGTGAGAATGTGATTTATAAAATCACTTCCAAATATTTCTAACATGGCGATGCACGAACTATTTCAACATGACTGGTGAATCTGCAAGCGACATGACAAGCAAATTCGCGAAGTTGGAGAAATTTGAAGGGCAGGATTTTAGGCGCTGGAGGAAGAAGATGCATTTCTTGTTAACCACACTAAAAGTTGTGTACGTTCTGAGTACACCGATACCTGAAGAAGGGGGGGGGGGAAACGAACCCCTTGATCAACAGAGGAAAAGATCGAAGTGGAAAATGATGATTATATATGCAGAGGGCATATATTGAATGGAATGTGTGATGGGTTATTTGATTTGTACCAGAATGCAGTGTCTGCCAAAGATCTTTGGGATTCTCTTGAATCCAAGTATATGGCAGTGGACGCATCTAGCAAAAAAATTCTGGTAAGTAATTTTAATTCCTACAAAATGGTTGATGATAGACCGGTTATGGAGCAATATAATGAATTTTCGCACATATTGGGTCAATATACTCAACACAATTTGTATATGGATGAGTCAATTTCCGTTTCAAGTATCACTAATAAACTCCCTCCATCATGGAAAGATTTTAAACACACCCTTAAACATTAAAAGGAAGAATTGACTTTGGTTCAATTGGGAAGTCACATTCGAATCGAAGAATCTCTTCGGGTTCAAGAAGTTGGTAAAAATAAAGGCAAAAATGTGGTTGGTCAATCTTCAATTAATATGGTGGAGCATGATGGGAAATCGGGTAATTATAACAAGTTTAAAGGCAAAAAACGCAAGTTTGATCATGGTGATAAAAATTCAAACAAGAAAGCCAAAAAGACATGTTGGAGGTGCCACAAAGTAGGACATTTTAAAAAGGATTGTCATGTGAAATTTCCAGAAAACAACAAAGGTTCGAGTGGAGCCGGTCCAAGTGGGTCCAAGGATCCACCGGCACAAACTGGTATGTTTTCTAATTGTACTTTTAATACAACTGAATATATTAATCTTGTTAATATTGCCAATTTACCTAAGAGTGGTGTAAACAATTTACAACATATGAAAAAGGTTGTAAAATTGTCTACGGCCCTACTAGTAAAAAATTCTGATGGTTGTAGCTCAAGTAAATTCAGTATATTAAATGATTCATACTTGAGCTTTAATGATTTTGATAACCATAAGAGGAATAATGACTACCCATTATCTCAATATACTTTGGGCTTATCAAAGCATGTCCATGATAATTTATCTAGTAGTAACAGTGGCTCAAAGAATTTAAATCCTTTGGGATTTAAGCCCGTAAATGGGCAGGATGGGTGTGGCCCAACTTTGAGTCAACCTTCGGGTATTGATATCAATGCAAGTCTGCCAACGGGCATGAATTTTAATTCGAATACCTTTTCGGATTCAAATTTTAATTCGGTTACGAATTATGTTTCCTTTATCACTGAATCATTTTGTGTCCAGGATGATGAATTTGCATGGTGGGTAGACTCGGGAGCTACGGTGCATGTGTGCAAAGATCTAAGGTGGTTTGAAGTAGGGGCGTGAATTTCTGACACGACCCGAAAACCCGACACGAACCTAACACGCAATTCGCGGGTTTAGGTTTAGTCTAAATGGGTTCGGGTTAGTTTCAGGTTGAACCCGCGAACCCATTTAGGTTAACGGGTCGGGTTCGGGTCAACCTGGTCGGGTTGGCGGGTTGACCCGTTTAACATATTTATACTATATTATATTTTTTACAATATATTTTATATCATAAATTTAATGGGGTGTGTATTTTATGTAATGATTATAACTTAAAAAGAGAAATTAACATAGATTTTATAATTTAAATATGATATTATTATATACATTTATGTTTTTTAAGTAAATTTTAATTTTAATAAATTAATTTCAGAAAAAAAATAAAAAAATTCGGGTTGAACGGGTCGTGTTCGGGTCAACCCACGAAACTTCGGGTCGTGTTCGGGTTCTTATGTATGATACGATTTTCGGGTTCGGGTTCGGGTTTGTGTAAAATTTTCGGGTTCGTGTCGGGTTAAACCCGCCAACCCGCGAACACGACCCGTTTAGCACCCCTAGTTTGAAGAGTGCGAACCTATTGATGATGGATCTGAATTACGAATTGGAAATGTAGCAACCGAGCCTATCAAAGGTGTCGGGAAAGTCAAGCTTGTATTTACTTCTGGCAAACACTTATTACTAGATTATGTGCTGTATGTTCCGGGTATACGGAAGAATTTATTGTCGGGTATTGTATTAAATAATTATGGGTTTAAACAGGTCATTGAGTCTGACAAGTTTATCTTGTCAAGACATGGAACCTTTGTAGGATTTGGATATTTATCTAATGGTATGTTTAAGTTAAATGTTCATGTTCCGTTTGCTAAAGAATCCGTGTGTATTGCTTCTTCTAGTAATAAAGTAGATAATAAATCAAAGTTATGGCATGCTAGATTAGGACGTGTTAATTATTTTAGAATGAAAGACATGTAAAAAATGAGCTTGATACCCGCTTTTGATATGAACAATAATCAATGTCACACTTGCAAGTTAACCAAGATAACAAGAAAACCTTTTAAAGATGTCAAAAGAGAATCTAAGGTTTTAGACCTCATTCATTCTGACTTATGTGATTTTCATAATACTCCCTCGTTTGGAAACAAGAAATATGTTTTGACATTTATTGATGATGCTTCTAGGTTTTATTATGTTTACTTGTTACATGCAAAGGATGAAACGTTAGATAAATTTAAAATATATAAACAAGAAGTAGAATTGCATCAAAAGGATTTGATTAAAAATATTTGTACAGATAGAGGTGGTGAATACTATGATCCAGTTTATTTCCAATCTACTGGTATCATACATCAGACCACTGCTCTTTATACACCACAACAAAATGATGTATCTGAGAGGAAGAATAGGACATTAAAAGAAATGGTTAATTCCATGTTGTCCTATTCGGGTTTGAGTGAAGGATTTTGGGGTGAGGCTATGCTGACAGCCTGCTTGCTATTTATTGAATAGGGTCCCAAATAAAAAGACCAAGGTAACCCCATATGAGCTCTGGCACAAAAAGGCACCAAACTTAAGTCACCTTAAAGTTTGGGGTTGTAGAGCTGTAGTGAGACTCACTGAACCTAAGATTCAAACCTTAGGTGAGAGAGGCATCGATTGCATATTCATTGGATATGCTGAACATTCTCCAGCTCATAGGTTCTATGTGACAGAACCAAATGATTACGTGTCAGTTCACACAGTAATTGAGTCAAGAGATGGAGATTTTGGAAATGAGGATAGGTTTTCCTCAGTACCTAGACTTAAAGATATGCCTCATGTCTAAAAGATTTTGAAAGAAACTCTTCCAATACGAAAGATGTTTCCACTAGTACAGAACCAAGGAAAAGTGCTAGGGTAAGGAAAGCCAAGAACTTTGGTGATGATTTCCAACTTTATTTGGTTGAAGGATCGAGAGATAAAATTGAATATCAATATCCATATTGTTTCAATATTGAGGAAGATCTGAAAACTTTCAGTGAAGCAATGGCTTCAAGGGATGCTTCATTTTGGAAGGAAGCTATTCAAGATGAAACTGATTCTATCATGCAGAATAAGACATGGAAGTTGACCGATTTACCTCCTGGATGTAAACCATTAGGACGTAAATGGATTTTCAAAAGGAAAATGAAAGTGGATGGAAGCATTGATAAATTTAAAGCCAGACTAGTGATACAAGGCTTTAGACAAAAAAGAAGGAATTGACTTCTTTGATACATATGCTCCAGTAGCAAGAATATCCACGATTAGGTTGTTATTGGCTATAGCAGCTATCCACAATCTTGTAATTCATCAAATGGATGTAAAGATTGCATTCCTAAATGGTGAATTGGATGAAGAAATATATATGAAACAACCAGAAGGTTTCATTATGCCAGGAAATGAACATAAGGTTTGGAAGTTGGTTAAGTCATTATATGGCTTGAAACAAGCTCCTAAACAGTTGCATCAAAAATTTGATGATGTGGTGTTGTCAGATGGTTTTATACTTAATCAAGCTGACAAATGTGTATATAGAAAATTTGAATCCTCAGGAAAAGGAGTTATAATTTGTCTATATGTGGATGACATGTTGATATTTGGTACTGACTTAGGTCAAGTTGTTAAAACCAAAGAGTTCTTGTCATCACAGTTTGCCATGAAAGATATGGGGGAGGCAGAGGTGATTCTTGGTATAAAGATCACTCGAGGGAACAATGGTATATCAATATCTCAATTGCATTATATTGAGAAGATCTTGAAGAGATTCAACAGTCTGAATTGTTCTCCAGTTGTAACTCCTATTGATCCTAACATTAGGCTTATGCCTAATCAAGGTAGCCCCATATCTCAACTTGAATATTCCAAAGCAATAGGATGTTTGATGTATGCTATGATCAACACTAGGCCTGATATTGCTTATGCGGTGGGAAAACTTAGTAGATTTACAAGTAACCCGAGCACACATCATTGGCAGGCAATAAACAGATTGTTTAAGTACCTGAAAGGAACTATAAATTATAGTTTGTGCTATTCGGGTTTCCCCTCAGTACTTGAAGGGTTTACTGATGCAAGTTGGATAAATAATAAGGAATATCATTCTTCCACAAGTGGATGGGTATTCTTACTTGGTGGAGGTGCTATCTCCTGGGCCTTAAAGAAACAAACTTGCATCACAAATTCAACAATGGAATCTGAATTTGTAGCTTTAGCAGCAGCTGGTAAAGAAACTGAATGGCTAAGAAATTTGATCTATGAGATTCCTTTGTGGCCAAAACCGATATCACCTATATCTATCAGATGTGATAGTGCAGCTACTTTTGCTAAGGCTTATAGCCAAGTGTACAATGGAAAGTGTAGACACCTAGGTGTTAGACATAGCATGATTAGAGAATTAATCATGAATGGAGTGATATCTGTTGATTTTGTAAGATCTGAGTATCATATGGCTGATCATCTAACTAAAGGGTTAGGAAGAGATCTCGTGAACAAATCAGCCAAAGGGATGGGTTTAAAGTCCACACTTTAATATCCTATGCCAAGACACCCAATTCCCATCTAATTCAACGTTAGATGCTGAATTCAATGTGGAAAGCTTGTCATAAAGATATTGGAACACAACATTAGAATCATCCCAAGGTTTGTGTTCAGACTGCAAGATAAAGTAGGTTGAAGTATAACTTCTTAATAGTTCTTTGATAAATTGCATTTGCAGGTGCAAGAATAAAGAAACTACCTGTAAGAGTATGAAGTTTAGCCGCTTTAAGAAGCTTGGACTTGGCTTTGATATACTCTTTGAAGGATTGGACATAGGCTAGTAAAATATAGTGTCATGTAAGAACATATGGGTTGTAAACTTATGTGTATTTTACCTTCAAGTATTCAAATGGATAGCAAGGGTTCAATCCATAGAGACACCCCGATATTCGAATATTTGAACTGTGTAATTTACTAAGATGAAAATTCAATCCTCAGGACATTTTCATTTATGCATGAGTTTGAGATCTTTGAGAATTGAGTTGAGTTAATCATGGATATCACTAAAATGGGGGTGAAATGTTGGTAATTTTAGTGATTATCAACTTCCATAGTGATATTGGGTTAACTTGTTGAATAGTTATTCTTGTTATTATTTAATCGAGTTAGGTGATGCAGGATTGGCGGACTCGATATTATAACGAGTTAGTGTGTGTAATAGGTTTTGGGCCAAATTGATCTAATTAATTTTAATGGGCTGTTAGTTGAAAATTAAATCAACACTTCAATTAAATATTTGGGCTTTTTGGTTAGTTACCTTTTGGGAATATTGGCCAATTCGTAACTGTATGTGAGAATGCGATTTATAAAATCACTTCCAAATATTTAGACATGGCGATGCATGATATATCTAATATTAATATATTAGATGTTGATTATCAAATGGATATAACTGGTCCGCAAAATTAGGGGATGAGAACAGTTATTTTGAAAACAAATATTTTACACACTATCAAGAATTATTCATCCTTTGGGGTACGGTATTTTCACATCTCAAAGATACAATCCTGTTCTTGTTACGAATTGAGTTTAATCCGTTCGAACTTTTGACTATACCGATCAAATAGTTCGTTCTGATAGTTCTCATACGACTCTCAATTCAATCCAAGCAATTTTATTTGATTCGCTGTGGTCTCATTAAATCCAACCAACATAAACCACTTTTCTTTAATCACACACTAATCTGTCCAAGTTCAAACCGTTATTTGGCAACATGATCCCTTAAGACATGAACAAACTAACCCACCCAAGAACACCATCTTCTATAGTCACAAACCCTAAAACACTCATTCCATTAATCACCTAAACACCATATAATCACATATACTTCTCATGGAGTCACCGGTGAAGGGTACCGCCGGTAAGAAAAACTTTCTAACCCGAACATGGGATCGATATCGATCCTCTCCCTGCTCTGGCAAGAAAAAGGTAGCACCGGAAGGGTTTTTTCCGGTGTACGTTGGACCAGAGAAACAATGGTTCGCCATCAAGACGAAGTATGCTAGTCATTCGTTGTTTCAGATGCTGCTACAAGATACTGAAACCGAATACGGGTATAATACAGCCGGCCCGATACTGCTTCCATGTGAGGTGGATCTTTTTTTAAGGGTGGTGGTAGAGATGGAAGCTAAAGAAATGGAGCCCCATGGGTTCGGGTTTGGTTATGGGTCGCATAGCTCGTTTAATCCTAGCTTGCGGTGCGCAATGGCCAAAGGAGATCGGACTGGAAAAGGGTATGGTGGTTATGAAGTTCTTACACCGTCTAGGTTGGCCAAGATGAAATAATATATAACTATGTACGTGCATGGGATCAAATCTGTTAATTTTGTGTATAACTAGTTGATGCCCCGCCCGCGTTGCGGGGTGATGGCCAAATAATGAGCGAGTGTTAGGCAGCTTATGTGACACCCCAGGAAAACCAGGAAAAAAAACAATGCAACCTAACTAACTTCCTCAGTAACTACGTGCTAAATTTCGGGACGAAATTTCTTTCAAGTTGGGGATGATCTGACACCCCGAACTTTCAAGGTCAACATAACTTAGTATCATTCCTTTTCACACTTACTTATACGCAATGTGTTATGATTAAATGCCACGAGTTGTGTTATAGTTTATGCTTAGTAGGATAGTGACGGTTAAGCCTGTGATTTATAAATTCTCGTTATTTCTCTCTTATGTGCTATGTGTTCTGTACTAGTATAATTCCGCTGAGTTCAACTGAAACTTACGATAACTTTGTTTATATTGCACACCCACGTATGTGGCCCGCACCCATCACAAAGACTACTGGGCCGCTAATATATGTAAACTACTCGGCCCAATTCCATTAGAATTACTTCCTTGTATTTACTACTCCTCGGCCCACTGAGCAACTCGGCCCAATCCCCTCCTTTCTTCATGTATATGTGAGTTATGTATTCTAGTTGCAAACCCTACATCCCTCTAGACAAGTGGCGGCAGTAGACACCCCTCCCCATCGAAGCATCATCTTATTCAGTCGAACTCTTGGTTAGTAGATTCATGCTCATGTTAATTAGTAGTTGTTGATCTTGTTTATGGGTGATTTTGATATATATGCTTTGTGAAATATGATGTGATGCCATGAACAAGGTGGACGAATGTTAAGGTAAATCATGAGAAAATTAATGAATGATTAGAATGATAAACGATTGATGTAAATCCAATAGATATAATCGGCCATGTGGTGAATCGGTTGGAAAAGTATGTGAAATTGAATGTTGTATTATGAGGCTTATGGCTGATTAATATGCATATGATTTGCCTTGAAAGTGCAACCAAACTGAATATAGATCACCTCATCATTGTCGGCCCTTTTGTTCATGTTGGCATAGGAATTGTCAGAAGACATGTGATGGTTTATATGTGTGCCACTAGTTAATGTCTTGCATGAATATTAAGATTTGATATGATTGCTGCTAGTGCTCTCGTGAATAGGGAATAGGCTCTCATTATAAATTGATAACCGATGTCTTGCTTTTGATTGGTCTGATATAAATGTGATTGATGCGTTGAACAGTTAGACGATTAGGGTTGCAGACATACCATGCCGATCACGACGAAACTTAGGTTTCGCCAATATGGATCACGACGAAATACTTAGGTTTCGTCACAAAGAATTCTCTTTCGTAGTGCACCTGCTCATCGGGTGATGGTTGGGTCAATAAACTGTTAGTGTAAATCAAGAAGTTAACATATTAGTTTGTTTGAATGACAAATCTGATGCCATAACTTGGCCTTAATGTTGATTACCCTAGAGTTGTTCATGTGTAGAATTCTAGTGATTACTTTGCTTATAACATAGCCATAATTACTGAATGATATGCATAAGTTAGCTTAGAATGATGATTGAATGTTTATTATGATGTTTGCAAAGTAACGTCTGTTGATTCAGTAACTCCACAAAATTATGTAACCAGTAATTGCTGACGTGTAGCCTTGTAACTGAACCCAACGAAACATAAGGGGTGTTTCGTCATAAGGTAACCCAACGAAACATAGGGATGTTTCGTCATGCTTAGTCTCGACGAACCACATCTTTCGCCGTATGGATGGGAAGTGGTGGTGATTTCATATTTGATTTATAGTATTAACTGGGCCGCACAAGTCTTGGGTAGGTCATGAACCTAATTGTTGTGTGTATACTTGTATTAACGAACAAAGTGTTATGTGTGGCTTGTACATGATGAAACCATAGTGTAAAATTAATGTAAACAGAACTCATGCTAAGAGACTATTTATTGTTGTCGACATGCTAACCGTTATCACTTGAACTGTATGTGAGTCACCTATGCATTAGACTATGTGGTATGTGATTAAGGAAAAACGTGAATTAATCGTATGCGGAATAAGTAGTATA
Organism: Helianthus tuberosus; assembly: GCA_030545235.1. NCBI lineage: Eukaryota > Viridiplantae > Streptophyta > Magnoliopsida > Asterales > Asteraceae > Helianthus > Helianthus tuberosus. The sequence goes on along the minus strand of CM060396.1, from coordinate 153,540,387 downwards.
TGTGAATACGAATCTGATTAAAACTTGGTAACCATAAATAGGTCGTGGTTGATCAAAACTGTTAAACAAGTAACTATCTGCCGAGCAAACCGAGGTGACTTCACACTCTTAAGGCATGGGATTGCCGGTGGGTTGGGAATGGGATTAATAAGCTAAGATGAAACCTGCATATTCACCACTAATAGACTACATTTAACCTGCGTATTCTCGGTTGGGTAGAATAAGTACCCCCGTCCTCGGATTAGGAAGGACGACTACACTAAACCTGCGTATTCTCGGATTGGGAAGAATACGTACCTCCATCATCGGGTTGGGAAGGGCGATTACATTTAACCTACGTATTCTCGGTTGGGTAGAATACGTACCTCCGTCCTCGAATTGGGAAGGACGCCAATATATATAACTAGTCTAGTGGTTTACAACATGGGGTAGCCCCCACTGGGTATGGTTTGGGAATCAAGAACTGATTAACTACTGGTTTTCGAAAGAACTTATGGTTTTTGAAACAACTTTAAAACGAACACCAACTGTGAACTCGCTCAACTTTGTTGTTGACTCGTTGTTACATGCCTTGCAGGCCTTTAGGTGCATATTGTTGGAACTTGCTGTCTGGGAAGCTGGAGTGGTCATGGGTCGAGATACATGGAAACACAACACAAGACTAATGGTTTTATTTTTATGTGGTTTATAAACACTTAACGAATGAATTATGCTCCCGCTGTATACTGTGAACTATTTGTAATGTTGTAACACTCAATGTTATTAAATGAAAATTTATTTAAATATAACTATGAGTTCAATGTGATTGGTGGCTTGATCCTGGTATGTCACACGCCTCACGGGGGATTCCGCATGTGGTATTTTGGGGGTGTGACAGATTGGTATCAGAGCCATTGGTTATAGTGAACTTGGTTTTAAAAGGGGGAAAAAACGGTTTTATAAAACCAGACTATAACCGAACAGTTCTTAAAACGTGAATACGACCATGACACTCAGCTCTAGATTTGTAAGGTTTGTCTTTCTTACCTATTGCATACATTATGTGACTAGTACACATTTATTTATGACAAAACATACGAACACCCACCCGTCACTATAGCATGATAGCATGGATTGCTTGTTCACTTTATGATGCGTTGACAACATACCATAGTCCTCGGATTTTTGTGGTCCTATTACTTTGACGACCTCCGTTTGACATCTGAGTTTGAGGAACCATTTGAAATGAGTTAGGGGGAACTGAGATGAGCATGCAAATCGCAATATTATTGTGGGTGCACACACAATAATAATGTGGGGTGCATGCGAGTCCCAGTGAGCCTTAACAAGTGAAAAAGGGGTTCTGTTCCGTTATTTGATCGATGTGAAACATAACAAACCTATAGGGGTCATAGCAGTGATTGTCCCCTACTCAAACGTGAACTTTCCATTCATCTCTAGATCCCTTCGAATCTCGATGCTATCGATTATTACCTGAACACCCATCTGAACACCTAGCAAACTGTGTAGAATATTAGGTGCATATATGAACATCCCAGAGTTGGATGTTGCAGCGTCGGATGATTGGACGATACCTTTTCACTCCTTGGAGCTCTGTGTGTAGATGCCTTAGATTCCGTAAGGGCGAACGATTCTACAACACCCAAGCAACGTACTGTGTATTACTCAACTAACTTGCAAGATCGAGGGGCAAGAGGATGATCGTAGTATCACACCGACTTCAGCATTAGAACGGTCTTGATTATCAGCAACGAACATCAGCAAATTGACTCCAATTGAATCTTTAACCCTTGTGAGCGACTCATGGGAGCCAACTCTTACGAATCAATCAGGACATAAGCAATGACAATCAACTATAACGTGGAATGTGTAAGTGCCAGCACAATGAGTAGCACTCTTGAATGTGGCACAGAATGTGAAAAGATGGACCTTGATGGTGAAGAATCGTAGGGCTTCGTTTCGAGCAACGACATTGGGAGCAGCAGCCACAGCGACAACACGGTATTCGTAACCCTAGCCTGCAGTATGGAAACAAAGGTGCCTACAACATGGATTGACCGTTGTTAAGTTAAAAAGATAACGACCCAAGTAACAACGGCAGTACTTGAAATTCTTGTAATGAAAACAGTAACACTGGAAATGATGCTCATGGAAGGGCATTTAGGGCTGGCATGGGCAACACCAGGATTACAACAACATGGTGGCCAGCACGTTTGTAAAAGCTAATCATTTTGTTCTTGCTCTGTTCAACCCTGATACTCTCTAGGACCAGACCAGTTATGGGATCGGCTGGGGGCAAGATAATTAAAACCTCGCATGTTGTTAGGGATGCAAATGCAGCCGTATGGGACAAGTTTTCGACATCGACCTTCCTTCCACTATCCACGATGGCGTTGATGTAGTAGTCAGTGATGATTGGTTAACCAAACATCGCGCATTCATACCCCGTGAGGGGAAAGTTACCGTCTGTCATAACGTATCCGAGTGGTGCAAAGGTTAGCATCAATTCAGCAGTGAAGGCCAGAAGTGTCCACGGAGGGATTACCCCGCCATGATAGCACCCGTTACTGAAGACAAGGCTAAGGAAAAGAGGATCGAGGATCCAACAATTGTTTGTGATTTCCCCCTAAGTGCTACCAGAAGAACTGTCAGGTTTACCTTCACATCGTCAGGTGGAACGTTAGATCGGTAGCATGTCAGAAGCAGCCCTGGTTGCAAGAACTGCCTAATTAACATTAGATCGGTAGCATGTCAGAAGCAGCCCTTTATTGTCTTATGCCAGGAAAGTTGCAAGAACTGCCTAATTAACTTCAGGAATTATTGAACATGAGTTTTATCGGACCTATTTTCGCTTTGGGGAGCCTCAGTTATACCAGTATTGGCGACCCGTCGACAAGCTTGCAAGGGACAAGCTTTCATTCGAGGATTTACTAACGAACAAATTATCATCAGATGGAAGTCCAAGAGGAGAATGCTCTTAGAACAGTGTGTCGAACGCAATACAGCCATTTCAATGTTGCACACCATGATCATTGAGTTGACCAACACACCAGCTGCTTCAGGGATCATATGAATCGACCGTATTTGTTGACGACGTTCCGAATCATGATCTGGAGAAAGGAACACCATGGATGACATATGCATCCTATTTCAGCACTTCTGTGGATGGAGCCATTTCATGCGAAGTCTCGTTAAATGTCACATTTAGATTCGGGAGATGCATTTTGATCATGTAACCAACGGAGTGGGAATACACGTGGATCTCGCTAAGACCCATTTTGGTTAAAACCGATCGACACCAAAGATTTCTGTGGGAACACAACAATTCCTTGGCTTCGCTAAATACTATCGAAGATTCATCGAGGGATTTTCAGAAATTACGCTGCTGCAACCTCTCTAGCACAACAGGGTGCTGTGTTCGTGGAAGACAAACAGGGGGACGTCTTTTCCTCTTTCGAAATTTCAAGTCTGCAATGCACCGGGCATCGTCTTCACCCGAGAGTGCGGGAGATTTAGTGATATTCCATGATAGTCCGAATCAGAGTCCCAGTTACACTCCGACACAACACGAAAGAGTGGTGACTTACGTGATGGAGAACAAGGAGGAACTGCACGACAAACAACTGGCGGTGAAACCCGTGGCCTAGGGATTTTAGAGGGAGGCATTACTTAGACGGTACCAGATGCGTTATTAGACCTATCTCGAGGGCCTCCCGTGTACCTTGGCATCGACAGAGCTAAATCAGTTAATGTCATTGCTAGAGGGAACTTCAGGATGCTTTCAACTATGAAACTTGAACGTGCACGAGCTTCGCAGCTCACTATCGACTCTAGCTTACCTGATCAGACTCGTTCTGTTCAAACTGGAGAACTAAAGTAAGGGGATTTTTCAAGTTAAACCCATGTGGTGCATGGAGGAGCAACCTTTGACAGGTCGGACGATACTCGCTACCTCATGGAACGGATGTGGGTCTTATTATACAACAACTGAAGGTAACTCGCGTTGAGAAAAACACACCGACTTCGATATTCTAGCCGTCTGGGTTTTGGTGAGAAGCAATATGAGTTATGAACTTTGTACTGATGATCGGGCATGAAGGCCCACCTAGCTAGGCATGGGAATGATGTTTGACTTGGGGGAAAGTCAAGGTGACGTGTTAGCAACCAGAAACATCTATATACAAAGCGAAAACAGACTTCCGTGGAGTTGGTCGCTAGCCTATTTATAACTCGAAACGGAAACAACATCACCTGGATGATCGTGGATTGTCCCACATAACCAGCACACTATCTAGCTATCAAGGAAACAGATAAGTTCTCCACTCTAGCAGACGTATACCGAAGAGAAGTGGTCACTAGTGTGACACCTGTGTCACTTCAACCATCAAACAAATACCAAACCAAGGAAATATCGTATTTCATACTTGGGATTTGTATAAACATGTGTATCATTTGCACATGTAAATTCTTGTTCAATTTCAAGCCTTAAATCGCTTTCTGGAAGGTTATACGCGCACTGATGCGTAAATATAACTAGTTTAATGCAACAAACACTCCGGAATAGTGACACAGGCTTAACATACCTTAAATAACCTGTACATAACTTAGAAATAAGTTTTGAATGGTTTGGTGTGATTGAAAAGTAGTCTATTAGATCACAGGGACTATTTATGTCAAACTGTGAAACTATACCGATTCGTATGATGATGAACATTCTGGAACTTGATCATAAGTTAAACATACCCTAAATATCCTTTACATAGCTTAGAAATAGGCTTTGAGGGGTTCGGTATGCTAAAATAAACTTTTGGGTCATTCAGGGACTAAAAGCGTCAAAAAGTAAGTTTGCATTTTCGCGCATAACTTGCCTTCTGAATACATCCGGACATCCAAAAATTTATGTAAGCACTAAAATATTTTATTTTAGTGTTTGACATGAGAAAAATCCATTCGTCGCGCAATTTGGATCGTTTTTCGCGCTTATGCGCATTCCTTCGTAATTAAGCGAACATCGCGATCGTACGACCAAACGAACCAACATCCGGCATATTTTTGAGCATGTTTCATGTCCACAATGTTTAGGCATCCTTGTGGAGCCTTGAAAATGATTTAACGGGCTTCAAACGTGTGGAAAATGGACTGAAACATGTGCAGGGACCTATTCTGCCATTTCTGTTTGAAAACGGCAGATAGGGGGTTAGGCGTGACGCGAGGGACCCTAGGCGTCACGCGAGGCCCTTTCAGATTAGCAAAAGTCGTTTTAACAGTTGTTAATAGCTCTTATGCACTCCAAACCCAATTCCACTTGTTAATCCCTGATGGGCGGGGGGCAATTTGAGTACCCTTAATGTTCCAACACATGTACGGATGAGATTGAAGCACGGTGTTCAAGAAACGATCCTAACGGTGGTCCATTTCCTATAAATACCCAACCCTTTCATTTGCAAAAACCCACACCTTTGAAATCTGAACTTGCTCTCTAAGTTGTTGTGTTTAACACTTCATACCTGAGAGTGTTCGGATTCAAACCTTCCGTTCTTGGACCCTTTGTAAGTGTTCCTTCGTTCTTTTCATTCGTTTTAGCGTTAAAGTCAAACTTTGTTTGACTTTCTACATTGACCAGTTTATGGTCAATGCGAAGTTCGTTTGAACTTCATAACGTGAGCGTAATCACGATGGTTATAGTCCCTAGTTACTATACCTACTGATTACCACGTTATCTAGGCTCAGTGACGAGCCGTAGTTTCGGCCAAAATACGTATTCTTGCGTATTTTGTAACCAAACTACTATTGGGTATCAAAACCGTTTGTTTTGATACCAAACCTGTTTTCTAAACTTAGTTAAGCATGTTTTAACATGCTTAGCTCGTCACTTTTAGTTTAGTGCTTATATAGGGTCGTAAGGTAAGCGATCTAAACAATCGCTTATACTTTCGAACCCGACCCATTTGGTCGATCATTAGGATCCGATCAAACATATTAGGTGACCATAGTTGTATAGGGAATAACCTTCCGAGGTTATACCTTATGGTCACATCGTTTGAGTAGTTGTATGATAGGTAGTATATATGCCTTAGGTAAATGACCAAAATGCCCTTTTTACGCCAAAATTCATATTAAGCATAAGTAACATAACTTTTGACATCTAAACTGATTTGGCAACAATATTAGATATGTTAAGGCATATTCTACTTGTCATAGGACTAGTTAGGCGGTCCGAACGCGTTTCACGCAAACGACGCGTTAAAGTAGCATAAGCTACCTAAACGGGTCGTAATGGGTCGTAAGCACTTAGGTTAGGTTTCATTTTAGTATGTAGGCCTTGTTAAACCATATCATATGAGTTCCCACACTCATTTGGTTTACAAGACCACATCCTATCCAATCTTTCGATTTAGGTCCGGTTTATTTATGTAGTTACCTATATTAGGTACCGTTTGATTTCCGAGACTCCTCTAGCTTGCTTGGTAGTTGTTCAAGGCTTCTAAGCACTCTCAAGTGAGTACATAGACCCCTCTTTTACTGTTTTCCAAACTTTTTGGGGTGAAGCATGTGTACCTATCTGTTATTTTCATGATTTCAAAGTATAATTGATTATACATGTTATTACTTATCATTTGACAAACTAAATGACTATCTATGGTTTAAACACTGATTTCTCAATGAACATAAAATAAAATGTTGAATTGTACTTATTTTATGTTCACCAGACCGATTGGTAGTATGATATAGCGCTATAGGATTAGACACCCCATTCCTGTTGTCATGGAATGTCTGAAACCAATTTGTTTCTCCATCCAAATAGGGATTTCCTTTGTGGTATCCCTATAGTCTCAAAGGTGTATTTTGATGCACTAGGTCTGAATGAATTCTTAAATTACATTATTTTTGTATATTTAGTTATACTCCCAAAGGTATATTTTGATATACTCCCATATGTGATCTTGTACAAAACCAACAAACATTTTGTTAATCATTAAAGCATAGTTTGATATGTTATCTTCAAAATCTAAAACATAGTTTAATATGTTATTCATAAATCCAAAGTATACTTTTAATATGCTACGATAAGGTTATTCGTTTAACCTTACATTATTTTACAGAGCATAACTTTTAATCTATTCAAATACTTTGTTTTGTACATTTTTACTTGTGGTTTAATCATTTTACTTACCATACATAACTTTTGTCTACACATTACATGGTTTACATTTAACTTGGGTTATACAATAACATTGGACTATTGGTTTAAACATGAACATTCTATATTGGTGGTTTGGTTTGAGTAAGTGACTTAAGTAACGAGGCGTGTGTAATATGATATAAGCATGGTGGATACGCCGCTGGTACTTCTTATATATAAGTGTTTGTATGGTATTACATATCGTAGCGTTATTTGAATCATTTCAATTTAAGACATATAACATTTTATACAAATAACATATTTTTCACAAGACATTGTTTTACAAACAACTTATCTTATACAAACTCATTTTTACTTGGTTATTCATTTAACCTTACATTACTCTTTTACGTACCATCTACTTTATCATCACTTTTCGAATGATTTATAAAACAGAACATTTTACAAGGATCATGACTGACTTTTGTTAAACAACATTTTCTAAACTTATAAGTCATGAATCCTATATTCACAAAACCTATGTATCTCACAGGCATTTTTATGCTGACGTACCTATTTTTACATATGTTTCAGGTGCTGTTGTCACACCCCGACCGCGTAAAACAACAAACCGCGGTGGAAACATCGGGGCGTGTTGCGACAGAATTAATTGTTTCATAACCATGGCACACAAAGTGTATTTTATTTATTAAACAAGGGTGTTACATTGTTTCAAACAGGAAATTAACGAGTTCAGAACATAATTAAACATAGTCTATCTTCTTTTAAAGTCTCTAAGGCACAGGTCCGCCCTAGTATCATGATCAACATCCTATGGAAAAGCACCTGAAAACACATGTGAAAATAGGTACGTCAGCATAAAAATGCCTGTGAGATACATAGGTTTTGTGAAAATAGGATTCATGACTTGAGTTTAAGAAAATGTTTAATCATGAACCCCGTACTTTGCTTTGTCTTGTAAATCATTTGAAAACAATAAGGTCAGATGATATGTATAAGTAATGTCAGGTTAAATAAATAACCATGTAAAAATGTGTTTGTATAAGATAAGTTGTTTGTAAATCAATGTCTTGTGAAAAGTATATTATTTGTATAAAAATGTTCTATGTCTCAAACTGAAATGATTCAAATAACGCTACGCCATGTAATACCATACAAACACTTATATATAGGAAGTACCAGCGGCGTATCCACCATGCTTGTATCATATTACACACGCATCGTTAACTTAATCACTTAATCAAACCAAACCAACCAATGTAAGAAGTCTATGTTTAACCAAATTGTCAAATGTATTGAATAATATGTCAAAGTGTTTATGTCAAGATGTAAACCATGTCAAATGTCTATGTCAAATATCCATGTCAAATGTCTATGTCAAAATATCCATGTCAAATGTCTATGTCAAAATGTCATGTATGGCAAGTGAAATGTCTCAACTAAACCATATGCACAAAAAGAAAGTATTGAGGTAAAACTTGGTTTAAATCAAAGCTATGTTTTGTGTAGATGCATGCAACTATTTAATATGAACATTTATGCGGTATTGTGAAAATGCATACATCCAAGCCTGGCGACTGTGGTGATAAACCCTTTAAACAAATTAAAGGTCTATCTGTCTTAATGTCAACGAATTCGGTCATTCCTTTCTGTCCCCTTTCCCTGGGATGTCCGGAACGGGAGTTGTCAATTCCTATGGTACCACTACCTACTAACGAACGGCGTAGCTAATGTTAATGAATGTATTGTCCCATGTAAACAAACCAAATGTCATACCAAAAATGTAAACATGTTAAAACAATGCACTAAGTATGTAATCAAATGAACATACATAGCGTGAAATGTCATGTAAAACGATGTACTAAGTGATGCACACAATGGGCACACCTAGCAGGAAATGTCATGTAAAACGATGTACTAAGTGATGCACACAATGGGCACACCTAGCAGGAAATGTCATGTAAAACAATGTACTAAGTAATGCACACAATGGGCACACCTAGCAGGAAATGTCATGTAAAACAATGTACTAAGTAATGCACACAATGGGCACACCTAGCAGGAAATGTCATGTAAAACAATGTACTAAGTAATGCACACAATGGGCACACCTAGCAGGAAATGTCATGTAAAACAATGTACTAAGTAATGCACACAATGGGCACACCTAGCAGGAAATGTAATGAAATCATGTACTATAATGTACTAACGAACATAGCAGGTATATGATGTGAAAACAGGAAAGCATGAAAGTAACAAGTAGGCACATGTGTTCCACCCCAAAACAGTTTGGAAAACAGTAAAAGAGGGGTCTATGTACTCACTTGAGATTGCTCAGTTGTCAAAAGATAACCACCAAGTAATGCTATAGATCTCGGAATCAAACGGCACCTAATATAGGTAACTATGTTAATAAACCGGACCTATCTCGGAAGACTGGGTAGCATTAGGGTTTGTAAACCAAATGAGTGTCGGAACTCACGTGATATGGTTTAACAAAGCCTACATGCTAAATGTAACTTAACCTAAGTCTTATTGACCCATTATGATCCGTTTAGGTAGCTTACGCTACTTTAACGCATCGTGCGCGTGAAACGCGTTCGGACCGCCTAACTAGTCCTATGACAAGTATTATATGCCTAAACATGTTACATAATCAGTTACGTGACAAAAGTTTAGGTTACATATGCTAAATTACCAATTATGTATGAAAAGGGTATTCTGGTAATTTACCTAAGGCATATAAACTACCTATCATACAACTACTTAAACGATGTGACCATAGGGTATAACCTCGAAAGGTTATTCCCTACCTACTATGGTCACCTAAAGTATTTGGTCGGATCCTAATGATCGACCAAACTGGGTCGGGTTCGAGGTATAAGCGATTTATTAGATCGCTTACCCTACGACCCTAGACAACGTGGTAATCAGTAGGCATAGTCCCAAGGGACTATGACCATCGTGATTACAATCACGTTGCGAAGTTCTAACGAACTTCGCATTGACCATTACTGGTCAATGCTGAAAGTCAAACAAAGTTTGACTTTCTGACTCGAAAAGCAGTAAAAATAGGGAAAAGAACGAAAGAATACTTACGAAGGGTCCCCGAATGCTAACCCAATGGTCAATGCTGAAAGTCAAACAAAGTTTGACTTTCTGACTCGAAAAGCAGTAAAAATAGGGAAAAGAACGAAAGAATACTTACGAAGGGTCCCCGAATGCTAACCCAGATCAAAATAGCTCAGGTATGAAACGAAGGTTCCAACTTAGAGCCCAAATGATCAGATTTGTGGGTTTTTAAGCCAAAGGGGGGTGGGTATTTATAGAAAAAGTAGAGCCGCTAGGATCGTTTCTTGAATATCGTGCCACGATCCGAGCCGTACACTTGTCACAAAGTTGTGGTGGCTAGAAACTTGTTCTTATCCGCTGACTAGACCCGTTTAGAATGTGTGGACACGAATCAATCAGCTGCAACTTGTTAAAAAGACATTGAATCTGGTCCAGATCACTCACTCGCGTAGCGCGACGGGTAGAGCCTTAGGGCTCGCGCTACGCGACTGCCTCCCAGTTCCAGAATTGTTTCAAACTTGGCAGAAATGGTCCCTGCACGTGTTTAAGCCCCTTTTCGATGCGTTTGAACCCCGTTAACCTCATTTTAAGGCTCTAAAATGAAGTTAAAGTATAGGGAACTCAAAACATGTTCAAAAATATCTCAGATGATGGTTCGTTTAGTCGTACGAACGCGATGTTCGCTTAATTACGACGGAATGCGCATAAGCGCGAAAAACGATCCAAATGACGAAACGAATGGATTTTTCTTAAGGCGAACACTAAAATATAATGTAGTCATGCTTACATAAATTTTTGGATGTCCAGATGTATTCAGAACGTAAGTTATGCGCGAAAATGCAAACTTGTGCACTTTTTGACACTTTTAGTCCCTGAATGTCCCAAAAGTTTATTTTAGCACACCGAACCTCTCAAAGCCTATTTCTAAGCTATGTAAAGGATATTTAAGGTGTGTTTAACTTATGGTCATGTTCCAGAATGTTCGTTACAGTTCTAATTGACATACTTTCGCAGTTTGTCATATTTAGTCCCTGTAAGCTAATTAACTTGTTTTTGCCATACCAAAGCCTTTAAAACTTATTTCTAAGTTATGTAAAGGTTATTTAAGGTATGTTGAGTATATGTTGATGTTCCGGAGTATTTATCGCATTAAACTGAGTACGTTTACGCACTAGTTTGCGTATAACTCTCCAGAAAGTGATGTAGAGTTTGAAATTACATAAAAGTCAAAACATGAAAAATGTATAACATAACAAAACAAACATTGTGATCAAATAACATTGTTTTATTGATAACGGAACTGTTCATAGTGATTACAAGCACAGTTGTTACAGCTGTCTTGAGATGATTGTTGATACATGCTACATTTAGGATGGACTCGTGCCTTAGCGACTTTAAAACTTGGAAGATCATAGTTGTACTTATTTGGTTGTATTAAAACAATGAGTTCATTTATTCAATAAAACAAATTTATTTATTCCATGGTTATGAAACAATGATTCTGTTACAACACTCCCCGACGTTTCCGCCACGTCTAGTTGTTTTACGTGGTCGGGGTGTGACAGCTAGGCACGGGGTGCCAACCTTCATCATATCTGATCGTGACACGCGTTTTATCTCTGAATTGTGGCAAGCAATGCACAAATCTCTTGGCTCTCGATTAGTCATGAGCACAGCTTATCACCCGCAAACAGATGGGCAATCTGAACGCACCATCCAAACCCTTGAAGACATGCTCCGAGCATGTGTTATCGACTTTGGAACGGTTGGGAAAGGCATTTACCGTTAGTGGAGTTTTCGTATAACAACAGTTACCACATCAGCATCCAGGCTGCTCCGTTCGAGGCATCGTACGGCCGGAAGTGCCGATCAGCTCTATGTTGGGCAGAGGTTGGTGACAGCCAAATCACTGGCCCAGAACTTGTAGTAGATACAACAGAGAAGATTGCTCTGATACGACAGCGAATGGCGGCAGCTCATGACCGACAGAGAAGCTACGCTGATAAGCCCAGGAAACCACTCGAGTTCCAGGTTGGGGATCGAGTGCTACTTAAAGTTTCACCTTGGAAAGGTGTAGTTCATCTTGACAAATGAGGCAAACTCAACCCGCGATACGTCGGACCATTCAAAATCATTGACAAAATAGGCAAAGTGGCCTACAAACTGAGCCTACCCGAAGAACTCAGTGGAGTTCATAACGTATTCCTTGTGTCGAATCTGAAGAAGTGTCTGTCAGATGAAACCCTCATAGCTCTTTTCAAGGAGCTCACCATCGACGATCAGTTGCGATTTGTCGAAGAACCAATGGAAATCTTGGACCGGGAGGTCAAGATTCTCAAACGCACCAGGATACCTATTGTTCGAGTTCGTTGGAACTCCCGTCGTGCCCCAGAGTTTACCTGGGAACGAGAAGACCAAATGAGACACAAATATCCCCAGTTGTTCGAGAACAATGAAACCACTACTGAGGCTGAAGCTACTGCGGAATTTCGGGACGAAATTCCAAACCAACGGGGGGATGATGTGACACCCCAGGAAAACCAGGAAAAAAAAACAATGCAACCTAACTAACTTCCTCAGTAACTACGTGCTAAATTTCAGGAAGAAATATCTTTCAAGTTGGGGATGATGTGACAACCCGAACTTTCAAGGTCAACATAACTTAGTATCATTCCTTTTCACACTTCCTTATACGCAATGGGTTATGATTAAATGCCACGAGTTGTGTTATAGTTTATGCTTAGTAGGATAGTGACGGTTAAGCCTGTTATTTATAAATTCTCGTTATTTCTCTCTTATGTGCTATATGTTCGGTACTAGTATAATTCCGTTGAGTTAAACTGAAACTTACGATAACTTTGTTTATATTGCACACCCATGTATGTGGGCCGACACCCATCACAAAGACTACTGGGCCGCTAATATATGTAAACTACTAGGCCCAATTCCATTAGAATTACTTCCTTGTATTTACTACTCCTCGACCCACTGAGCAACTCGGCCCAATCCCCTCCTTTCTTCATGTATACGTAAGTTATGTATTCTAGTTGCAAACCCTACATCCCTTTAGACAAGTGGCGGCAGTAGACACCCCTCCCCATCGAAGCATCATCTTATTCAGTCGAACTCTTGGTTAGTAGATTCATGCTCATGTTAATTAGTAGTTGTTGATCTTGTTTATGGGTGATTTTGATATATATGCTTTGTGAAATATGATGTGATGCCATGAACAAGGTGGACAAATGTTAAGGTAGATCATGAGAAAATTAATGAATGATTAGAATGATAAACGATTGATGTAAATCCAATAGATATAATCGGCCATGTGGTGAATCGGTTGGAAAAGTATGTGAAATTGAATGTTGTATTATGAGGTTTATGGCTGATTAATATGCATGTGATTTGCCTTGAAAGTGCAACCAAACTGAATATAGATCACCTCATCATTGTCGGCCCTTTTGTTCATGTTGGCATAGGAATTGTCAGAAGACATGTGATGGTTTATATGTGTGCCACTAGTTAATGTCTTGCATGAATATTAAGATTTGATATGATTACTGCTAGTGCTCTCGTGAATAGGGAATAGGCTCCCATTATAAATTGATAACCGATGTCTTGCTTTTGATTGGTCTGATATAAAGGTGATTGATGCGTTGAACAGTTAGACGATTAGGGTTGCAGACATACCATGCCGATCACGACGAAACTTAGGTTTCGCCAATATGGATCACAACGAAATACTTAGGTTTCGTCACAAAGAATTGTCTTTCGTAGTGCATCTGCTCATCGGGTGATGGTTGGGTCAATAAACTATTAGTGTAAATCAAGAAGTTAACATATTAGTTTGTTTGAATGACAAATCTGATCCCATAACTTGGCCTTAATGTTGATTACCCTAGAGTTGTTCATGTGTAGAATTCTAGTGATTACTTTGCTTAGAACATAGCCATAATTACTGAATGATATGCATAAGTTAGCTTAGAATGATGATTGAATGTTTATTATGATGTTTGCAAAGTAACGTCTGTTGATTCAGTAACTCCACAGAATTAATGTAACCAGTAATTGCTGACGTGTAGCCTTGTAACTGAACCCGACGAAACATTAGGGATGTTTCGTCATAAGGTAACCCGACGAAACATAGGGATGTTTCATCATGCTTAGTCTCGACGAACCACATCTTTCGCCGTATGGATGGGAAGTGGTGGTGATTTCATATTTGATTTATAGTATTAACCGGGCATCACAAGTCTTGGGTAGGTCATGAACCTAATTGTTGTGTGTATACTTGTATTAACGAACAAAGTGTTATGTGTGGCGTGTACATGATGAAACTATAGTGTAAAATTAATGTAAACAGAACTCATGCTAAGAGACTATTTATTGTTGTCGACATGCTAACCGTTATCACTTGAACTGTATGTGAGTCATCTATGCATTAGACTATGTGGTATGTGATTAAGGAAATACGTGAATTAATCGTACGCGGAATAAGTAGTATATGTGAATACGAATCTGATTAAAACTTGGTAACCATAAATAGGTCGTGGTTGATCAAAACTGTTAAACAAGTAACTATCTGCCGAGCAAACCAAGGTGAGTTCACACTCTTAAGGCATGGGATTCCCGGTGGGTTGGGAATGAGATTAAGAAGCTAAGATGAAACCTGCATATTCACCACTAATAGACTACATTTAACCTGCGTATTCTAGGTTGGGTAGAATACGTACCTCCGTCCTCGGATTGGGAAGGACGACTACACTAAACTTGCGTATTCTCGGATTGGGAAGAATACGTACCTCCGTCCTCGGATTGGGAAGGACGACTACATTTAACCTACGTATTCTCGGTTGGGTAGAATACGTACCTCCGTCCTCGGATTGGGAAGGACGCCAATATATATAACTAGTCTAGCGGTTTACAACATGGGGTAGCTCCCACTGGGTATGGTTTAGGAAACAAGAACTGATTAACTACTGGTTTTCGAAAGAACTTATGGTTTTTGAAACAACTTTAAAACGAACACCAACTGTGAACTCGCTCAACTTTGTTGTTGACTCGTTGTTACATGCCTTGCCGGCCTTTAGGTGCATATTGTTGGAACTTGCTGTCTGGGAAGCTGGAGTGGTCATGGGTCGAGATACATGGAAACACAACACAAGACTAATGGTTTTATTTTTATGTGGTTTATAAACACTTAACGAATGAATTATGCTTCCGCTGTATACTGCGAACTATTTGTAACGTTGTAACACTCAATGTTAATAAATGAAAATTTATTTAAATATAACTATGAGTTCAATGTGATTGGTGGCTTGATCCTGGTATGTCACACGCCTCGCGGGGGATTGCGCATGTGGTATTTTGGGGGTGTGACAGCTTATTGACACGAAAAACAATTAAACCGAGTCAACCAATTAAAACAAAACACTTTTATAGTCTTGATAAAAAAACTAAAACAATGGCAATATTGTAATTTTTAACTGAGGGAAAGTTGTATTTTTTGACTGGGGTAAAATCGTAATTTGCTAATAGCTAAAGTGATGGCAGTACTGTAAATCTGAACCAGGGGCAAAATTGTAAATTTTCACCGGGGCAAATTCGTAATTTTGAACTTGGGGTATCGACGTAATATAAATTTGAACTCAGGGCATAATCGTAAATTTAAGCCGGAGGAAAAACCACAATTTTATTTTGAACCAAGGGCAAAATTGTAATTTTCAGTTGGGGGCAAAAGCATAATTTTATTTTGAACCGGGGAAAAAACGTAATTTTGAACTTAGGGCGAAATCATAATTTTTTAAACGGGGAAAAATCACATTTTTTAACAGAGGGCAAAATCGTAATTTTTAGCTGGGGGCAAAAACATAATTTTATTTTGAACTGGGGGTGAAAAGGTAATTCTGAGCTGAGGGCAAAACCACAATTTTATTTTGAATCGAGGGGAAAATCGTAATTTTGAGCTGGGGACAAAAGCGTAATTTTATTTTGAGCTGGGGGCAAAACCATAATTTTAAAGACGGGCAAAAACGTAATTTTAAAATGGATATAAAATAATAAACTCGTTGGTCCAATGCGGGAGTGCCAGGCAAAATCGTAATTTTGAACTGAGTGGGAAATCGTAATTTTGAGATGGGGAAAAAACGTAATTATATTTTGAGTTGGGGGGCAAAACGGTAATAAAACGTAATTTAAAAATGGATATAAAACAATAAACTGGTTGGTCTAATAGGGGGAGTGCCAGGCAGCTGCCTGGCACTATTCCCCCCATTTGGTAAAATTTATATGTTTTTTTGGAAGGAGACTTTCTCTGTACAGGACCGATCAGGTCTCCGGGGTCATGTCAAAGACATTTCCCCGTCAGCCCCGCTCTTCCGGACGCGATGTTCGATCGGGCCCCGGCCGGCGCGCAAGCTGACTTCCGCCCGGAAACCATACTGCCCCCACACGAGAGACTCGTTGGGGTAACAGCTGGGTAAAACCGGGTTGCCCTCAAGACCGCACCATGCCTCGGTAGGATACGATCCATCATTGGGACGATTTGTGTAGGAAATATGGATTTGTGTGATGATTTTGCTAAATTATTTTCTACATGTATATATTTAACTAGGTTGTATTATACAGGTTAAATATAACAAAATAGAGTGACTATTATTTTAATTTATAGGTATTATAAATAGTGGTGAAGTTTGAAATTTTTTACGGGGGGTAAAAAACGTATATACCCAAAAATTTCTATAGAACCGGGGGGTGGAAAACATATATACCTAAATATTTCTATACGAAAACTACATATATAACACTACTGGCCGAAAAGTTCGGGGGGTCGGGCGCCCCTCCCGGTCCCTTCAAAACATCGCCCTGATTATAAATTTGTGTATTATACGGATTGACTATAAAAATGTTTACCATAAACTTTTATATAATCCTTATCACACGGTTAAGAAATATTATAATATTATAATCTCATACATTCATAATTTAATAATTTATCAAACGTGTTGAGCAAATATAAATTATAATCTTATAAAAATGTGTAATATCTTAGCACATGATTGAATGTGTGTATTGTTGATTGGTATATCAATTGTTTTATAAATTATAATATTATTTAAATCTTCCATGTGATAAATTCAATTTTGTTTACAAGATTTGTACAAATATGTATATTATAAATTAAAATTAGAGTTAATTGTCCGGATGGTCCCTGTGGTTTTACATTGTTTCACGTTTAGTCCCCACCTTTTGGAAATAGCAGGTATGCTCCCTATGTTTTGTCATTTTGTTACTTGGATAGTCCCCTGAGATTTACTCTGGGGACTATCCGAGTAACGCAATGACAAACCATAGGGAGCATACCTACTATTTCCAAACTAACTGACATCCACTCAGGGGACTATCCGAGTAACAAAATAACAAATCATAGGGAGCATACCTGCTATTTTCAAAAGGTGAAGAGTAAACGTGAAAAAATATAAAACCACAGGGACCATTCGAGCAATTAACTCACTCTTAAAATTATAATATCATTTGTATTATTACATTGTCTTTGTTATAAAATTATTTAATAATATTAGGAAGTTTGACCAACTTTTTAGGTAAAAATTAATTGATATACACAACATTACTTTATAAAAAAATACCCCATTCAACAAATTACATATAAATCAAGTTAAAACATATAACTCTTTACTTTATGTGTGGATAATTTATTGCTGTGCTGATAATTATTTGATTCAAGAATTAAATCTATTATATAATTCTTTACTAGGTTATAGACCCACGTCTTACATGGGTTTGAGAATAGAAAATGAAAGACTTTAAGATGTGTTTTCTATTTAGATAAACTTGAATGAGTTTTTTTTTTAAATAAACTAGGGTTTATCACCCGCCGCGATACGACGGGGGCCTAGAAATTAAGACGTAACACATATGAATAAAGCTTAGGTACAAAACGTTCATAAGGTGTTATTTGGCGATACGACATATGTGTGTATAAACGAACTCCTTAATTGATGACATTTCGAATAGGCCGTTTGTATGAAATATAACAAATGAAAACATAGGGAAAATAGAGGCCATGAGAAATAGGTGAAGAACATCACCATGATGTGTCACTTTGTTAGCATCCTTCTAAATATACAACATCAAAACCTTTTAAAACACATGAATAAAAAAACAATACAATTGAGTAGAAACAAAGGAAACCTAAATAAAAAATAATAATAATAATTACTTTAAGCACACAATCATACTGGGTATTTGAGAAGAACATATTACATGTACCTAAAAGGGGACCAACTTTGACAACAAAAATGCATCTGATTAACACCTGTTAGAGGAAATAACACATTTAAAAAAGAGACCAAAGTAAAAAAAAAGATAAATGCCAATGATCAATGAGACACTATTGGATTAAAAGCACTTAAATAAAACACAAAAACATATATGTATAAAGTGCTACTGTTGTTACGGGTTAACGTTGGATGTAAAGCTGAAACATAGAAAGTTGGTGTTACTGCAAACCTGAAACACAGAAGGCAAAAAAAAAAAAAAAATAGATTATTGGTGAATTAGCATACGTATCAAGAGATATGCGTTTTTCGTTTCCTAGGGTGAGTCGTAGAAAAAGAGTCATTGTTCTTTTTGTTAGTCATATTTTTCTTCAAGTATGCCAATGTAGTCTCTTTTAAGAAAGAAAGTGAACATGTGATTCCAATGAGTTAAAATGTAGATATCATAAGTACCGGTAGAGCTGGTGATTGTCTTTACGATGCGCAGGACGGAAAGCCTTTCATAATCACATAAATCAAAGTAAATGTGGGGAATAACATCAGTTTAAGGTGTGGAAGTGATGATTGAAGGCTGGCCTTTTCGCATAAAAGTGTTGTCATTGACAATTTTCATGTACAAACCGGCCGGAGCTTACATAATTGCTATTTTAATGTGTGCAGTTTACCTGGTTAGGCAAGACGTCTCCAGCATATTTGTTAACTTGATTGTTTAAAAATTCAAAAATTAAAGACTCCATTTAATCCTTCCGGTACAAAACAACCAACAATAATCTTATTTCTTAACCAACAAGAATCATAAAAAAACTAAATCATAAACACCATAAACTTTCTATACTACCTCTGCTAACAGAAGGGAGTCCAAGAAACCAAGAGGAATCCTATATTTGCCACACAATTCAACCTTATGCAATGGAGGCTAAACAGGATGACGAAAGTAAACGCCAAAGAAACAAAATGAACTGTGTTATTATCAATGATAGCATAATAATCATCAGTCATAAATACAATACCTATAAACCACCTGATGACGGGGGTAGCCCAAATCTCCATAAAATGACTAATATACATAACAGCTTAAAAGGTTAAAAGGTTGAGAGGTTCAAAACGCGCAAACTCAGGTGAACAGTAAAAATGACAAGCACAGTGTCCGGTCACATCAACACTTAACGTGTGAACCATTTCTGCACAGACAGAACATGTGCACAGAGAACACCCTTTTGTCCGCAGGTCCAAACCGTTCAACCCCTAAAAGGGTAAGTCCCTCACTGCAAGCAAGGTTCATTAGTTAAAGGTTTCTCCTTTGAGAAACCTCTTCCCCTATAAATTGCAGCCCATGCCAAACATATGGGACACTCCAGAATCAGCTGAAAACTATCTTAACTATCTGATTCTCCTTCTCCTCTCAAGAACAAGCTTCATGCTTGCTTCTCTTCTTCTTCTCCCATGAGAACTAGCTTCATGCTTCTCTTCTTCACACCAAATAATTCATCTTCTCCAACGATTACGTTCTGGGCTGGTTTCATATCAGTCTAGAATTCAAGAAGAATAACAATAACACTAATGAACCTCTCTCCACGTCTTGCAAACGTGGGGGGACCCCACGACCTGCATTAGGCTAATCGAAACCCTTGAACCCTTTTACCCGGAGATATCGCTACAGGCCTTGGTCTATTATTTGTTGCATCAACAAGTTGGCGCCCACCGTGGGGCTACGCCGCTTACTTTATCTTAAAGACCAGCTGTATAGCTCTATTTTCTCTTTACATCATGTCTGAAAGCGAGTCTCTCGGTCAGGTAAATCAGGTGCCTAACAACACCGATTTAACACCAAATTCGGGTCGGATCTCACCGGTCTTATCTACACCTCTTTCTACTCCCGGAAGTACTCCACCGGGATATGTTCCCGGAGTTCACTTCTTTTCAAACACAAACCCATCTCGGTCAGGGGTTGCACCTACTCAAATCGATGTAATGCATACACCGGAACACATAGATCTAACACCCGAGTGACTAGCTAGAAATTTCTTACAACTGAGATTTCTTCTCAACTAGCATGTGAGCTTAGAAAGGAAAAAAAGGGTGAGAATAAGACTAAATTATGAGGAGTCTGAACCCTCATTATCACATGGCCCTCCATCTCTTCCTTTTAGCAGCTCACGTTCAGCCACATCTTACCTTGAAGCTGGTCCTAGTGTGACAGACCAACCACTCAAGCCCTTTAGCTTTTGGGGAGGCCAAGTCCAACCGTTTTTCCCTTATTTACCTCCCAACCCGTTACAACCAGTGCACCTATGGGGCATAAAATCACTCTTGATCAATTATGGCAGTCACCAGCTTCAAGTGTTCCCCCTCCCATTACTACTTTGTGAAAACAAGCCATGGTCACCCCGCCTTTGGCTCGAGGTGCGGTCATGAGCACATCCATGGGAATGCCTTATACAGTAAGCCTTTAAGGCTTTAACCTTATGACACAGATAATGGCATCTTTTATTAGTACCATCAGAAAGCCTTTAAGGATTTAACCTTATGCCCTAGCTGATGACACAAATGATGGCACAATTTCCTTTGTAGCACGTGAAAGTTGGTTGATGACACAGAAAGCCTTCAAGGCTTTAACCTTAATTTCATCAACCAAGTGCCAACCACTCACCAGGGTACCTCAAGCGGTAACCCAGCTTCAAGGGTAGTAAAATACCTCTCAAAACCTTACAAGCCCAACAACTTGTCTTGCTTCTCCCAAACAAATTGTTGAGTACGAGTTTCAAACCCAGATAAAGATACTATTACGGTGTTGAAAACCACCTCCAAATCTTCGTCGGGGCAACAAGAATTGAAAAATGGCCCAACCCCGGATGTTGTCTCATGTTCATACGAACCCTTGAAGGGTCTCTACGCATATGGTTTAATGACCTTCCTGAACAAAGCATTCAGACCTTTGACGATTTTAGCAAAGGTTTCCCATAACAACGTGACGATGAAAGTCTCATAGACTTCACCGAAAGGTACCAGAAGGAAGGTTTAACTTACGCCAATGAAAAGATTAGGGTTACAGGGTTCATGAATGCTATAAATTTCAAATGTCTCACAAGAGACTTTAATAAATGCCTGTCCAAAACCCTTGAAGAAACACTCAAAAGGGCTGAGGCCCACATTCGAGGAGAATAAGCTGTAGACATCAAGGAACAAAAATAGAAATAAATAAATAAATAAACTCTTAACCGGAGCTTCCAGTATGGCTCTTATGACAAACGGTTCAAAAGATCGGATTCCAGAAGGCCTGAAGGCCGGAACCCTCCAAGCCGAGAAAAAACCATAAAGTTTACAGCTTTAACCAATACTCCACGAGAGATCTTGGCAACCGAAGAGGTAAAACACAGCTTCCACCCTCCTCAACCTTTGCCAAAAAACAAAAGATCGAAAAAATCAAGCCAATATAGTGAGTTTCAGGAATAGAAAGGTCACCATACCAATGATTTCTTCCAACCCAAAAATAGGATGGAAGAAGCCGTCAAGTCCGAACTGGCTCACTTGGTTAAAGGGGTCAAGGACAAGATGGTTTTAAATAATAATAATAATAATAATAATAATAATAATAATAATAATAATAATAATAGTGAACATGGTTGACCTTGAAAACAAAACTTCCCACAAACGCCATCATTTCGAGGCATGGGAACGTCAACATAAGGAGAGTTGCTTTCAAACCCTCTGGTGATGGAATCCAACATAGGAACCATGAAGACACAAAAGGCTTACATTGACACCGGTGCAACCACCATAATCATGTTTGAGAAATGCTTTAACCCTCTCAACGACGATGAACGTTCAAAGTTTCAACAGTCTGAATCCTCCATCGAAGGTATCGCAGACATACCTATCAAGCCTTTAGGCCAAATAACCCATAATGTTTGTTCAACGGGAGAACAAAGGGACGAACCGAACAACTCACTTTTGCGGTGATCAATATCCCTTCCAACTATGATATCATCACAGGAAGGCCAGGTCAAGGCAATTTCAGTTGGTCAAGGCACTGTGATGTTTCCCACTGAAAAAGGGATAGCAACCCTTCAACCTACCCAAGAAGCTTTTGTGGTTGAAGGGGAAAGCTCAAGAAAGGATGAAGACAATGAATAAGGGTTGAACATAAACCCAAAATATCCTCAACAGGGGATAAGGGTAAACACTAACCTTTCCAAAGAAACCATCTCATACCTTAAAAAGCTGCTCTTGCACTATGTCTTTGCTTGGTGCCCGGAAGATATGATCGGCATCCCTCGTAGCATTGTCGAAACATGAAGTTATGGATCCCACCTGATGTTAAGCCCATTATACAAAAGAAACGGAGTCAAGCCCCTAACAGAAGCCTTGTATAACACCAAGAGATGGAAAAGCTTGTTCTAGCCGGAATCCTTCGAGAGGTCAAGTATCAATCATGGGTAGCCAATCCGGTAATGGTTCAAAAACCCGACAAGTCTGGGAGAATGTGTATCGATTTTAAAGACTTAAACAAAGCACGCCCAAAGGATTGCTACCCGCTACCCGAGATAGACCTCAAGGATAACTCGCTCACAGGCTTCCCATTTAAGTGTTTTCTTGACGCCTAAAAGGGTTACCATCAGTTCCTAATAATGAAAAAAAAAAGATGAAGAAAAAACCACATTTCACACTGATGAAGGTATATCTTGCTATCAAAAAATATCTTTTGGTTTAATAAATGCATGTGCCACTTATCAACGTCTGGTTGACAAAGCGTTTGCCAGACAAATCGGCAAAAACATTAAAGCTTATTTTGACGATTTGGTGATCAAGAGCAAAACGGAATACCAAATGCTCGATCACATACAAGAAACCTTCCAAAACTCGAGAAAGATCAACATGAGGCTTAATCCAATCAAGTGCTCGTTTGTAGGGCATATCATTGGGAAATAAAGCATAAAAGCTAACCCTCAAGGGATATGCTAACAAGAAAGGCTTTCGATGGAAAGCTTACAGCTTTGAAGCGTTTTACCTCAAAAGGAAGCCTTCAACCAAATGAAGCAACACTTGGCTTCACTCCCAACCATTTCAGCTCCGGAAACAGGAGGAACAATCTCTGTCCACCTTTTGATTGCTGAAAAAACCATAAGTACGACTCTAATCATTGAACGAAATAAAGTTCAGATACCCATTGACTTTTTCAAAACTTCAAAATTAGCAGAAATCAAATATTCTTCTTCGAAAAAACTTGCTCTAGCCCTAGTCCAAACGGCTAGAAGGCTTCAAAGGTACTTTCAGTCACACCCGATACAAGTAGTCACTGACTAACCTATTAAGAATGTGCTTAAAAAATCACCTATGTCCCGAAAAAAGCCGTCAAAGCCCAAGTCTCAGCTAACTTCATCATAGAAGTCCCTAAAAAAGTCACAACGGAAGTCAATACAACCTCCACTGAACCCTCTGACCCCCATACCTGGAAGCTCTTTACCGACGAAGCTTCAACCAATGAAGGGTCAGGAGCAGGGCTAGTTCTAATTGATCCTAATGAATTGGAATTCACGTATGCCCTTCGTCTTGAATTTCAGACTACAAACAACAAAGCTGAGTATGAAGCATTGATTGCTGGGCTCAAGCTTGCAAAAATATGGGTGTCAAAAGGCTTCAAGTCTTCACAGACTCGTTGCTTGTTTCAAACCAAATAAGTGACAACTACACAGCCAAAGAAATGGGGGTTCAAAAGCTTCAAGTCCTCACAGACTCTCTTAAGCTAAGACAATAACAGCTACATAGCAAAAGAACCCAACATGTATTAGTACCGAGAGAAATCAAAGGAATTGATGAACACATTTCAAACATTTTCCATTAAAAAAGTTCCAAGATCTCAAAACAAGAGAACTAATGCACTAAGCAAACTTGTATCTCCTATGTTTTGCCCACCTCACCAAGAAGGTACTAATTGAGGTGTTAAAAACCTCATCCATCCAAAGACTTGAGGTTCAAGATGTGATCACTAAAAAAGGGCCAAATTGGGTGACTCCCATTGAAAGGTTCCTCAAAATGGTAAATTACCTAATGACCAGACTGAGGCTAAAAGGGTTCGTATTAAGTCAAGGCAATATGTGTTACAAGGAGATATCCTTTACAAAAAGGATACATTGCACCACTACTTCAATGCGTTGGCCCAGAACAAAGCCAATATCTGATCAAAGAGGTTCACGAAGGGATATGTGGAGCTCATTGTGCCCCAAAATCGGTAGTGTCAAAGTTGATGAACCTCGAACACTTTTGGCCTTCCATGCATCGAGATACCTCCGAACAACTGCGAAAGTATGAAGCTTGTCAGTTACATGCTCTGGTACCCAAAAGCCTCAAACATGACCTCGTTCCCATCTCCTCGGCTTGGCTATTTCACAAGTAGGGAATAAACATCGTTGGTCCATCCCCACTAGCCAAATGAGGAGTCAAGCTCTTATTGGTAGTCGTGAACTACTTCACCAAGTAGCTAAAAGTAAAACTATTGGCAAAAATCTCAGGGAAACAGGTCATTGATTTCGTTTACGAAAACATAATCTGTCGTTTTGGGCTCCAGGGGTACTAGTCATGGATAACGGGAAGTAGTTTTCCGAGAAGCCTTCTAGCTCCTGGTGTAAGGAGTTCAGAATAACCCAAGTATTCAGCTCGGTAGCTCACCCACAATCCAAAGGCCAAGTTAATAGGATAAACAACAACATTGTTGAAAGGATTAAATCTCGATTGGAAGGATACGACAACAACGGGCTCGAATAGCTTCCCAATGTGCTATTGGAAATTCGAACAACCAAGAAAACGAGCCACAAGAAAACACCCTACAGCCTAGTGTTTGGATCAGAGGCTGTAATCCTAGCTGAAATCAGAGTAACAACAAAAAGAACAATTAACATCGACCTCAAGCCAAACAAGAAAGAGACAATGTTGAATTTGAAACTCCTCGAAGAGGCTCATGATCAAGCAGCCATACAAAAAGCAAGGTACAAGCAAAACATGGAATTGTATTACAATACACGGGTGAAGCATGAACGCTTCAAGCCTGAGGACCTTGTGCTTCGAAATAATGATGCCTGCAAGAAAGAAAGCCAAGGAAAGCTTGGCCCTAAGTAGGAAGAGCCATACACTATCCTTAAAGCCTACAAAGGGGGATTATACAAGATGGCAGGCCTGCAGGGCAAAAAGCTTCCTCGCGATTGAGATGGCAAAAACCTTAAAAGGTTCCATGTTTAATCAAAACATGTTACAAATAGTTCCAAAAAGTTGTTCTATTCCCCTAGTAATCAAAGTACTATGAAATGAATGAACAATGAATTTGTCTTTCTATCCTATAATCAGGTTGAGAACCTAGCAAGAAACTCCATGGCAAGGGCCATGTAAGGGGATGAGCTCCTAGGCCACATCGCTCAATAGGTTCAAGGGTTGAATGGACCTATATAAGGGGTGAGTTCCTAAATCAATACAACTCCATGAGACTCATAGAAATCTTGAAAAACATGTCTCATAGACGGGTTTGAACAACCTACACCAAATGTTCCTTAAGCCCCAACATTGGCTTACGAACCAAAAACACTCTAAGTGAATGTCATACATAGGATAAAGGTTGTATCTTCTTGTTAAAAATATCCTAAGGCTAAGTGACTGCAGCACTGAACCCTTTAAGGTATAAGTAACATAAGATGCACCGCCCAAAACAAAGACAACATACAAAACCAATAAAAACACAAGGGAGTAAACAGAACAACACAATAGACATAACAAGATAAGTTAAAGATAGCAAGGGCCATACTGGTCATCAAACATAAAACATTGTCCACAAGCCTGCCAGGCTTTAACCACCAAGGGACCTAAACAGTTCCCTTAAAATAAAAGGATGTTCAAACAAACAATCCATAACATTGTTCGACATGCTAAGAATACTACAAATCAAAGTTTCTTCTTCACTTGTCAGCATCAGAGATGGTAGACTTTGCTGCATCATCCTTATTCGAAACCCCATCATCTTGGGTGTTTTTAGCCATCCTCTTTTTCCTCCCTACGACACCCGTTGTATCGGAGGCTTCAAGGCTTGAACCCTTTGAGCCCTCACCACCTTCAGAACACGTTTCCTCGCTATCTCCGGAGCAAGGACGTTTCTTCGAGAGGGACTTCAACACTTCGTTACAAACAGCCTCATTAAGGCCCTTGGGTTTTAGCTCCTGCAAGACAGGCAAAGGTTTACCAAAACACTTGGAGACTTCACCCACATAAGGGTAAATAATATGCCCTACCTTCAAAACAGTTTCCTTGAAGGCTTCGAAGGCTTTGGGTTGAAAAAGAGAAGACTTTTCCTGAGGCTCCTAGGCTCACAAAGCTTTGTAACCAGCAAACAAACCTTGGTGTCTCCCATGAGCAAGAAGCTCGGTGTACACATCACCCAAGACCTTTTTGAACTCCGATGAATGGAGAAGATACTTAACCACTTGCTGGAATCCATACTCAATGAGCCATTTATTATCACTAGTTGCCTGGGCAAGTGAAGCCTTTAACCCTTCTTTCTCCTCTAATAAGGCCTTTTTCTGAACCTCCAAGGCAGCCTTATCGATCCTGATTTAAACCCTGTCAGCTTCCAAGCATTTTTCCAATTCAACCACCTCAGTCCTGTGCTGGGAAGAAAGCTCATCAATACTCAACATCAGCTTTTCTCCCTCCCAGCATAACCCTCTGCCTCCTTCTTTAGAGTAGCTAGTGAAGCCTTCATCTCATCCCTCTTCTTCGAGAAAACATCATATTCTCGCATCCTCTTGTGAAATCGGGATACACCCTCTGGAAGCAAGGCAACAAGGTTACAAGCACCCATTACAATTTTTCGAAATCATCAGGTCATCACCCATAGATGAACAAGAACCTCGAACAACAGGAGAATCAAAGTGGGTAAGAACATCCTCACAAACGGATGAAGGCTTGAAGCTGTCACCAACTGTGACCTTCCAATCCGGCACATAAACCTCCCCTGGATTAACATTGGTGGAACCTTCACCACCCTTCCCGGAACCCTTCAAGCTCACAACCTTTTTACCCGCCAAACCACCAAGGGCCGTCCCTTGTCCTTTTTTGATTTTCCCCAACCCCAACTTCTAAGTCATCTGAAGCCTCTATGTCATTACTTAGTTCCACCGGCTTAGAAGCCGATGGTAGGTCAGTAGTCTTTATCAAACAACAGCTCGAACGACGAGTAGAGACTTTAGAAGCAACAACTTTCGTGAAACCCTTGACATTGGGAACGTTCACATAGCCTGAACCCTCGAACCTATGTTCAGTGCCCCTAACAACAACATCTTCGCCGGATGTAGCCTCGGCATCTCCAAACACAACATCAGATGTGTCACCGCTCTTGATAAAGTCTAAGGCAAACATAACTGCAACAAATAAAATATAACATAAGCAGAAAATACAAAATATCATACCTTGATCATCTCTCACGAGCACAGGGTCACGATCCGGCTTGTCCTACAACCTGCTAACATCCATCAGCACTAAAAGATGTTCGGGAAAGGGACAAAGCCTAGAAGGACACCTCCTAATAAACTTCAACAACCATCTATCTCGTGTTTGAAAGGTTCAAGCTCATTCAAAACAGCATAAGGGTGCCTCCAAACAAGCCTGAAAGGAACAATGGACTCAGAAATCCAGGAAAATCGGTCCTTCCAAGAACCAAGGGTAGTAACCATAGACGAAATTAAACACACATCAACCTGAGATGTTTCAAAGGTATAACAATCGCATTTCTTGGCTAACTGGAAGAAACGGCGGAACAACAACAACGATGGGTCATACCCTATCGCTGGACACAAAACATCAAAGTGTAAAACCCTAGCAAGACCTTAAGGGTGTAACTGACCAAACGACATACGATAATACTCTAAAACATTCAAAATAAAGACCGAAAACGGATGACGCAAGTTGGAAAACTAAGCAATAAAGAGCAATCGAACCAACGGGACACTAACCGATCGATTTGCCAAAACCCAGAGCCACCGGATTAAACTTTAGGTCGATCCTCAACTACCTCTTGAGTGAGACAGTTGAAGCCTTTAAGCCTTCAAGCCTTGAAACCTTGAAGCCTACTATCATTCCGAAATTCATATCTCAAAACTCAAACGCCTTAAAGCCCTGAAGCCTTTAAGCAATAAAAAATAATGTGTAAAAGTCAGAAGCATTTGAGCTTACATCCCAAACACCTCTGACTTGGGGGGCTGATGACGGGGGTAGCCCAAATCTTAATAAAATGACTAATATACATAACAACTTAAAAGGTTAAAAGGTTGAGAGGTTCAAAACGCGCAAACTCAGGTGAACAGTAAAAAGGACAAGCACAGTGTCCGGTCACATCAACACTTAACGTGTGAACCATTTCTGCACAGACAGAACATGTGCACAGAGAACACCCTTTTGTCCGCAGGTCCAAACCGTTCAACCCCTAAAAGGGTAAGTCCCTCACTGTAAGCCAGGTTCATTATTTAAAGGTTTCTCCTTTGAGAAACCTCTTCCCCTATAAATTGAAGCCCATGCCAAACATATGGGACACTCCAGAATCAGCTGAAAACTATCTTAACTATCTGATTATCCTTCTCCTCTCAAGAACAAGCTTCATGCTTGCTTCTCTTCTTCTTCTCCCATGAGAACTAGCTTTATGCTTCTCTTCTTCACACCAAATAATTCATCTTCTCCAACGATTACGTTCTGGGCTGGTTTCATATCAGTTTAGAATTCAAGAAGAACAACAATAACACTAATGAACCTCTCTCCACGTCTTGCAAACGTGGGGGGACCCCATGACCTGTGTTAGGCTAATCGAAACCCTTGAACCCTTTTACCCGGAGATATCGCTACAGGCATTGGTCTATTATTTGTTGCATCAACACCACCTATGTATTTTTTTAAGCAACACCTACTTCACAAAAACAGTTGATGAAAAGCAATACCTATAAACCGCAACAGATAAACCAAACTGCTACTAACCATCAAGTGGAATTAAAAATAGAAGCCACAACGGATGCCATACCCTGGGTTTTAAAAAGCGTGCCAGAGGCGCGAGGGGCACTAAGGCGTAGCCTCTGGGATTTTTCTCTCAGCGCCTTGTGTAATTACAAGAAGCACCAAAAAAGCGCAAATTTTAGGGATTTTTGGGAGGCCTTTTGGCCTGAGGCGCGCGCCTCATGTATCTGAGGCGTTTTACTGCAGAAAAATGTTGTATCTTGGGTTTTTTGACTTGTACATGCAAGTAAAATGGTATAAAGCCTTATTTATAGCTATATTTTGGTTAAAGAAAGCTAAAAACCTATGGGATATGTATGGGATATATAAAAAAATTATATAAACATCTTGCGTCTCGGGTACGAAAAGCCCACCGCTTTTGCGCTTTACGCCTCAATTTTAGACATCATCGCTTTTGTGCGCCTCTCGTTTTTTAAAACCAAGGCCATACCTCAAATACACACTACAACAAACGCAAACCTTCAAAGTCCTTACCAACAGGAATAAACTAATTAGCACATGCACTAAAAGAAGGGCATGCAAAAAAGGACACATAAGCATCTGTTCGAGATTAATAGTTGATTACAAAATCCCAACATAAAAAAATTAAAAGTTTATTACAAAATCCCAACACAAACAATCTAAACAATAATAGAGGTCGCAACACCTCTAACCTTAGCCTTTTATCTGAAATTCTTATATGATGAAAAGTTTAAAACTAAACAAAAAGTTTATGCCTTACATGTTTATTTGCTTCGGTAACACACAAATTTGCCTCATCCCATTTCACACCTTTTTCACTGCATCAAGGATCTGATCATACTATCCAACACATAAAAAACATAACTTTATGCCTAAAGAGTCTCCATAACTATCATCAAAATCACTAAAAGCGGATTCAACCAATCAAGCAAAATACGAATTACACAAATCTTGCATATTCCAAACTTTATGAGATTATGTGAAAGTAAAGCAGAATAGAGGCAATGATCCTTCCGTTTACACACCAGCTAGTGATAAAAACCCTAAAATTTTACAAATATCAATAATACGATTAGCAATAGATCTGTGCGGACTGCGGAGAATACAAAGGCTTCATCACTTAAGGCCTGTGAGAAACAAAATCCAATTTTAACAACACATATATTGCGGTTCACCAAACAATTAGAAGGCATCATTCTATTCTAATACAAAGTTTAACAAACAGTCATTTCATTCCACCACAAAGATCTAAAAAACAGAGACTAAATCAACAAAAGGGTAAGCAGAATACACCTTCATGTAACCGATTCTAACCTTATCCGCCGGCGTCCCATCTTGTCTGTCACCGATCTGGTCATAATATGCTTCTGAAAGTTACAACTTGAACAACTCGACAGGGGGGCCATAGCCTCAAAATATTCTCACCGGAATTTAACCTGAGTATTCATCGTTCCAACAAAACTCAACCAATCAGACATCATTGTATGTCGATCTAACTGAAAAATAACATGCAGCTGGAAAGAAACTTACCGGATGTTCGTCGGTACCCTGGCCGTTGCCCAGTTTTCCCTCACAGCAACCGTCTGAACCCTAGGTCTCTTATTCGGAACCAATAATTCGCCGGAGGGATAGAAGATGACCATGTAGGGTTGCGTAACCCGGGCATCTGTCTCTCTCGCTCTCACTCTCTCTCTCTCTCTCTCGTTCTTTTGATCTCTATTGTAGCCTTTCTCTCTCTACGTGGGTTGTAAGGAGTTGGAAGTGATAGGAAGACATGCGGATGACCATGGGTAAATCAGATACAATGTGCAACAAC
This sequence comes from Helianthus tuberosus, assembly GCA_030545235.1. NCBI lineage: Eukaryota > Viridiplantae > Streptophyta > Magnoliopsida > Asterales > Asteraceae > Helianthus > Helianthus tuberosus. Next base: position 153,509,063 of record CM060396.1, on the reverse strand, counting down.
ACAACAAAGTGTTAAAGCATTATGTACAAGACCACATAGCACAGACATGTTACAAATGTATATTATATAAATATGTTATTGTTGAGGTTGTTTGCATTTGAAGAACATAACGATTTTAAATTTTGAATTATTTTTAAATTTTATATTATTTCTTGCATCACACATAATAAATATAAATATTGATATGTATACATATAACCCTAATATGAACTATACATACGAAATTAAAAAAAATATAACATTACTCATTTTAAATGATGCGTTTACGAAGTAAGAATTTTGTTTTTAAAAACAAAAGAATTAGTATATCTTATTTCAATTTAATAAAAAAATACTTATTTTAAAAAGTGTTATCAAAGTTTAACATTTGTGAAAATGATAATAACAAATTATAAACATGATGAGGTTTTAAATTTTTGTTTATGTTAAATAGTGGTGGGTGTATAATTTTTTTGGTTATCCCATCTTCTTTTGATAAGTATGTTTTCATTTATTAAAGTAGAAATATTACACTAAAGTATAAGTAAGAAGATAATGTATTAAGAATTAAGAATATTGAATAGATGTAATCATAAAATTATTTTAATATATATATATATATATTCAATTCAAGCATTTATAGGCTTTATATTCATTTACTTATTATTTATTATTATGGTTGATGTAGCATGATAAATTGCCACATGGCATTTTGGTGAAATGTTTTATCATAAGAGAATGTCATGTGTTATTAAAGAGACTTTTTTATTAATATTAGATTATTTAAAGGTATACATTAGGGGTGTTAAAAAAAATCCGAATCCGAAACCGAATCCGAAATATCCTAAAACCCGTATCCGAAATATCCGAATTTTTGGATATCCGAATTTTCGGATATCCGAAAATCGGATAATCCGAAAATTCGGATTCGGATAGTGATTTTGAGAATTTTCGGATAATCGGATTATCCGAAAATATCCGAAAATTTAATTTTTATTTTTTTCGGATACCCGAATATCCGAAAATATCCAAGGTATCCGAAAAATATCCTAAGTATCCGAAAAATATCCGAAATATCCGAAAAATATCCGAAGTATCCGAAAAATATCCGAAATATCCGAAAAAATATCCGAAATATCCGAAATTTATATTCGGATATCCGAAACTATCCGAAAAATCTGGTTCCAAATATTAAAAAAAAAATAAAAAAAATAAAAATTAAATAAAAAATTGGATATTCGGATATCCGATTAGATATCCGAACCCGAATTCGAAATTTCGGATATCCGATTATATTTCACTATCCGAAATTTCGGATATCCGATTATATTTCACTATCCGAAATTTCGGATATCCGATTTTCGGATATCCGAAAACCGGATTATCCGATCTTGAACACCCCTAGTATACATAGGGTTTGAAGTGTATTTTTTCAAGTGATGTAAATATTATATCATTGTTAAATATATCAATTTTTAGTGCTTAATAAATAACTAAAAGGGTGTCTGAACGATGCAACAGAAAATATGGACACTGCCATGGTGTGCATTGTTCGATTGGTTTGGTTATTATCCTCAGTTAAAACCGAAGTCATCGATTAGTCTATTTTATTAACCAATCAATTTTCGGTTAATCGGTTTGGTTTATTCGGTTAGACTGATAGTTTTTGGTTTGATCTTTTAATTTCGGTTAATAATTAAAACGAATATTAAGGTAAAACTTTTGCTTAGTAAGACATGAAATCGAGGTATAAATACATGAAATAGATATATAATAAATACATAAAATAGAGGTATAAATATGAAATACATAAAATAAAGGAATAAATGCTAGAAATATATGAAAGTAACAATGGTTCGGTTAAACGATGGTACACAAAAAATCGATAACCAGTTTTGGTTAATTCTGGGTTTCGGTTAATTAGTTTTCAGTTAATTCATTTTTTAGTTGATTTTCGTTCGGTTTCGATAAACGATTCAATTATTGTTCACCTTAGATATTGTTAATCACGTAACATATCATTTTTTTAATTAAAAAACTATAGCAATACTATACTCAAATTAAAGATTATAAAATACTTGTTTTTATTGTATATTTTTTTAGAGTTAACTGTTATTTTCGTCCTTGTGGTTTGTTCACTTTTGCCATTTCAAACCAATTTTCAAAAATGTACCAGTTTCCTCCCTGACATACCTGGAAACGGGTCACTTCAGTCCAAAAATTAAAAACGAGTTAAGTCAGACAAGTTAAATAAGTTAAATGAAGGGTATTATTGCCGATTCATAAAATAAGGTGAAAATAAAAGATATATGAATTTACAATAATACCATTCATTTAACTTGTCTGACTTAACTCGGTTTTAATTTTTGGACTGAAGTGGCACGTTACCAGTATGTCAGGGAGGAAACTGGTGCATTTTTGAAAATTGGCCTGAAATGTCAAAAGTGAACAAACCAAAGAGACGAAAATGGCAGCTAACTCTTTTTTTTTTTTTTAATATTAACGTAAAAAAAGTTGTGGCCGTTTAAATATCTCGCCCTTGACCCGAACCACGTCCACAACCCCGACTCCTATTGTTAGAACTTCCTCGCCCACGCCCCCCTGAGTTATTATAGGATTTGTGGCTAGAGGAACTTTCACCACCAGCGAACAACAATTTGCTCTGATTTTCGCCTGCAAATTCAATATTTTTAATTCTGTCTTCAAAAGTCTTTAGCCTCCCTACAGCTTCCTGAAACGTCATGGCATTCAAATCTGCGAACTGTTCAATTGATGCGACAATTGGAATATACTTTGCTGGAACGGAGCCTAATAACTTTCTGGTTAGCGTTTTGTCTTTGTAGGTGTTTCCCAAACTGGCAGCCTTGGTAACCAACTGACTTATTCTGAACGCGAAAGAATCAATTGTCTCTGTTTTTTTCATTATCAAGGATTCATACTCATATTCCAGTTGCTCAATCTTTGCCTCTCGAACCCGTTTAACCCCAACATACCGTGTCTTCAATGCTTCCCAGATTTCCTTTTCTTTCTGAAACTGAGCCACTTGAAACACGAGCTCTTTGGGTATTGCCTGAAGAAGTAGTGCTACCGCCATGTCATCCTTTTTGCCTTCTACCTCTTCTTCACCTAGTTCTAAAGGTTGCAGTATTCCATGAACTCGAAAAACCGCCTTGATCCTAATTGACTAGATGTTGTAATTAGTTGAAGTCAACATCGGTCATTGTAAGCTTGTAGAAGCCGGATCTTTTGCTGCAACCGATGGTGGTTTCGAACCTTCGCCTTCAACCATGTTTCTCCTCCTAGTTCGTTTGTACGTAAGAGGAGTTAATGGACGCTGATCCAGTCCTTTGAATTCAACAGCTTAGTTGGGTTCTGAATAGTGCTCTCAGAACCGAACCCCTTGGCTGTTATATTAATAATCAAATCTGCTCCTGATTAAAACGAACTGTTCTGTCTTTTAATAAAAAGACACTGGTGCTATTAATAAAAAATATATGTTTCTTTTAATTAATAAAAACTCCAGACCACCTGCTTGTTCCAATAATTTCCAAAAAGGAAAACCCACTGAATTATTAACTTGATAGGATCCATCACCAAAGTGGTGTCGAAGGTGTTGGCTAATAGAATAAAATGGGTAATAAGTTCGTTAATTTCTGACTCACGATCTGCCTTTTTGAAGGATTGGTCTATTTTGGATGGAGCGATGATGGTAAACGAGATAATATATGTCTGACTTATATGCAAAAAAAAAAAAAAAAGCTGGTATGTTGTTCAAAATTGATTTCGAAAAGGCGTATGATCATGTTAATTGGGCGTTCTTGGATGATATAATGGGGAAAATGGAGTTTCCGGTTAAATGGAGTGGGTGGATTCTAAATTTGGTTTCTTCGGAGCAATCGTCTGTCCTAGTGAACGGGTCTCCCACTTTCGAGTTTCAATACTTGAGAGGGTTAAGACAAGGAGATCCAATTTCTCCTTTCCTTTTCCTCATTGTTATGGAATCTTTTTCAGTGTTAACGAAGGAAGCGTGTGATAAAAGTTTGTTTACTGGTTTCGTGGCTCCAAATAACGGTCCCCTTATCTCGCATTTGTTGTTCGCAGACGATGCTCTTATAATAGGAAATTGGTCGATATTGAATATGTGGATGGTAGCTCGGTTGCTGAGATGTTTTTACTTAATGTCTAGACTCCAGATTAATTTACAGAAGTCCCATATTATTGGGGTGGGAGTTAACAGTTTGGATCTGAATGGGGCTGCCAATATCCTTCATTGGGTTGAAGGTGGGAGGAAAGATGAATCAAATAAATAGTTGGCAAAATATTGAGGAGATCTTTGATGCTCGTCTAGCGGGATGGAAGGCAAACTCATTATCCATTGGAGGCCGATTGACGATTTTAAAATCCATTCTTGAAAGTCAACCGACTTATCACTTTTCCTTATATAAAGAGCCATCGAAGATAATAGAGATGTTGGAAGCCAAACGGAGACGCTTTTTGTGGGGAAGTAGTGAAGAGAAAAAAGAATAAGTTGGGTAGCTTGGGAGAGGGTGACAACAAGCAAAAAAAGAAGGCGGTTTAGGTCTATGTCCCCTAAAATCATCTAACACAGCCCGCATGTCTAAGTAGTGGTGAAGGTTCAAACAGGAGGAATCGTGTTTGTGGGGGAAATTAATTTTCGCTATACACTATACGCCTAGATCGTGGCTGACGCTTCTAGTCAACAAGGCAATAAGAGGTACGTGGGCGACGATAGCAAATTTAGAAAATAATCAACATCATGTTGATAGAAAAATTGATCAAAGGTAAATTAAGGAAAAGGGACAGAATCTGTTTTTGGTTGGATGTTTGGCTGGAAGACATTCTGTTAAAAGAAAACTTCACTCGTCTGTTTGCTCTTGAGAAGAAGAAAAGATGTTTGGTTATGGACCGGTGTAGGGGTATCGGGAGAGATGGTGTGAGAAGGAGTAAATGGGACAGGAAATCAGGTGTTATAGAAGATCAAGATATAAAAAACATAGAGTATTTGGAGGAAAAAATGTTGAATGGAGTGAAAGATCGGATGATTGGGTCTGGCTCGGGGACGCGATGGGTCTTTTTACGGTAAGGTCTATGAAGCAGATGTTAGATTCACTGGGACCGACTCCAACAGCAAACAGGTGGGATTGGATTAAATCAATTCCTTTAAAGATCAATATATTCGGATGGAGGACTAGTATAAATCAAATTCCAACTTTAGAGGCGTTAGCGAGACGAGGTATTCTCTTGGATTCTTTGGCGTGCAGGTTGTGTGGGGAAGAGATGGAAACAAATGACCATATTTTTATCTCGTGTTATGTGGCGACTATTATCCGGCAAAACATAAGCGCTTGGTGCAAGATCGACCCAATTTATGCTTTTTCGATAACGGTCTTGGTCAATGTCTACAAGTGTTGCGGGGGTTAGGAACTGAAAAAGGAATGCCTCAAAGCCACTGTCATTGTGGCATTTTGGTGTATATGGAAGGCGCGAAACAATTAACAATTGGGTTTTCAACAACGTCCCAATCAATATTCATCAAAAAAAAGTTGCCGTTAAAAAAAAATCAAACAACGTACAGATATAAAAAGTTGCTATCTCCTTTATTAGTGGAAAGCAATACTTGACCAGGTGTCTTGTAATGTTCACTCCAATCTATGCAACAAAAGAGTGATGAAAAGTAACGGTTAGTTTTTCTTTCAGTTGTTTTTTTATTTTTTTTAAACGTGAACTTCATTAAAACAAACCAAACCCGCAAACCGGGACGGACAAACAAACAAAAACTACAGGTTTAGAAATTTACACCAATTCCCCCAATCTAACAATCCCTTCTTTCAGTTGTTAAACAAAGAGGAACATATATTGTTGTGGTTCCAACCGATAATCGATTGGCCAAAGAAACAAGACAAAAACCAGATACAATTTAGAGAGAAACTTAGATAAATATTTTTCATTCATAAAAAAATGGACATATATAGACTGTTTAAATAGAAATCACAATCTTAACCATCTAACCCACTACTCCACTAACTCAACTAACAACTAAATATGGAGATAAAAAAGGAAATCATGCAAATCATGTAGAAACAAAGAGGGGGGGGGGGGGGGGGGGGGGGGGGGGGCGGGGGCGGAGAGACTTGTCAGACCCAACTTTTTATTTGTAAAAATTAAAAAAATGGCAATGAGTGAATTATTACGAAGGAAAGATTGGTCCATGTTTGATGAGAAGGTCATATTTTTCCTATACACACACTAAAAGGTGAAAATTAGTGGAGGAAGGAAGCAAGATAGAAAAGTAAAATCTACGAAGATTTTGTGTTTTCAAATTTGAGGCTAGAAATAGATTTTTTTGGGTCCTTAAAGTTCTTGGTTTTGTAGCTAAATGATTGTATAATGAGCAGTAAATAACTATTTCATAATTCTAACTTGTGATGTTTTATATAACACGTGTAACTTTTTGAAGTAATATGTGTCGTGATTCCAAGTTAAACTATAAGGGTGTCCGGGGCACTCCCCTAAGAGGGGAGTCCCCTCTCTTACGCACCACCAACCAGCTAGTGCCACGTCAACTCCCCTCTTAAACTCCCCTAACACCCCATTTTGATGGCGGCACTCCCCTCTTAACTCCCCTTGTTTTTTTATTCAAAAAGAAAAAAAAGAAAAAAAAAAGAAAAATTTTCATTGGTTGGAAAAGTGGGTGGCCCACCTTCTCTCTCCTCCTCTCTTCGGTGCATCCTCCCCCAAATTGGTCCCCTAACTCACTCACCTAATGGATGGCGACGGTGTTCCCCTAAGGTGACTTGGGTCACCGATGAGATCCCCGCTTGGTGCCCCGGACACCCTAATGTCTCTCAATGATTATAGATAATAAAGTTTGGTAATGCAAGTGTAACCATTTCTATAATGACTTTACCCAAAAAAAAAAAAAAAAAAAAGCCATTTCTATAATGAGGATACTAGCTAGGTTTGTTTGATAGCCTTACATAGCGTTTGGTATGAATGAATTGAAGGCATAATAGAATAGATTATTGTGATGGAATGAAAAAACCATGTTTGGTTGTCAATGGTAATGGAATGAAGCATTCCACAAGCAATGCAACTCCTTTCAAATATAAGGTAGTGTTTGGTATGTAGGAATGGGATGTGAAATGGATTGAACTATTGCAAGAGAATGAAAAAAAGTGTGTTTGGTTGGTCAACGTAATAGAATCACCAATTACATAAGTCATTCCATTCCCTCAAATTCATTCCATCAACTCCCCCTGTTTTTTTTCCATTCCATTCTCTCTCTCAGCCTACATCACAAACATCACACATCACATCCACCATTTGCCACCACCATCACCTGCTGCCGTCACCACCCGCCACCAACCTCCGCCAACCACCACCACCGCCGTCCGCCCGCCGCCACCGCCACCGCCATCGACCACCATCATTGCCACTCGCCATCGTAAACCACCGCCACCCTGACCACTACCACCATCCTCCGCCGACCACCACACCATCCTCCGTTGCCACCACCCGCTACCGTCAACCACCACCACCAAACGTCGTCGCCACCACCATCGACCACCATCGCCGCCACCTGCCACCGCAGACCACCGCCAACCCCAACCATCGCCGCCGCCACCGCTAACATCCGTTACCCACCGACCACCGCTACCACCGACCACCGCCACCCATCGCTGCCACCGCCACAAGCCTCCACCAATCACCGCCACCACCCATCACCGATTTAATTCATTCCTCTTTTCTTACCTACGAAACAACACAAGGTAATGATTTATTCCTTTTCTGTATGGTAACCAAACAAGACTATGGAATGTAATTATCCATTTCATTCCTTTGTCTATTCCATTACCTTGTCCATTCCATTCCCTCATCTATCCCATTACGCCATACCAAACAGACGAATTTTCATTTCTTGGTAAAGTGTTGTTTTTTTTTTCATTCATTCAAGGAATGGAAAGAAACATATTATTATTGTTAATATTATTATATTATATTATATTATATTATATTATATTATATTATATTATATTATATTATTATTAATATTATTATTATTATTGTTAAGACAATTATATTTTTGTCGCTTTTCATAAATTGTGTTTTGTTACTTCGTCTTTTTTTTTTGTGTCTATCAAACTGTAAAAAGTACATCACAATGGAATGGAATGATCCATTTCATTTCGTTGTCCATTCCATTACTTTGTTCATCTCATTCATTCCATTACTTTGTTCATCTCATTCTCTGGTTCATTTCATTAACTTATATCAAACAGACCCTTAGAATTTATTAGAAAAAGTGGTATGGAAAGAATGTGTTACGGTATAATGCTTTATTTTATCGTTTAACTTTGTTTATATGCGTGTTTAATCATTCTACTTTAACTTTTGTAGTATACATGTTTAATCTATCTGCTTTTATTCCTTTTAGTATTTCATCTTTTAGGTTTTTCCCCTTGCTACCATGACAAGCCAACCCGAGGGAATAGTGACCGTTTACTATTGGTGGACAAATGCTACTACTCCTGGACTTTATTTAAGTTAATTTATGACAAGCATATTTTTACCTATGTCTTGATGTAATTTTTTTGAGATCATGTTATGAGTAGTATATTTAAGCAACGGAAACACAGACGTACATGTTATTAAACATAGAAATATTCCTCTTACCGCCCCGCAACGCGGGCAGGGCATAATGTGACAACTGTGAAATCCCAGTATACCCTAATTGTTGTTAGTCCTTGATGACATGACATGATGTGCATACAATTATACTCGTGAGGAATTGAGTCTGGAAATGTGATGATATATGCTTGATAGAACATACAATACGAAATATAATTATGTTATGTACAAAAGTCCACTGAAAACCCTAAATTGATGTAGTGCGTTACAGACTTAATAGTACGCAATTGTGCGTGTTTGGACAAATCTGGGAATACGAATGGCCTAATACATGGACTATAGTGTATGACATAAGTGCGTTAGTGAATAAGTTGGAATTATAATGCTTGTAGTGATGCCTGAGTAATTACGATGAATTAAATCCTAAAACCCTAATTCCGCTTGAACCCTAATTATACATACAATTTATACGATTCATGAAACGATAAAAAACATGACTCGGATGAATCTGAGGGTACGTTATGAGTAGTACATGATCAATAATGACAAACAGTGCAAGCAGGAGGCCTTAGGGTGTAGAAAACATGTTAAACAGAGGCTTACCATTTAACAGTGCATAAACCGAATTAGACACAAACAATAGTGTCATGGATGATTCTAAAACTGCCAAATTACTTAGATATGAGACATAGACCATGACCTAAGATTTGAAACCTTAATGTGAAAGGGCACGTTAAACGAGGCAGTTATCGGTTAACGAAACTTCTTCGATTTAACACACAATAAAACAACCAGACATGCATCAGATAGTTAGTCAAGCCTAAAAACACTCATATAACACTAATACAATTTATTTTGATTAAATATATCAAAGTCTTCGGGTTTCATCGCCGGTGGGTTCGCTTTTCAAATACGTGAAAAACCGTGTGAAAAACGTGCCCCCTTGTTTTGATTGGACCATTATACCCCCTTTTCTTTTCATTTTCAATTTATATCAACTTCCGCCTTTAAACTAGATATATGACACTATATAAAAATATGATATTTTAGTATTTTAATACTTAATATCCTTATATTTAGACATCGTTTACCATAGTAATCTTACATATAATCATATAATAAATTTATATGATTATTAAAACAACTATACGTAAACACTTTTGATTAATCATTTTATTAAGACTTTATTTTTTCATTTTAGCCTTGCAATTTTATTTACTTTTATTTCACCTTTCATTTACTCTTTACTTATTCCATGCACTTATACATTTATGTTTTTACCCCTTTTAGGCTAGACTTCTTTTCGCTCGTCAAATCCTTACACTCGTTCGTGACTTGACTCGGTTTAACTTTGCAAAACCGTGAGTTCATGCTTGACCCATTTTGCGCTTTAAACACTATTTGGGTTATGCATCCTTATTAAAATCACAATCACACATACAATCAATCTTATGCAAACACTAAATCCTTAAACATGTTATTTGTTATGCTACTTGTTTATACATACTAGGACAATCGTATGCATGTCATCTATCATTAACTTTGCATGCCTCCCTTAACATGTATAGCGCTATAGGATTAGCACACTGCACCGTTTGTTAGGTCATTGTTAAGTATTCTATCTCTACGGTCTTATTCATTTTGGTGATGAGATTACACTAGTGGACACTTTGGTTTGATATGAAGCTTATGAAAGCTAGTATGATTAATATAACTTAGTACATAATTAACATGTGGATTAAAACTTTATTCATACTTATGCTATGTAGACAAACTGGTATGCTCACCGACATTATTTGTTGACGAATATTTTATATACACGTTGTTGGAAATATATGATGATGACTGACGTGCACAAAGTGGTCAAATAAAAATTAATTAATATTTCCTAAACTAGACACACTAAGTTTTAAATTTTTAAAAGCAGACTCTCTAGTACCTAGACCACACTACCGGCAAGTGTACACAATGTAGTATAGCCTAAGTAAGTCTGAGTATCCAACCCATGACACTCTCTAATTACGTTTACTAGGCTCGACTATTAACTACTAGATTGACACGACTTAATTGTTTTGTCGATTTGGGGGTTTTCTAATAAACTTCTAAATTAACTAAATAAAATAGAATTAGCTACATACACGAACTAACCAGGAGATGTGATCAGATGATGGAAAACACAATACCTAGGTCTGAATCCTACACATGTATGATACATTCTATCGGTTATGGAATTATTATGGAAACTAGGATCTTAAGATACTAAACCTAAAGGGTGACCAAACAAGACCTTCAACCCTTCTTGATAAGACACTTATGGGCACCTAGAGGATGTTTAATTACCGGTTTTGAAGATGGATCCCCTCACGGATTTCCTACTCTGTTAATGAACGATCCTAAAGATAATCTACCTCACGATGTGACAATCTAAGAAAACTAAGGTAATATGATCAAACACAATGTAGGATCGAGAATCGATCTGAACGAGTCTTCAGAAGAGCTCTAAACTGATTCAAAGGCGAAATTCGATGAATCAGAGTTTGTTTCAGCTTGATATTCACTAATAACTGTCTCTTATATTGATTATAACGCGATTACAGACTTGGAGACACTTCGGCAGAGCTTCGCTACCGGAATCTGAAAGTTACAAATGAAAAACTCAAGTCACATATTTATACTATTTCCAGTTCGTTTGAACAGGCATTTCCAGTTCGTTTGAACAGTCCACTTCGTTTGAATTGTCCACTTCATTCGAACAGTCCACTTCGTTTGAGCTGTCCACTTCGTTTGAACTGGCTTGTTCACCTTTGTTTCCTGTTTAACTCGAACTGCGTGACTTGATCTTTCATTACTAATCTAAGACTCGAACGAAGATGAAGTCGACAGACAACTGCACTAACACACAACTAGCAAACATGGACCAATGAACTAAGGGATCTTCTCACGAAGTATCTAACCCTAGAATCGTAATCACCATAGACTAGTTGAAAACCTCTCGCCTCACGGTTATGATGGATGTTAGAACACTCAAACTTAGAAAAATCATGAAAACTATTCCTATGGTAATCGTGCACAATTAACCACAAACTAATCAAAGACACAAAGTAATTGATCTAACATGAACATATCCTATGAAAGACATTCAAAAAGGATCATGTGGAATAACAAACAATCAATGAATAAGTATATGCATGCAAACACACAAGATCATATGAAAAACCAAAGTCTTTTAGTTCATAATAAAATCCGTAAATAAATCCTAAACCAACAAGATTGTAATCAAAATATTGTAATCAGCTTTTGACCTAGATAATGTATAAGAAATTAGCCTAACATGGCTTTAAAAACAAGGACAAGGTTGATATAGAAGATAAACAACATGATTGGAAGTAGGAAAAAACAAAGAAAATGAAAACCCGAGTGTAGAACCCGAAGATATCTCGATCCCGTGCTCCAAGACATCAACATTTTCTATTCTTGATCTTCAAATTCACCTTTTTCAGCTGGAAATTCGTATTTTGGGGCTCCAAATTCATCTAAGGTTGTCTTTGTTATTGTTTTGGTCAAAAATCACACAAGGATAATGTAACCAAACCTGATTTTTGTGAGGTTAGATGCTTGGTTAAATGAACAAATGTGTGAACAATGATTGAATGAAAATAGCAATGAACACAAGGATTTATACGAGGAAAAAGCCCTTGATCAATGAATGATCTCTGGCATAAAAAACCTTGGATAGTGAAAACTATCACTATCAACTATATTAAACAATAAAGGTTACAACTTTGGATGATAACAAGCTTGATACAACGATTTCTAGTGTGTTTGTGTGTGTATTTGCCAACTGGTTTCAGAGAATTCGAATGTGTGTAATTGTGTTTCTATTAATAGCTTGTTATCCCCTTTTGAATAGAAAAAATATCTAGATAACTAACTATCCGAAAAATGTGCTTGCCATCCACGATCACCACAACGGTCATCACCTCATGCACGTGCCATAATAAGGAGCATATTCCCCTGGAATCTCGGTTAGAACAAGTATCCTTCGAAATATACCTACAAAACAAGCTAAAAGGTGATGGAAACAATTGTTAGTTTTAGAATATCAAAGAGGATCCTGGATCCTTAGCCTTCCTGCACCATTTCCTGAGGATCCTTGATCCAGGCTGAACTGAGGATCCGTGATCCATAATCAATAAAATTCTATCCCTAACAATTGCCCCCAAACATGACTAGTTGAAATTCAATTGGATAGTCAAGTTTCAGCGAAATGCGGACTAGCCGTTAGATATGGATAGAGCCGTTACAGGCTTACGTCAGCGAGGGTTATCCCTGCAACAAACAATGATTATAAATAGGATAGAGATAGGGGTGGTATTTTGCATTTAAATTCAAGATACTTCCCCTTTAAATCCTCATTCGAAGATCTTAACAGGTATCTCCTTCCACCTTCTCTCTAAATTTCTTTCCTTTGATCCTTGTTTCTTCAAAATCCCAAGGCTAAGATGAACACCCGATCCTCTCCTGCTAAGAATCCCGAGCACAACAGCCCTCCGAAGAGTCAGGGCTTCACTAAGAATTCCTCCATGGAGCTTTGCCGCTTCACTGATCCTGAAGTTGATCAGTTACGCCGCTGCTTCCCTGATGGAACTGTCCTCCGGCCATTTGACTCTTCGATGAAGAGTGATTGCTTGTCAGAAGTCTGGATCAATTTTCCTGCAGCCCCATTCCAATGAGGATTCATCTATCCCTTCCCGACGTTCACACAGAGCTTCTTCACCTTGACTGGTCTGTGCTATATCCAGGCCATGCCAATGGTGTGAAGAGTTCTGTACACACTCGAGCACATCATAGAACACGAGGGAATAGATATAGGTCTTCCTGAGTTAAGCCGCTTGTATAACCTAGTCAGCCATGGTTCTCACCGCTTCCTCTTAAAGCATAAGCCACAAAATCCCCACCCCTTGCTGAAAGTCACCAAGAATGATAGCAACTGGAGAAACCAGTTCTTATTTGTGAGGAGAGATTCCTTCCCAAACGGGAATCATCTTCCTATGAAGTGGAACACCCAGGGTAGGATATAGGATCCTTAGGCCAGGATCACGGTAAGACTTTTCTTTTCTGTTGAGGATAACTGATCCTTCGTCTTTTGTCTATGCAGCTATTTCCTTGTCACACATATAAGAATCACCTGTTACCGAAGAGAGGATAACTGTTTTCTGGAAGCTTGATCCTGCTGTCAGAACTTATCCACCAAGAACAAAAGATTCTCTAGAAATCTCATCCACTTCCTACACCATATCAAGTAAGTATCCATTTGTTTAAATATGTAATTGAAAAATTAAATGATGAATACTTATTTGTTTGTTTTTGATGTGTGTAGGCGCTGCTAAGTCTTCAAAGTCTGCCTCCAAATTCAGTGTTGCTGATATCCAGGTTCTCGTATCTCCAAGGTCCGTCAAAAAAGAGTTGGCTGCAAGCCAAAGCATGCTAGAGGCCAAGGGCATAAGCACCAGGGGCAAAGGAACCAAAAGAAAAAAGCCCACTGGACCCTCTGAAGGTCTTCCTCAAATAGAACGTCAACTCCACGATTATGTCTCCGAGGTAAGGATCTTGTATCCTGAAACTTGCACCTTTTCTAAGGATAAAGGATCCTGAAAGTTGAATCTTCTTTTACAGAAATTTGCTGAGGCCCAAATCCTCCTAGATCAACAATTGGCAGAAGCTGAAGAGAAAACCCTCGACCTCCAAAAAATAGCAACTGCCAAGGACAAGAAGATCTCCCAACTTGAGAAGGAGAACAATACGTTGCAGAAGGAACTGCTCCTTGCTGAGATCACTGCCAATAAGGAGAGGTTGGAGGTTATTGACAGAGCCAAACACTCTGCCGCCATTGTGATGCTGAAGATCAAGCTTCAAATGGCTAAGGAAGCTGGTGATCCTTCCTTTGATAGGTCGGAGTGGGACATGGAGGCTTGGACAAAGAGGCTGGTAGAGCTTGGAGATGATGAGGAGCCTGAAGAGGTGCTGGATCTTGAAGCTAGTGGGAGTGGAGCTAAGGATCCTGAGGATACAGCAGCGGCTGGTGGTAGTGGTGAAGGCGGAGAAGAGAAGGTGGATGAAGCAGTCAAGTTGTAGGCTGTATAAATGGGCGATGATGGAAATTTATAGACGTGGCCAGAGCCCATTTTTTATGGTTTAATGGCTTTATTTGATTGTGTTTTGGTTTCAAACAATGATGGTCTTTAATAACTTTAGACAATAGCTTTTAGGGCTAAGGATCTCTGATCCTTTTGAACAATAGGGGGGTAACAAAGGTGGATGGGTCCTTCTGTTTGTGGAGGATGAAGCCTTTGATGCCCCTCGCCTTTTATTTCCTACACTGCTTTGAACCTTGTTAATATGGACACCCTTTGCCAACCCAAGTGGACGGGCCATGTTTTGCTGGTAGAAACTTGGGTTGACAATTTTGACAACCTTTGAAAGGGTTTAATTTGATAAATAAATAAAACTTTAACTTTTGGCTATCTTTTGTGTTGTCTGTCTTATGCTGTTTTATTCATATTTATTTATCAATTTATGTTTTACAACTTTAGAGCTTACAAGTTGTTAGAAAAGATACCAAATGCTTGTCAAAATAAGTTCACATTAAAAGATTAAAAATTATATAATCAAGGATCACATATCCTGTTGTCAAAGGATAAGGGTAATGTAAATGAAAATAAATCAAAGGTAAATAAGGATCATACCGGAGAATCCAAGTTAGGATTCTATATCCTTAACACTTACAACTATGCCAACTAAAGATAAGCACCAGTAGAAAGCTAGGATCCTGGATCCTTAACTGTTTAACTTTGGAAACCTGTAATAACACACCACTTGGGACTAAGCCAATTGTCAAAGGACAAGAACCATTAGTACCTGGGGACGAGCCCAACAAGATGGGGACAAGCCCAACAAGATGGGGACAAGCCCAACAAGATGGGGACAAGCCCAATAAACTGGGACAAGCCCAAAAACTGAGGACAAGCCCAAAAACTAGGTACAAGCCCAAAAATTCTTGTGTGAACTGGAGTATGACCCAAACTGGCGACTATCCAAACTTGAGTGACATGAAAATGCCAAAACCTTAGCTAACGTGAAAACGTTAGAAACCTTAGGAACGGATGTATGGTACGTCTACCATTATACTTAGGATCCTAAATACAACCAACAACAATGAAATTGTCAGCCCCTAAAGCGGGTACTGGTCCCATTGCCTTGAACTATACTAGGATAATCGTGCGCAACTGGCGAAGGTGTTGAAACCTGATTCGTAGAAGGTAATAGATACCTTAGGCTGGGGATAAGCCCAAAAACTTTAGAGATATAGTCAATCACTTGATTCTTTGTCAGAAATGCATCTAATTCTGCAAAACTTAAAACTTGATGAAAAAGGATAAAAGATTCTAATACCCTCTCCTTATAATCAAATGAATTAAAGAACTTGTTAAATAATAAGTAAATCATTACCAGAATGAGGATCATATATCCTCTGAGGATCCTCACCATGAACTGAGTATCAGGATATCTAAGGATCCTGGATCCTTCTTACATGAAGTACTTCTTCAAATGAACAGCATTCCAAGCCCTTGGTAAGAGATCACCATCCATAGTTAATGGAACACCCTGCTATGATTTAACGGTTTTCTATTAATTATGAACTTAAAATGTGCATTTACGATTACACATTCATACGATAATACGGGTTTATTAAAACTTTTACAGAATTAAAAGTTATACAACATAACATGTATAAGTTCGTCCTTTAAAATAACAACGATACATAGTGTAACACCCTTAATATTTGGACAGTATTTAAATAATAATCATATGAACTTTATAAAAATCAGAGTTTACAAAAAGATTTCGTGTTTAAAACCATACACACTTGTAATAGTACCAAACACATCCAAGATAATGCATAACGAGTTTAAAGTTAACCCTTGCTAGTCAACTACAACTAGTTTAAAGGATTCCAAACACGGTTGACAAAAACATTTACAACATGATTAAAGTCTAGACAAAGTTAAGTTTAGTGCGGAAGCTTCAAAATGCGTGTTCGGTTCTTGACAACGTACTTGATCACCATCCGGAAGGACCTCATCCATACCTAGGGCCAAACACTAAAAACATTAGTTTTGACATTAATATAATACATATAAACGAATTCCGATATGGAATAATGTTAAATAAAATACAAGTTTTTCTGGGTTCCATCGTAACTTACGGTGTCTACCGTAAGTTACGGTAGACCCTGAATGACTCTGGTTCTGCCGTAACACAGGGGTAACACACCGTAACATTTTTGGTTTCCACCGTAAATTACGGTGGAACCGTAAGTTACGGTGGGCTCTGCATCTTTGTCCTTTAACTATTTTTCAACTTTAAAAGATCATAACTTTTTACTCATTAGTCCGATTTAACCGATTCTTTTTCCTATGAGTCCGTAATAAAATTACGGATCTAACCATATAAATTTCACATCACGAAAACCGAGATACCAGCATTCGGCTCACAATTTCCTTATTTCAATTATCCAAATCTTTAGCAAAAGTGCATAATTCCATATTTCAATCCTAAAGACACTTTAGACATAGTTACCCCATTTCCCCGGGCTTATAACCTTGGAGTATTCGCGCCATACAATGGCTTTGCGTTCTCTTAGAACTAAACACTTGTTTTCACGGAATTCAAGCATTCCGTTTCCAACGACACATTCTATTGACTTCTATTATTTGACCCGATATCCAGGGTTCGTAGACTTAAAATATCATATCCAATTTATTGGTGTGGTACCATCCATCACCTAACGAGATATGAGATTTTCAAGTTTCTACTCACGTGATTCATTTACAAGCAACATTTTGGCCCGTTTGGCTATCTAGTGAAGACCATCACTTTATTAACAAGCCAAACCAAATTTCAAATCTTTGTTTTGACCCGTTTGATGATCTAGTGAACTTCGCCACTTTAACGACGCATCAAACGCATCTATTACAATACGTCATCATTTATACACTAAAACCAAACATTATTACATAATATAACGAGACTAAAGTCACGTACCTTCAAAGCACACCTTTTCCACGCGTATCCCCTCTGATGTGTCCGCTTGACGTTCCGGATTCCTTGCCTAAAGAGTTCAATTCATAACAGTTTAGAACTCTTTCATAAGCTTTAACGCATTGTTTCTTAACATAGTCAAATCTGCATTTTCACTAAACTTTCAACATTTTAACCCTCATTTAGGCGTTTTATCAAACACCTTGCGGGTCGGATTTCTACATGATCTAAACCAAGTTCATGACTTGAAATTACCACCCAAATTGACTTAAATTAGACAATATACACATATTTTGACATCAATAATTTCAGAGATTATCTCACAATTTCAGTTTACACTAGAGAAAGAGTCTTAATCCTAGTGTTTATTAAGTTCTACTAACTTATTAATCACCCACTATAGTGATTTTGATCCTTACAACTAACATGCAAGATTTTGACAAGAAATCATCTAGGGTTTGTCCCTAGACCTCACATTACTTCCAATTTCATGTTTTACAACACATAATCAAGCTCAACCTTCGATTTCAATCACATGCAAGAATTTGAGTTGAATCAAAACAACCTAATTTGACATACCTTATGATCTCCTTGACGAGGTGATCACGATTCTATGTTCAGATTTCGATTACAACATGATTTGAGCCTTCAATTTGAGAGTTTAGTAGAAGTTAGGGTTGTGGAAGTGTGGGTGTCACCCCCTGTGGTTCTTGATCAACTAGACCCCCCCTCTAATGGGGTGTTTGGTTTGTTTTTAATCAAAACTAATAACAATAGTTTCAATTTTAACAATATTGGCCCTTCTACTTTTATTTAACTTATAGTTTGGTTATTTTAGCCTTAATTTTAGTTATTCATAGACTTATAGTTAACTAGGTTATAATTTCCTAGTTAGATAAATTCTTTTTTATTTAAACTTTATAATTCTAATATAAAGTTTTGTATTTTCGGGATGTTACACATAGTGCGGAAGCTTGTATATAGATCGTGTTCGGTTCTTCGTATTCGCTTGATCTTCATCCGGGAATCCCTTGACATATACCTATGACCAAAACCAACTTAAAAGTTAGCTTTGGTAGTTAAATAACACGATTAAACAAGTCATATGGGTCAAACAATTAAAATAACAACCAAACAGCCCCTCCAGACCGTTGCCTACGGTCTGAACCGTGGGTCACGCTGCAGCCCAAAACAACCAAACAGCCCCTCCAGACCGTGGCCTACGGTCTGAACCGTGGGTCACGCTGCAGCCTAGCTATTCCTATTTTTCAGTTTTGGTCCTTTTTACGAAAACGGCCGTAACTTTCGAACAGTTTATCTGTTTAACCTCACGTTTCTTCCTACGTGATCGTAATTTAATTCTCCATCACATGGAGTTAAAATCCGACATCCGGATTAAATAAATTTGAGATTTTTAAGCCTTCGACTTATTATCTTTTTACTAAATTTTGATCCGTCTATGTGTTTATCAAACAAACATGTTGGTTTGAGCCCCATTTTTTTCACGAACCCATTTAACTCCAACATTGTCTATCATATTAGGTTCCAGTCACGAGTTCCTACGCCTTATTTACCCATTTTACATATTGTCACACCCCGATATTTCCACGTATTACCGGTGGGCCCGGTGGGGAGTATCGTGACGTAGTTGATATCATCATAGTCAAACAAGACAATATATAAATGCACAGCGGAAGCAAAAGATAAATATATTACAATCCGAATATAAAGTAATATCCAAGTATTACAAACGGAACGTAGAGGATCCACAGGCGGATCTTAAAACATAAACATTGTTCAACAGACTTTAGACGCCTAGAACTTGCAAGATTCCTTATTAACGCCCTGAGCTTCCAGCCAATTACGTTCAGTACCTGTCACTTAACCTTTTTGGAAAATACATCAGTTTACACTGGTAAATACAATTAACCGACTCATTTTAAAAAGAGTTTAAGAAAATTGATTTGAATGCACAAAGCACAACAAATCTTTTATAACTTGGGACAATTATATAAAAATAATCTTGTATACAGATTTACAGGTTCGTTAAACGTTCAGGGCCCGATGTAGAAACCGAGTCAAGATTAACAGACACGCCACAAGTATAAGCCCACAAGTGAGTGAGATACCGTTTCCCTTTAAGCAACTTTCAGTGTATGCCTACACCCCGTGCTTAAGACATGGCCATTTTATAATACAATGATGTCAAGGATATCCGGGACATGGTCATTAACCCCTAAAGGCTTTTATTTCAAACAATACAGATTAAAGCGGGTTACCTCAATAATTTAATCACAATACGACTAAACATTCAATACCCGACCAAGCGGTATTATTATGATACCGTATCCCAAGCCCGTATAGGGGAAATAAGTTAAGAGTATTTACCTGAGCTAAATATAAATTCAATCCCAGCCGTATATCAATTCAGCAAGTACAGATAGCTTTTACTGGGCTCTTAATCTGGAACGAACATTTTTAATAACCTATTAGAATCCTAACGGGTCTTTAATTAAGCCTTGACTTAGACCAGTTAGTTTTCAAAGGAAGTTACGGTTCAAACGCATGATAAGCGAAGACCGGTTTAGAATGTGGTTTTGACCCGACAAGCTTGTATGCTTGTTTAATATGAGTAACTTAAACACACTCTGGATTTTGGGATAAAACCGATAAGGTTTGACCCGTTTCGGCTATTTTATGCAAACTAGTTACATAAGCCGAACCGAACGCGCAAGAGACGTAACAGGTATCCATAAGAGTCATATATAGGTTTCCTAAGTTAATATGCCTTAAATATGTTGTGACATCAGTAAGATATCTTTTATTATGCCCGAAACGAATTTAAACACAAACTATGCCCCGTAGGGGTAATTTGGTCATTTACAAGGTTATAAAAGAGTTCAAGTATTAACCTGAGTTACAGGTCTGTTATCATTAGTAAAAATACCTAATTTAATAAGTTATAACAGTAGAGTATGGCATATATGTGAAATTTATCAATTATAACCAAACTATGCACCGTAGGGGCATTTTGGTAATTTCACATAAGCCGAAAAGCTCAAAACTGAAGTCTGAGTTAAACAACTTTTGCTCATTGTTAAAATATTATAATTTACCTAAAATATTAGTAGGTATCAACCCTTGTATATTTAAAATAGTTTTAGTACATACTATGCGTTAAAAACGCTTAAAAAGGCGATTAGAAGCCGTTTCCGGGTTCTATATAGAAAGCTGGTATTTTTATTATTCCAGAAGGTTTAAAATAATTTATTTATCATATAAAATAGTAGCAAAAGGTTTGGGGTCAAAAAGATATGTAAAGCTCATTTTATAGCCCAAAAGGGCAAAACCGACAATTACCGGATCAAGCTTATATCTCTAAGTTATGCTCAGTCTAAAATTAATTAAAAATCTTCAAAAATCCCAAAATATTATATTATATCAGTGGGTAAAAAGTTTGATATCAAAAAGTGAGTTTAAATAGGCTATATGCTAATTATGCCGTTAAATCGCTAAAAAAAAGCTTTCTAATTACGCTAATGAGCATAACTCTCAATCTACACCTTAAACTGATGTCAAATTTTGGGTACAAGTTTATAAATCAGTAACTAAGATTTCTACTCTTTTATATTTTTAAAAATCACGTTTTATGGTGAAAATGGCATAATAGTCAACATATAGGCAATTAATGGAATCATGCATATTAATTGGATAACTAATGAACCAAGGTGTATAATCACAGAGGGTTATACTAGCATGTAACTTGGTCTTAAAGAAGCTCTAAAGCATTTGCAAACCATACTAAATCGGGTCAGAACTGAAGTCAAAGCAAAAGTCAAAGTTTTGCGACTTTCGTTTCCTAACCGGGACTAAACAGAAAATTGTCGGATCAAACAAGCTTAGACCAGTTCTTATACTTATTACCAAGTTATATGAGTGATAAAATAGGTTACATGCCTTCTGCATAGTTATTTATGCGCTAATTCGAAGATTAGCATTCTGTTGATTTTTTTCTAATCAACTTTGACCCGACAAATGGTCTAGTTAGAGTGGGAATCAGAGGGTGCCCTTTTAAGGGTTTAATACCCACATAATTACCAACTTATAACTACCTTCAATTCGACTAATCACTAGACTATTAATGATTAATCGATAAGTCAAACCTTAATTACGACGGTTTGACTTCTAGGTTAATAACTAAGCAACACTCAATTAAGGAAGGTTAAGGGTACTTACTAAGGTCTAATGCACGACCAGAGATGCTTAGAGAAAGCTCTTGAGCTCCAGAAATGATCAGAAGAGGAGTTGGGAAAGAATGATCAAAGTTTGCAAACATTGAGGCTTTATATAGTGTTCTTGAATGCTTAAGATCATGACAAATCATGCTATACATGATCCCTGATGATTAACACGTGTCCCTAAGGCCTAAGAATTAGTTTAGGCAACTCTTGGAAGTGTTAAAGGGCAATACATGTCGCTTACATGGGCTGAACAGCCAACTGAAACGATTTTTTCCATCTGGGCGTGCCAGGCGGCCCGCGTAAGTGTCTTACTGGGCTTACGCGGCCCGCTTGAGGGTGTTGGTCAGGTTACACAAGTTTTGTTTATTGCATTTTTGGTCCCCGGTCCTTCTAAACGTCATTTTCACTTTATTTCTTGCATTATAAGCCCTCTAAATTGATTTATAGGGGCCTCAAGACTTATACCAACTTTGTTAAGTCCTTGATTAACTTTTTGATTACCCGAAAAGTCATAATTTCAACGTTGACGCTTTTAACCCCTCGTATACGAATTTTATCATAACTTCCTCATACGATAACGAAACTTGGTGAAATTTTTATCATGCATTCTAGTGAGCATAATTAATTGTTACAAAGCTTTGGGTTTGCTTAAAGGTCACTCAGAGGTATACTTTAAACATGTTGACATATTTAACCCATGTAGTTTGTAATCTCTCACTTTTCTTCACAACTAGCATCGTATGATCCATGATTTATTCGTTTAAGGGTATAAGCATCATGTAGGGTTATTGTAAAGTATATTTATCCATTGTTGACATTCTGAACCCTTATATTCACATACTTTCCTTGTTTGTCAACTTTAGTCCCTCTAGAGTATTCTTTCACACGTTCAAAGCTTATGACACGTGTCAACACGTTATAGGACGTGAATTTTCGAGGTGTTACATCCTCACCCCCTTAAAAGAAATCTCGACCTCGAGATTTGTTAAAATGCGGGGAGTACTTTTTGTCGCATAATGGACTTAACTTCTATAACATATCTGGAGTCTTTCCAAGCTCCCCAGTTAACCTTTATAATGGGTACATGTATCCTTTTGGAGCTTCTAATCCCGTCGATCCTTAATCGACACAGGTTGTTCATCATATCATAAATCTGCATATCATTATGTGATAGTGTTTCTTGACTTATTGGCGAAACACATCCTTCAGTCACTAGTGTGCAATGTATTGCGAGCTCCGCCAAACTCCTTAAATAGGTTTTGGCTTATAAGCTGCTTGATCCTGTTACATTCGATTTCCTTCGAATGATCCTATATACTCAGAGCTTAACTAGCCTGATAATTACAACTTGGCACACCCTCCTAGGGTGTTATCTCTTGTTGAATACAATCCGAATATAAAGTAATATCCAAGTATTACAAACGGAACGTAAAGGATCCACAGGCGGATCTTAAAACATAAACATTGTTCAACAAACTTTAGACGCCTAGAACTTGCAAGATTCCTTATGAACGCCCTGAGCTTCTAGCCAATTACGTTCAGTACCTGTCACTTAACCTTTTTGGAAAATACGTCAGTTTACACTGGTAAATACAATTAACCGACTCATTTTAAAAAGAGATTAAGAAAATTGATTTAGATGCACCAGGCACAAAAATATCTTTTATAACTTGGGACAATTATATAAATAATCTTGTATACAGATTTATATGTTCGTTGTACGTTCAGGGCCCGATGTAGAAACCGAGTCAAGATTAACAGACACGCCACAAGTATAAGCCCACAAGAGAGTGAGATACCGTTTCCCTTTAAGCAACTTTCAGTGTATGCCTACACCCCGTGCTTAAGACGTGGCCATTTTATAATACAATGATGTCAAGGATATCCGGGACATCATTGTATTATAAAATGGCCACGTCTTAAGCACGGGGTGTAGGCATACACTGAAAGTTGCTTAAAGGGAAACGGTATCTCACTCTCTTGTGGGCTTATACTTGTGGCGTGTCTGTTAATCTTGACTTGGTTTCTACATCGGGCCCTGAACGTATAACGAACCTGTAAATCTGTATACAAGATTATTTTTATATAATTGTCCCAAGTTATAAAAGATATGTTGTGCCTTGTGCATTCAAATCAATTTTCTTAAACTCTTTTTAAAATGAGTCGGTTAATTGTATTTACCAGTGTAAACTGACGTATTTTCCAAAAAGGTTAAGTGACAGGTACTGAACGTAATTGGCTGGAACCTCAGGGCGTTAATAAGGAATCTTGCAAGTTCTAGGAGTCTAAAGTCTGTTGAACAATGTTTATGTTTTAAGATCCGCCTGTGGATCCTCTACGTTCCGTTTGTAATACTTGGGTATTACTTTATATTCAGATTGTAATATATTTATCTTTTGCTTCCGCTGTGCATTTATATATTGTGTTGTTTGACTATGATGATATCAACTACGTCACGATACTCCCCACCGGGCCCACCGGTAATACGTGGAAATATCGGGGTGTGACAGGTTGGTATCAGAGCTGAAGTCAAAGCAAAAGTCAAAGTTTTGCGACTTTCTTTTCCTAACCGGGTCTAAACAGAAAATTGTCGGATCAAACAAGCTTAGACCAGTTCTTATACTTATTACCAAGTTATATGAGTGATAAAATAGGTTACATGCCTTCTGCATAGTTATTTATGCGCTAATTCGAAGATTAGCATTCTGTTGACTTTTTTCTAATCAACTTTGACCCGACAAATGGTCTAGTTAGAGTGGGAATCAGAGGGTTCCCTTTTAAGGGTTTAATGCCCACATAATTACCAACTTATAACTACCTTCAATTCGACTAATCACTGGACTATTAATGATTAATCGATAAGTCAAACCTTAATTACGACGGTTTGACTTCTAGGCTAATAACTAAGCAAAACTCAATTAAGGAAGGTTAAGGGTACTTACTAAGGTCTAATGCACGACCAGAGATGCTTAGAGAAAGCTCTTGAGCTCCAGAAATGATCAGAAGAGGAGTTGGGAAAGAATGATCAAAGTTTGCAAACATTGGGGATTTATATAGTGTTCTTGAATGCTTAAGATCATGACAAATCATGCTATACATGATCCCTGATGATTAACAAGTGTCCCTAAGGCCTAAGAATTAGTTTAGGCAACTCTTGGAAGTGTTAAAGGGCAATACATGTCGCTTACATGGGCTGAACATCCAACTGAAACGATTTTCTGCATCTGGGCGTGCCAGGCGGCCCGCGTAAGCGTCTTACTGGGCTTACGCGGCCCGCTTGAGGGTGTTGGTCAGGTTACACAAGTTTTGTTTATTGCATTTTTGGTCCCCGGTCATCCTAAACGTCATTTTCACTTTATTTCTTGCATTATAAGCCCTCTAAATTGATTTATAGGGGCCTCAAGACTTATACCAACTTTGTTAAGTCCTTGATTAACTTTTTGATTACCCGAAAAGTCATAATTTCAACGTTGACGCTTTTAACCCCTCGTATACGAATTTTATCATAACTTCCTCATACGATAACGAAACTTGGTGAAATTTTTATCATGCATTCTAGTGAGCATAATTAATTGTTACAAAGCTTTGGGTTTGCTTAAAGGTCACTCAGAGGTATACTTTAAACATGTTGACACATTTAACCCCTGTAGTTTGTAATCTCTCACTTTTCTTCACAACTAGCATCGTATGATCCATGATTTATTCGTTTAAGGGTATAAGCATCATGTAGGGTTATTGTAAAGTATATTTATCCATTGTTGAAATTCTGAACCCTTATATTCACATACTTTCCTTGTTTGTCAACTTTAGTCCCTCTAGAGTATTCTTTCACACGTTCAAAGCTTATGACACGTGTCAACACGTTATAGGACGTGAATTTTCGAGGTGTTACACATATAATCTTATTTTGACCCATTAAGGGTATTTATGTCCACGAATGTTTATGCCTAGAACTTGTATTCATGTTGAATGATTTTCCTAATCAAAATGCAAGTTCCTAAACAACCCATATGGGTCGTTTGCCTGATTTACCCATAAAGGGCGTTATGGTCAATTTTAGTCCATCCTTTAACGACAAAGGACTTTCAATAGGTATTTGACCAAAATTGCTCGTCTAAATACATTCTTATTTATGCGTACCTGGCTCGGGTCGACATTTTGACCCGTTTTAATACCTTGTCTCAATAATTTTCAAATTCATAGTATCGCTAATACACGAGTCGTTTTATCCTGCGAGCATAAGACTCGATAAACACTTATTAGTCATCATATGTCAAATGGTATTAACATTACCATGTGACCCGTTTGGTCTAAACGACCAAATATTTTGGGCTTATATATAAATGGTGTTTATTTACCATTTCGTTAAGTAATTCATTTTGGATTTTACCTTTACCGTATTTATAGCTCATAAAATAAATACGTATCCTATAGAGGGTGTAAGCTTTACTTACCTCGCATCCCAGCTATGCTTTCCTTTTTCCATCTTGATTTGTTTGACCACTTCTTTCCCAAGCCTCCACCTAGCTCGTTAAGCGTCAACTATTGTCAACATTTACAAGGTGGTTAGACTAGTCATTAACAATCACGACCATTCCACCTTACTTATTCTCTATGTCGAAACTACCATTCGACTTCATCATTAGTTGGATTAACTTATCAAAAGTTAACTACTTTCAATCACATGGTTTACACAATTGAGTCTAAATCAACATGATGTTTAGAACCCTTGTCACTTCATATTACGCATAATTGCCATATCATTCAAATACGCGTTTTCACTCTAAATTTCAATACTTTAGTTCTCATTTAGGCATTTTAGCAAACACCTAATGTGCATAATTTTACATATTTACTAACTAGTTCATAACTAGTTATTTTTACCATGATTTACATCAAAAATCAACCTCTATGTCTAGTGTTCATGAACTACATCTAGAACTTATATTTGATGCAACCTCTATACCCCGGTTTGACCCGGTCAGGAGCCGCGGGATAGGAACCCGTGGTATTTATTAATTGATGCAACATCGAAAGATTTAACAACATCTTTTAAAACTTGAAAATGCCCGATTATTTTATTTCATAATTCAGGATAAACCCCATAATTTACAATAGAGGAATTTTACTATGAAATTCCCTGATTTATAAAACATGTTTATTTATTTTAACTGAGCCACATCTTCAAGCTTGTTAGTGCTCTGTAGCACGTTTTCCTTGATTCACAGCAGGTCGCCTGAAACATGTTTGAAAAATATTTTATCAGCGGGGAAATACTGGCGAGTCACTCAATTTGATAAAATGACACATAGTTATAAATTACAGCATAAGAGCGATTACAATGACTTTTATCTTATTTTTGTCTGGCGCCGTGTCACCTGGTGACGATGGTCATACCACTATTGGGTCCTTCCCCAAGCAGTGATGATTATCACGGTTAGGATTTATTAGCCTAACTGTGAGAAATTAGTAATGTGCACAATACCACAATTAGCCAGTGATTCAAGATAACCATGACTTAACCCCTCTAATTATAACATTTGAAATTGGAGTATTGTAAAATACTTTTGATAAAAAAGAATGACCACATTGCAGATTATACGGGCAGAGTTTAGCCTACTGATTAGCCTTGTAACCTAATTTAAATAACAATGCACACGAACTAGGTCAGAAACTAATACAGCATTTACGATAACTCACGAGATTAAAACCCTCACAACGAATGACAAAGTGCTATACTTAAACATCCGTCGAATTCACGACTAATGACAAAGTATGGCCCTAATGTGGGCAACATTTAAACATCCATTGGATAGTTTTCAATCGATCGGATATTGAATCGTAGCAGCAATCGAGTTAATACCCTGTATCGTAGCAGCGCCTCGCTATATTAATTTTCGAATTTGAGCAGTGAGAATTCGTTTTTGAGTTTTGGTTTCGACACCATTGAATTTCTCCTGATCGAATCTATTTTAGGTGAAATTTGGGTCTCACGCGGCCCGCGTGAACCCTTGCTCGACCCTTACGCGGCCCGCGTGGAGGTCTAGTAGTAGATTAGGGCTAGCGTGTCATCAGTAGGCATGCCACGTGTGTGACATGTGGATCTGGACGCTTATCCGGTCTAACTTCATTTTGACGCGGCCCGCGTAAGGTTATGCTTACCTTTACGCGGCCCGCCTGAAGACCAGAAATCTAGTTTTCTTGATTTTTGTTATGGATCAGGGTTTTTAGGGGTACGGTTTTGTACTTACAGGTAGTTTTGGGACAATTTTGAAGGTCCTTACATCCTCCCCGCCTTATTTAAAATCTCGTCCTCGAGATTTTTTAAAATAAGTGAGGATACTTTTACTTCATCTCTGATTCCAGTTCCCAAGTGTATTCGGGTCCTCTTTTAGAATCCCATTTGATTTTGACTAACACTAGTTGCTTGTGCTTGAGAAACTTAATCTTTCTGTCTTCTACTTGTAATGGCTTCTCGATAAATTTTAACTTTTCATTTACCTCTACATCTTGAAGAGGTACTACCAAGGATTCGTGAGATAGACATTTCTTGAGATTGGATACATGAAATACGTCATGTACTCCAGCTAGCTCCTCTGGTAGTTTTAAGCGATATGCGACCGGTCCTATACGTTGGATTACTGGGAATGGTCCTACGTATCTTGGACTTAGCTTTCCTTTCTTACCGAACCGAATTACTCCTTTCCAAGGAGAAACTTTCAAGAGAACCTTGTCTCTGATTTGAAATTCTAACGGCTTACGCCTATTGTCTGCATAACTCTTTTGGCGATCTCGAGCCGTCTTGAGTCTTTCCTTGATTTAAGTGATTTTGTCGGTGGTCTCTTGCACAATTTCAGGACCTGATAATTGGCTTTCTCCTATCTCTGCCCAACAAACTGGAGTTCTACACTTACGTTCATACAGTGCTTCGAACGGGGCAGCTTCAATGCTTGAATGATAACTATTGTTATAGGAGAATTCGATTAAGGGTAGGTGGTCATCCAAGTTCCCACCAAAATCTATCACACATGTCCTAAGCATGTCTTCCAGGGTTTGGATCGTTCTTTCACTTTGTCCATCTGTTTGAGGATGATATGCAGTGCTTAGATTTAGTCGGGTTCCCATAGCTTCTTGAAAACTAGTCCAGAAGTGGGAAGTGAAACGACTATCCCTATCCTATACAATGGAGAGTGGAACTCCATGTAAAGATACTACTTCATCTACATACAACTTGGCTACCCTTGCCATGCTAAAGGTTTCTTTCATAGGTAGAAAATGAGCTGATTTGGTTAATCGATCCACAATTACCCAAATCGCATCATTACCTTTTCTGGTTTTGGGTAACTTAGTAACAAAATCCATTGTTATAAGTTCCCATTTCCATACAGGCATTTCTAGTTGTTGTAGTAGACCTGAGGGTTTCTGGTGTTCTGCTTTAACTTGTGAATAAGTAAGACATTTAGAAACATACCTAGCTATGTCCTTTTTCATTCCTATCCACTAGAAGTTATTTCTTAAATCTTGGTACATTTTATTGTTACCAGGATGCATGGTATACCTAGATTTATGGGCTTCCTCTAATATTTTATTCCTTAATTCTCCCTGTTTAGGTACCCAAATTCTTCTTTCATGGAATCTCCAAATTCCATCACTTCCTTGCTCTAATTCTTTTATTCGTCCCTTCATTCCTTCAGCATCATCCTTGATTGCTATTTCTTGAATGCTGTTTCTTGAATGCTTTTCAGTTGTTCCATTAAGTCTAATTGTAAACTTAATCTAAGAGCACGAACTCGTCGTTGTTTTTCGTGATACTTACGACTTAAAGCATCAGCAACTACGTTTGCTTTTCCTTCATGATATTGAATATCACAGTCGTAATCACTTAGGATTTCCATCCATATCCTTTGCCTCATGTTCAATTCTTTTTGCCCAAATATGTATCTTAAACTCTTATGATCTGTATAGATAGTAAACTTACTTCCATACAGATAATGTCTCCAAATTTTAAGGGCAAAAATTATAGCTCCTAACTCTAAGTCATGAGTCGTATAATTTTCCTCGTGCTTTTTCAATTGCCTTGATGCATACGCAATTACCTTCTTGCGTTGCATAAGTACACATCCTAATCCTAGTTTTGAAGCATCACAGTATACTTCAAAATCTTCTGTTCCTTCTGGTAAAGCTAAAATTGGAGTGTTTGTTAACTTCTGCTTTAAGATCTTAAAAGCTTCTTCTTGTCTAGGTCCTCATTCAAACTTAATGGATTTACAGGTTAGCTTAGTTAATGGTACAACTATCTTGGAAAAATCCTTAATAAACCGTCTATAGTATCCGACTAACCCTATAAAACTTCTAACTTCCATAGCTGATTGCGGAACCTTCCATTTGGTGATCGCTTCTATCTTAGCAGGATCTACGTGAATACCTTCATGATTTACCATGTGACCTAAAAATTGCACTTCTTGTAGCCAAAATTCACACTTTGAGAATTTGGCGTAAAGTTGTTCATTTCTTAACAAAGTTAAGAGTGCATGCAGGTGCTCACAATGCTCCTTTTGGCTTTTGGAGTAAATAAGTATATCGTCGATGAATACAATTACAAATTTATCCAAGTACGGTTTACAGATCCTATTCATCATGTCCATAAATGCTGCTGGAGCATTTGTTAATCCAAAGGGCATGACTGTAAACTCGTAATGACCATACCTAGTTCTGAAAGCAGTTTTAGGTATGTCTTCTTCTTGTACCTTCAATTGATGATATCCGGAGCGTAAATCTATCTTAGAAAAATATCTAGCTCCCTGGAGTTGATAAAAAAGATCATCAATCCTAGGTAATGGGTATCGATTCTTAATTGTAACCTTATTCAATTCCCTGTAATCGATACACATTCGCATCGACCCATCTTTCTTCTTTACAAACAACACTGGAGCTCCCCATGGGGATGAACTAGGTTGTATGAATCCTTTGCTTAGTAATTCATCTAATTGCTTTTTCAATTCTAGCATTTCGGTGGGTGCTAACCGATAAGGTGCCTTGGCTATCGGTGTAGTTCCAGGAATAAGATGAATTCTAAATTCTACTTCCCTATCAGTTGGTAATCCAGGCAGTTCTTCTGGGAATACTTCTGAGTATTCTGATACTACTGGAATTTCTTTGAGTTCTTTACCCTTAGTGTTAATGATTACTGAAATCATATATACTATTTCTTGTTTTCTTGAATAACTGGCCAACTTCATTACCGAAATGAATTTCAATGGCTTTCGTGGCTTATCTCCTGTAATTAACACTAATTCTCCTGTGGGTGTATGTATTTCTATGGAATTCTTATCACAAAGAACTCGAGCATGGTTGGCTACTAACCAATCCATTCCAAATATAACATCAAATTCAGCTAACTTCATAGGTAACAGGTTTGCAGAAAATTTATGACCTACAAGTTCTATCTTTCCTTCCCGCAAAACCTTATTTATGTTAACAGAATTCCCATCTGCTTTTTCTACTGTGAAAATCTGCCTAAGGTTGCTTAAAGGTAAATTAAGAGCTTGGCAGAATGAAGTATTTATAAAACTTTGGTTTGCACCAGAGTCAAATAATACTTTTGCATAAACGTTGTGAACTAGGAACATACCAGTTATCACGTCAGGAATTAGTTCTGCTTCCTGAGTAGTCAACTGGAAGGCTCTTACGTTTCTCTTGGTAGCTCCTTCTACAGGTTTGGTTTTGTTGTCAGCTGGTTTGGCCAATTTAGGGTAGTCTGGTCTAAAATGTCCAGTTTCTCCGTAGTTGTAGCAGATTGTTGCTTTCTTTTTCCTTCAATCTTCCTCCTGGTGCCCTGGGATTTTGCAGAAATTGCAATACCCTTTGCATCTTCCAAAATGCTTCCTTTTGCAGGTATTGCAAAATGGAACAGTGGAAGATTGCCCAGTTCCCTTTCTCTTGAAATTGCTACGATTACCCACACGGAATCCTTGGGTAATCTTTTGGGCCACTTCCTTTTTCCGGGTTTCTTCTCTCGTGCGTACCAGTCCGTCAGTTAGGGTGTTAGCTAATTCCACAGCATCGTCAATTATGCGAGGTCTCGCAGTTTTAACGATATCTTGAATTTCGCCAATCAATCCCCAAATATAATGGGAAATAAGTACCGGTTCTGGCGAAGCCAGGGTTGGTACCACTCTCGCATACTCGAAAAATGTCGAAGTATCCCCTCGACAGTGTATATCCACCATCCGGTGGTTCAGGAACTTATTTGACATTTGTTCCTTTTCATACTCGGGATAAAATTTTCTTTCCACTAGCTGCTTAAATTCTTCCCAACTCATGGCATAGGCCATATTTCTTCCTTTAGCTTGAAGTACCGTATTCCACCATTCTAGCGCCCCTTCTTTAAAAAGATGCGACGCGTACATGACCTTGTCTTCCTCGACACATTTACTTATCGTAATTACTGCTTCAGTTTTCTCCAACCAACGCAGTGCCATAGTCGCCCCTTCATTGCCTGCAAATTCAGCTGGTTTAGAGGCAAGAAATTCCTTGTAAGCGCAACCAGGCGTTGCAGATTTCATTCTTTTGAGAATTGGGGCTTGCAGTTCATCGTTGTTGTTATTAGTATGGTTGCCGCCTCCGTTTACACTATTACTGAAATTATCACCGTGTGTGCATTTGCTAGGAATAATTTGTTGAGGTTCAATGGGATTTCGAGCAGCAGCAAGTATTGCTGGAATAGCATTGGCTATTCCCTGAGCAACGATATTCTCGATATCTTGCCTATTCAGAAATTGATCTTCATTGTTATGCTCAGATTGATTAACTTCATTATCGGGTTCATTACCAGTGTGTGCCATCTGGTAATTAATTTATATAAGTAATTAGTATAAAATAATTAATAACCAAACATAACAAAATAATTGCACATAATCACGTAAACATATATAGCCAAAATTGTCGATCTTTCGACTTTCTACATTTTATATATAATAGGCATCCGTACAAACCTGGTTATCTTACAAAGTTTTATTCTTAAGTTATTACACATAATTATATTTTTATGATTATATTATTTTTAAACACACATTCCTACCACCACACAACCACTGTCACACCATACTCATTAGCTGGCATCTTAGAAACGACGTTCCCTTTCGTCGTACTTCCAAGATATCCTTCCCCCTACTTCCCTAATTTGATTCCCTGCATCAATCAGCTCCTCGCCATAATGGCGGAGTTCAGCCAGATTTTCCATGCTCATTGGTGGGTGTAGTGGAGGCTCAGTATCAAATTGAGGGAAAACGATATTAGGGTTGTTTAGGAGATTTTGAAACTACCAGTCGGTGGTCCACCATTCTTCTAACTCTGCTGGTAGAGGTTGGGAGTGGATAATAGGCTCTGGGATTTCAGGCTCTAGGTCAATTAGAAGTTGTTCTTCCACTGGGTAATTAAAAAGATTTTCACCGATAGGTCCGATGAGGTCATTAAGTGCTAATTAATGATCTAGTTCTTCCCAGGGTGGCATTTCCTGGTTTTGCCTGGAACTTTCCCCAATCTCTATCTCCTTGCCTTTACCTTTGAGATCTTCCTTCTTGGTAACTTTTCGTGTCGCTGGTTTCTTCCCGCGTACATGCCTCCAGCCCACTATTCTTCTTCTCTTCTTTGGTTTGGGTTTCTTCGGAGGTTGGGTTTGAAATTCCATAGGTTCCTCTATGTCAGTACAATACCCGGTAAAGTGTTTGGAAACTTCCACATTAACAGGATAGAGATTGAGATTCTCAAGAGCTTCAGATAATTCATTCATGCTGTTTAGCATTTATGAAGAAACACACAAAATTTTAGGTTAAAATTTTGTAAATTAAATGTTCACAGAATCACATAATGGAAAGCAGAAAATTTACTTATTAATTACAAATATCTAACAAACCATTTTATTGAAACAAAATATTTATTTTTAGTACAACTAAAATATTAAAGTTTCTGGCTTGTAGGTGACATAGGTGCTAGTACTGGTTTGGCGATTTAAACTATAAGTTAGCATTTACTGCTATAGTGGCTAACATATAGAGATTTTCCCATTGTTCATCTAACTCATCTTCCCATGGTGGGTTATTGCCTATTTCCTGGGCTTCCTTATTAATTATTCCTTCTTTTGGTTGTGACTTCTTGGTTTTCTCTTGACTTTTTCTAATAATCAAACTTCTTTATTAGGGGTAAGTGGTTTCTCATACTGTGCCTTACGAACAAATATTCCCTCCTCAGTATCCGCTGAGTATCTTGAGGAATTTGATTGGGATGAAGTTCCAATATCTTTCGGTGAACTATCTAATTTAAGATAGATATCCGATATTCTTTGCTTACCCATACTGTAACTAACAAGTAGTCAGTTAAAAACACATAATTACAAGATGATAATCAGGAAAATTAAGTATTTTAAATACTTAATAGGCTTAAATCAGTGGCTCTGATACCGCCTTTTCCTGTCACGGCCCCAGCCCCGGTTTGATCCGGTCTGGAGCCGCGGGACAGGAACCCGTGGTATTTATTAATTGATGCAACAGCGGAAGATTTAACAGGATCTTTTAAAACTTGAAAATTCTGGATTATTTTATTTCATAATTCGGGATAAACCCCATAATTTACAATAGAGGAATTTTACTAGGAAATTCCCTGATTTATAAAACATGTTTATTTATTTTAACTGAGCCACCTCTTCAAGCTTGTTAGTGCTCCGTAGCACGTTTTCCTTGATTCACAGCAGGTCGCCTGAAACATGTTTTAAAAATATTTTATCAGCGGGGAAATACTGGCGAGTCACTCAATTTGATAAAATGATACATAGTTATAAATTACAGCATAAAAGCGATTACAATGGCTTTTATCTTATTTTTATCTGGCGCCGTGTCACCTTGTGACGATTGTCATACCACTATTGGGTCCTTCCCCAAGTAGTGATGATTATCACGGTTAGGATTTATTAGCCTAACTGTGAGAAATTAGTAATGTGCACAATACCCCAATTAGCCAGTGATTCAAGATAACCATGACTTAATCCCTGTAATTATAACATTTGAAAATGGAGTATTGTAAAATACTTTTGATAAAAGAGAATGACTCACATTGCATATTTATACGGGCAGAGTTTAGCCTACTGATTAGCCTTGTAACCTAATTTAAATAACAATGCACACGAACTAGGTCGGTAACTAATACAACATTTACGATAACTCACGAAATTAAAACCCTCACAACGAATGACAAAGTGCTATACTTAAACATCCGTCGAATTCACGACTAATAACAAAGTATGTCCCTAATGTGGGCAGCACTTAAACATCTATTGGATAGTTTTCAATCGATCGGACATTGAATCGTAGCAGCGATCGAGTTAATACCATGTATCGTAGCAGCGCCTCGCTATATTAATTTTCGATTTTGAGCAGTGAGAATTCATTTTTGAGTTTTGGTTTCGACACCATTGAATTGCTCCTGATCGAATCTATTTATAGGTGAAATTTGGGTCTCACGCGGCCCGCGTGAACCCTTGCTCGACCCTTACGCGGCCCGCGTGGAGGTCTAGTAGTAGATTAGGGCTAGCGTGTCATCAGTAGGCATGCCACGTGTGTGAAACGTGGATCTGGACGCTTATCCGGTCAAACTTCATTTTGAAGCGGCCCGCGTAAGGTTATGCTTACCTTTACGCGGCCCGCCTGAAGACCAGAAATCTAGTTTTCTTGATTTTTGTTATGGATCAGGGTTTATAGGGGTACGGTTTCGTACTTACAGGTAGTTTTGGGACAATTTTGAAGGTCCTTACACTTGGTGATCATGAATTTGTGTTAATCCATACGATTTGGCTCTAAATTACCTTTCAGTTTGTTGAATCTTGATGAACTAGGGTTACACCCTTTTTCTTCTTGCTCCTGGGCGACTACATGCACACACACACACACTCTTAGTGTGTGTGTTGTGTGTTATTATTTGTTTTAATGAATATGAGTTTCCCACTTGACAACATTAGTCCCTCATGTTTTTATCTTGATAAATTGGAGCTACAACTCACCATTTATTACTTAGCCACATACTACTAACTAGGTTAATTAGTCCTAGTTAACTTAATAGGTTCGGGAAGTTATAACTCGTTATATTTTAAGTCCCGTTAACTCGGGCCTTTTACATACTTTGTTTTCTCAAAGTATTTATTCTCCTATTTAATTAAAATCAAGTTTATTTATTTCAACCTCACTATTTGCCGGGTTAATTTTTTTTACCACTAACGGTAGTTTTACCTGTCTTTACTATTAACGTGGTTTGATTACCAAACCCGTTTTTGGGGTGTTACAAGTCTACTCTCCTTAAAGAGGTTTCGTCCTCTAAACCTTATTTACGTAGTTCATTGGTTTAATCAAACGAACCTAGTTTCGTTTCAAGGCTCCCGTTTCTTTTGATTAGAAGTTTTCATTTATACTGACGCGTACGTCCTTCATGTGTAAGGCCTCGTGGGCCGTTACTTTCAGCTCGTATCCATTATCTTTATTAATTATCTATTTTGGCGGTTAGACTTGTTAGTCGCCGTCACTTCATACCCCGTCACCCTTGTATTCTATTTTGCCATCTCCGGCCTTATGTGTGTGTGTGTGTGTGTGTGTGTGTTTTACGGTTTCTAAATCACCTCATACCACTTATGTTTTGTTAAAACGTTGCTTTTGACTAAAAACTATTTTTTTAGTTTACGTTTCCTTTTTGTCTTACATCTTCTTCTCATTTCAAGGAATGTTACTTCCGAGGATTTAGTCCTTTCCGTTATTATTTAATGCAGGGAATTATAACAAATCCCCATACTTAACCCATATGACCCGTAGGCTCTTTCACTTAGCCTCGTAGGCTATCTATTTTGATTTTCACATTTTTACCATTTTAAGGTGAGACCCCTACAATTCGTTTCTTTCTATTTGTGACTCGAAGGTCTTTTTGGTCTCGTTAGACTTTAACATTAATTATAATCCCGTAGGTTATGATGGTCTCGTAGATCATCTTTTATTCGAGTCTTTATTCAACTGTATATATATATATATATATATATAGTGTCAAGGCACCCCTTTTTATGTTTAGAATTATTTACTTTTGCCTTTTGGATTTCATTTGACCTTGATCGTAGTCTAATGCTACATTTGTTTTCTTTTGAATTACCTTTCTGACTTTATGACTTCTAACGTCGTTTACACGTCGGTTTGTCCTACTCTTACCGTTACCCGGTTCTTACCTATACTTCTTTACGACCCGTTACCCTGGTTCTTTATCTTAATGTTTTTAACATCCTTGTTTTGCTAATTTGCGTCTTTCCTGTCTATATTACCAAGCGTTATTCTTAATTTAACTCGTTTGGCTCGTTCGTATGAAATTTCATCACTTGTGAACGTTAAATTTCATTCTTTATTCGACCCGTTCAACTTTAAAATAGTTAAACGTAATTATCAAAATTTCTGTTTGCAAATTCTCATCGTCTTTTAGTCATGACTCATAATCCGAGTCTTTTGACTTTCTATTCCGCGTTCCCGTCTCTTGGTTTACGCATACTTTCAAAATCCTACCCATTCATCGGGTATCTTTACCGAAATCATTTTCAAGTAACCATTCATATATGGTTTTAGACGTCATTTTAATTTATTTGGTCATCTTAGCGAGATC
This sequence comes from Helianthus tuberosus, assembly GCA_030545235.1. NCBI lineage: Eukaryota > Viridiplantae > Streptophyta > Magnoliopsida > Asterales > Asteraceae > Helianthus > Helianthus tuberosus. The sequence continues at coordinate 153,471,417 of CM060396.1, read as the reverse complement.
CATCGTTTTTGTTTAGTCAAGTCCTTTATTCTTTATTTAATTCGTTTGACTTGTCCATGTGAATTTCATCACTTATGAGAGTCAAACTTTTATCCCTATGCCTTAGCATTCTCATTAGTTGGTTCGTATTTTCATTTACTTTAATCTTTGTCCCTTCTCTCGGGCTCGTTATTCTATCGTAATACGCTTCCGTCATCCGACTTGCGTTTACGTTTACCATCAAATATTTTACTTATTTGACTCATTTGGGTACCTTTTTAATTTGTCCCATTCACCCCGTCCTTACTACATCGGATGTAAATGTGTCCATCATAAAAGTTTATGGTACCATGTGTTCACTACTTACTTGGCCAGAGTAAGCGATCAACACCTGACATACATGACCTTTTATAATTTTCACATTACACCCCATGTAAGTAACGCTTCTATTTAGTTTTCTTGGAAATAATATCCTGGATAGGTATTCTATCCAGGTTTTCCAAGTTTTTAATTTACATATGCAACGGTAAGTCTCTATGTATTTATTGCATATTACTATTCACTCAATAAATTTAAAATGTGCACCTGTAAATGCTTGCCTTAACGGGCTTCTCTTGCCGTTAACTTTGTCCCCGATCGTCACGCGATTTAGGTCCTTGATGAGTATGCTCTGCTTGTCATACCTCGGACCGTTCCACCGTCATATCTACAGTTCGTTCAACTCTCGACATCTTCAGATGCGGGTATCCTTCAACTAAACATTTACAAAAGTTAGTAATTTCGACATTAATAAATGCCCGTATTGTAATACAAGGCTTTTTACTGCACGTGATTTCGTTAACTATACTAATCATTTTCGTTGGGGTAACGTGTATTACACGATAACCCTATGTGTTGGTCACGACACTTTAATCATACTAAACCATTAACATACTTGTACTTACCGGATTTGAGATCAAGCCTCGAACCGAACACTTTATCCTTTTAAACTTGAGCTCTGATTACCAACTTGTAACACCCTGCTATGATTTAACGGTTTTCTATTAATTATGAACTTAAAATGTGCATTTACGATTACACATTCATACGATAATACGGGTTTATTAAAACTTTTACAGAATTAAAAGTTATACAACATAACATGTGTAAGTTCGTCATTTAAAATAACAACGATACATAGTGCGGAAGCTTGTATATAGATCATGTTCGGTTCTTCGTATTCGCTTGATCTTCATCCGGGAATCCCTTGACATATACCTATGACCAAAACCAACTTAAAAGTTAGCTTTGGTAGTTAAATAACATGATTAAACAAGTCATATGGGTCAAACAATTAAAATAACAACCAAACAGCCCCTCCAGACCATGGCCTACGGTCTAAACCGTGGGTCACGCTGCAGCCCAGCTATTCCTATTTTTCAGTTTTGGTCCTTTTTACGAAAACAGCCGTAAATTTCGAACCGTTTATCCATTTAACCTCACGTTTCTTCCTACATGATCGTAATTTAATTCTCCATCACATGGAGTTAAAATCCGACATCTGGATTAAATAAATTTGAGATTTTTAAGCCTTCGACTTATTATCTTTTTACTAAATTTTGACCCGTCTATGTGTTTATCAAACAAACATGTTGGTTTGACCCCCATTTTTTTCACGAACCCATTTAACTCCAACATTGTCTATCATATTAGGTTCCAGTCACAGGTTCCTACGCCTAATTTACCCATTTTACATTTAATCTTATTTTGACCCATTAAGGGTATTTATGTCCACGAATGTTTATGCCTATAACATGTATTCATGTTTAATGATTTTCCTAATCAAAATGCAAGTTCCTAAACAACCCATATGGGTCGTTTGCCCGATTTACCCATCAAGGGCGTTATGGTCAATTTTAGTCCCTCCTTTAACGACAAAGGACTTTCAATAGGTATTTGACCAAAATCGCTCGTCTAAATACAATCTTATTTATGCGTACCTGGCTCGGGTCGACATTTTGACCCGTTTTAATACCTTGTCTCAATAATTTTCAAATTCATAGTATCGCTAATACACGAGTCGTTTTATCCTGCGAGCATAAGACTCGATAAACACTTATTAGTCATCATATGTCAAATGGTATTAACATTACCATGTGACCCGTTTGGTCTAAACGACCAAATATTTTGGGCTTATATATAAATGGTGTTTATTTACCATTTCGTTAAGTAATTCATTTTGGATTTTACCTTTACCGTATTTATAGCTCATAAAATAAATACGTATCCTATAGAGGGTGTAAGCTTTACTTACCTCGCATCCCAGCTATGCTTTCCTTTTTCTATCTTCATTTGTTTGACCGCTTCTTTCCCAAGCCTCCACCTAGCTCGTTAAGCGTCAACTATTGTCAACTTTACAAGGTGGTTAGACTAGTCATTAACAATCACGACCATTCCACCTTACTTATTCTCTATGTCGAAACTACCATTCGACTTCATCATTAGTTGGATTAACTTATCAAAAGTTAACTACTTTCAATCACATGGTTTACACAATTGAGTCTAAATCAACATAATGTTTAGAACCCATATCACTTCATATTACGCATAATTGCCATATCATTCAAATACGTGTTTTCACTCTAAATTTCAATACTTTAGTTCTCATTTAGGCATTTTATAATGTGCATAATTTTACATATTTACTAACTAGTTCATAACTTGTTATTTTTACCAAGATTTACATCAAAAATCAACCTCTATGTCTAGTGTTCATGAACTACTTCTAGAACTTATATCATAACATCTATATTCATCAATTTAACACCCTAATCCAAGTGTTCATCACAATGACAAAAAAACCCACTTAGCACATAAATGGGTAATAATCTATTTCACAATTTTTCATCATTAATTCATCAAATCCTTACTAGGGTTTGTTCCTAGACATGGATTTATCCTAATTTCACTCTTACATCAAACATGCTAGCAATAATTTCGTTTATCATAAGTTCATCAAGAATCTCAACTTCACTAAACATAAAAATTTAACATACCTTTTGATCGCCTAAGCTTGGTGATCCTAAGCTTGGTGATCATGAATTTGTTTTAATCCATATGATTTTGCTCTAAATTGCCTTTCAATTTGTTGAATCTTGATGAACTAGGGTTACACCCTTTTTCTTCTTGCTCCTGGGCGACTACACACACACACACACACACACACACTCTTAGTGTGTGTGTTGTGTGTTATTGTTTGTTTTAATGAATATGAGTTTCCCACTTGACAACATTAGTCCCTCATGTTTTTATCTTGATAAATTGGAGCTACAACTCACCATTTATCACTTAGCCACATACTACTAACTAGGATAATTAGTCCTAGTTAACTTAATTGGTTCAGGAAGTTATATCTCGTTATATTTTAAGTCCCGTTAACTCGGGCCTTTTACATACTTTGTTTTCTCAAAGTATTTATTCTCCTATTTAATTAACATCAAGTTTATTTATTTCAACCTCACTATTTGTCGGGTTAATTTTTTTTACCACTAACGGTAGTTTTACCCGTCTTTACTATTAACGTGGTTTGATTACAAAACCCGTTTTTGGGGTGTAGTTAATAAATGATATGCCCCATTTCCTGCCTCAGCTTCAATTAGATAGGTGCCTTCCCACTTTGGTGCTAGCTTGCCATCAGCATGATTTGTGGTATTTTGGAATGCCTTCCTCAATACCATGTCACCAACTTGAAATTTCCTGATCCTAGCATTCTTGTTATAGGCTCTAGCCATTCTTAGTTGATAGGTAGCCAACCTTATCCTTGCTAAATCCCTGAGTTCTTCTATGGTATCCAGATCTTGAGTCAAGTTTTCAGCATTTCCTTCAGGATTACGGATGCTTGTTCTTGCAGTAGGGACTACCATCTCTGTAGGGATCACAAATTCAGCTCCAAAGACCAAAGAGAATGGAGTTTGACCCGTAGCATTCTTAGGAGCTGTTCTATCAGCTCATAATACATATGGTAGCTCTTATGCCCATTTCCCTTTCTTAGATCCAAGCTTCTTCTTCAAGTTGTTGATGATGATCTTGTGGGTGGACTGGTGTTGATGTTATCATCCTAATCCCCCAACTATTACAAAAGTTAGTAGTTCGGCTCCCAATGAATTGGGATCCATTATCACAAACAATTTCAGAAGGTATGCCAAATCTAGTAATGATGTTCCTTTTAATAAAGGATATAACTTCTTTCTCTCTAACTTGTGCAAAGGCTTCAGCTTCTATCCATTTAGAGAAGTAATCAGTCATAGCCAGCATAAATACTTTTCCTCCTGGTGCCTTAGGAAGTTTGCCAACTATGTCCATTCCCCATCTCATGAATGGCCAGGAAGAGGATATAGGATGCAGAAGCTTCGCTGGTTGATGAAGGATATTACTATGTCTTTGACAAGCATCACACTTCTTTGCATATTCCACAACATCCTTCTTCATTGTGGGCCAATAATATCCTGTTCTAAGGATCCTTGAAAATAGTGCTCTGCTCCCAGTGTGGTTCCCACAATCTCTTTCATGAAAATTCTTTAAAACTTCTTGAATTTCTGGATCCTCAATGCACCTTAAATATGGACATGCAAGAGACCGTTTAAATAAGATGTTATTTAGTAATGTAAATTGAGATACCTTGATTTTGAAAGCTCTGGGATTTTCTCCATTAGGAATCTCCCCGTGTTGTATATATCTCAGGATTGGAAGGATCCAGGATCCTGAATTTGACTGTGCACCATCAGTAGGTACAATTGTAGAATCCTCCACTATTTCCATGGTTGTGTTATCCTCAATGGCAGGGGTTAAGATGTGGATAATGGTATCTTAATATCCTCTGGAATCTTCAAAGATGATCCAAGGTTAGCTAAGGCATCAGCTTCTGCATTTTCTTCCCTAGGTACCTGTGTTAAACCAAAAGAAGCAAAAGAGTCTGCCAATTTCTTGACTATCTCAAGATACTTGATTAGCCTCTCACATTTGACATCATAAGAACCATTATAGTGGTTAGTAATTAACAAAGAATCTACATGTACCTCAAGATACCTGATCCTCAAATGCTTGGCTAATTTCAAACCTACTATTAAGGCTTCATACTCAGCCTCATTATTAGTAGTTTGAAACTCACAAGCAATTGATTGGGGTATAATGTCCCCCTGTGGCGATTTTAGTAGTATGCCTAGTCCAGTTCCCTTGACATTTGAAGCCCCATCTATGAAGAGTATCCAAGGATCCTTAGTCTCTTCAAATTGTTGAACTTCCAATTCAGCTTCCCTTTGTAGATCACTACTGAAATCAACCACAAAGTCAGCTAAGGCTTGGGATTTGATGGCAGTTCTTGGTTCATATTTAATGTCATATGCACTAAGCTTGACTGTCCATTTTGCCATCCTTCCTGACATTTCAGGTTTCCTGAGAACATTCTTGATAGGAAAGTTAGTCTTAACAATAATAGGATGAGTTTCAAAATAATGACGTAATTTAGTCGATGCCATGTGTTGGTGCATGCATATTTGTGACAACAGCTTAGATTTGGTCTTTGGATATCTTGTAATTAGTATAACGATAAACGGTTAGCGGGTTTCTGTTGGTGCATATTCGGTGACAACAGCTTTAATATTTTGATTATTTAGTCTTTGGATATTTTGTAATGGGCTTAGCATATTGGTTAGTGAGTTTATTGTTGTAATGGGCTTGGAAAATGGCCTAGCCTAGTTGGAAGCCCAGTTCACAGACATGTGGTATATAAACATGTTTTGTGATTAGGATTTCAGTGAGTTAAGAACTAAGAGAATTTTAGAGAGAGAAAGTCTAGAGAGAGAAGGAATTTCGAATTAGGGTTTAGAGCAAGATCACAGAGAGAGGCTGTGAGGTTGTGAGGTCTTGAATTGATTGTAAAACTGATAGTTTGGATAATCAATAGAAGACCCGTTTGATTGTGAATTTCTGTTTCTACTCGTTTCTGTGCTATTCTGATCTAGAGGATTCCGCACTCTAGATTGGATTGACAATTCTGTGATGATCCGTACGAACAGGGGACCTACAATTGGTATCAGAGCTTTAGGCTCTTGAAGAAGCTCGGTTCAGAATTGCAGACTGCAGAATTCGGGTGGAGGTGTTGAAAATTTTGAAAATTTTAAACCTGAAATTTAGGGTTTTGAAATTTCTTGAGTTTTGATATATTTATGCAAATTTGTGACTGTTTTGATCTTACTGTGTTTTTAGTTTTGCTGATTTGCAGGTTTTCGAGATAGTTCTGGTTGATTGATTGAGGAATATTGGCTAGAAACACTTGAAGATTCGAAGACTGTTCTTCGTGTTCTTCATATTTTCGAAAATTTTGGGCTGATTTGGTTTTTTATTTTTGCAGGAAACTGTTAGAAAAATATGGAAAATCTTCAGAAATTTCAAACAGATTGAATTTCCATATTTACCAGCAAATTTAACATCTACACTGGTTGACCAGCAAATTTGTGACCTAGCAACTCGGTGACCGGCGAAATTAAAATCCAAAGGCGACTTTGGTAACCGTATAATTTTCCTCAGCGAAATTATCACGGTGTTCGGCGACTTTACTGGTTGTCGTAATAGCGAAATTAACCAGCGAATTTGGGAATGAAATTGATCAGCGAACTTGGTAGAGAAATTGACAGCGAACTTGACTTGTCAGCGAATTTAAGTTAACCAGCTTATTAACCAGTGAAATTAAGTTAGAGGAATTAAAACCTAGCATAATTAAAAGGTGGAGTATTTATTTTCGTGGAGGAATTAGATACGTATAGAGGATTTAACATTTTCGTGAATAGAATTTGATCCGTAGCTCATCTGACGAAACCGTTTGCACCGTTGAACTCGATGGATTTTTAGGACAAAAAATTAAAAAAAAAAAAGAAAACTCTGGAAAGTCCCAAATTTTATTTTTGACATTATATATCATTGGATTCGTTTTTTCGAGATGATTCTAACGGTGTAAGTTGGTAAAAACTGTTTTCGGAAAAAAAATTTGTACGGTTTTATCAGTACGATTAAGGTAAAAACGTGTTTAAAGATGGTTAAAATGGACAAGGTCAATGAGACTGTTAAGAATTGGCCAAAGCTTACAAACGTCAAAGAATATGTTGACTGGAAAGAGAAGTCTGAGGTATTTGTGAAGAGTGAAGATACCAGAATGTGGTATTGTATGATAGATGGATATGTTGCTCCTACGCGTCGTATTGAAGGAAGAGTTAAAGTGATTTCTTATGAGATGATGGATGAATCTGAGAAACTTATGGTTGATGCTGAGAAGAAAGCTTTAGCAGTGATCAAGAAGTCCTTGCCTGAGGGCATTAAACATATCTTCAACAAATATGGGACTTCTAGAGATATGTGGGAAAGTTTTGAAAAACGTTATCAGAGTTTATCTAGTCAAAGTGTAAGAGCTTGTGCTTCAGATGTAGAAGCAAATGTTGTGGTAGAAGAGAAGAAGAAAGCTGTTGAGAAGAAGGAGACAGAAGATTCAAAGGGCTTGAATGATGTGAATGGACTTACAGCTGAGGTGAAGGTAACATCAGAATCTGTAAGTCATACATGTCGTAATTGCACTGAACTACAGGGTAAGGTTAACAGACTATCGGAGCAGAACAAAATTATGTTAGCTGAATTGGAATAATTAAAAGAGTCAAATGTTCTTTTGTTTAAAAGAGAGTCAAATTGCTTAAATGAACTCAAATCGAATGAACAAGAAATCAACAGTTTAACAAGCAAAGTCAATGAACAGTTACAGATCATTGATTTGGCTCGTGAAACTGTAAAGGATAAAACTAATGAATTTTCTGATAAGTGCAGGGAATTGACCATTGCACAAGACCAAATTGTTGAACTAAAAGGAAAGTAAGACAAATTTGGAAATTCTTCATTAGTTAGGACTCACATTCAAAAGGGCTGAAAAGGAGTAATGATAGAACGGGAGTGGAGTTTAGTAAACCTTCATCTTTTAAGGATCAAGACTACTCTTTTTTCCCGCTGAAGATGAGATAATTAATTTTGTTCCCACTGAACAAGAGGTAGTGGATCCGATAGCTGTGGACTTGCCAAATAGTCCAGTTTCTTTGAAAGAATCTGTAGGATCTAACAGTACACCTCATAAATCGGATGAGGATACTGAAAAGGAAAAGAAGAAAACATTTAAAAAGAGATTTCAGAAAAAGAAAATTTATAGGACAAAATCTTGTTTTAAATGTCACACTAAAGGGCATGTGGCAAGTTGTTGTCCTTTAAAGAAAAATAAGCAAAAAGTTGATGAAGTTAAGGAAGGGAATAGGGTTGGTTTGAATAATAATGTTCAACAACATTGTCAATATAATCAACCAAGATTTCAATCTAAAACTTCAACAGCAGGACGATTTGATATACCAAGAAGCAATTTTACACAATTTAGTTATTATAATGGTAAATCAAATCGGTTTCAAAGTCAAAATAGAAATTTTGGATATCAAAATCAATACCAGACTTCTGGTAATCGAAATTATCAAAGAAGAAATGGACATTGGGGTTTTAGTAACTCAAATGTTCAACAACATCCAATTTTTTTTTTCAAAATTCATGGTATGATTATGGGCGTAGAAGGTATCAAGATAATAATTTTCAAAGGTCAGAAAATCCGGGAGTTTATTGGAACTCTCGCAATCGAAGACCTAGTGGAAATTATCAATCTTGTTCAACAACGGGTAAAACATCCAAGACACCAGTAAGGTGTGATGGATATTGGTTAGAAGCATCGTATATGGATTTACATGGTCGACCCGAAACCGGTCAGGTTTGGGCTGTTAAGTCTAACTAAGTTGTTGAGTGTGTGCAGGATAACCAAGAAGGACTGTTGATGCGTTCAACAGTGGTTGTTCCTGTAAAGCATCTGAGGTGAATAGTAGGTTAACCTTGGTAACGAACTATTTACTTTAGTGATTATTATGATTATTCTAAAACTTTAAAAGTGAAAAACTTGTTTTCAGATTGAAGTGGGAGTCTGTTTGTGTTTGTGAATTTGTGTTTTTGAAACTTGCTCCATAAAAACAAAAATTTAGGGGGAGAAATCACCCTAAGCCAAAAAGAGTTTAGTTAGTGCGTGTGTTTAGGGGGAGTAAGTTATAAATTAAAAATTAAAAAAAAATACAAAAACATTGAAAAATGAAAAACATAAAAAAATGAAAAACATAAAAAATAGAAAATCAAAAATGAGTTATCATTGTGTGAAAAAGAAGAAATGATAGTACATTAGCAAGTTAGACTGTCACACTGAAAATGAATAAAATTGCTTAAGTGTGATAGCAGCTTCATTATATGATGTACCAGTAGACAAAAGTATGAAATAATCAACTTACCAATGTGATATAAACCTAAATAAATTGTGAATGAGTGGGGAACACATCAGTGGTGTATGGTTTAATGACCTTAATTCTTGCGTTGATAGATTGCCAAAATCTGAGGTTTTGGGTCTTTATACTCTTATTTCATCTGGGGATATCAGGGTTGTCCTTCTGCTGCATCCAGATACATGCTGACCTAGGCACAACCAGGATATCTTAAAAGAGCAAAAAATGCCAAATCCCATAAATGAAGAAGCACTCCTAAAGAGTCATTCAAATGTGCAAAATGCATAAATCGTACCAAAAAATGGTATTTGTCTTAGCCCTCGTTAGATATTTTGGTCTCTTTGCTGTAGGGAAGTACTAACCTGATCACCAATTATCCAATCGTTGAAAAACAAAACGAATGAATTCAGTATACTCACCTACTACGATGAATCTTTGTGCATACCTTGATCGCGGGGGTACATCCTGAAGTGGGACACACTAGTATTTCAGTAATAAAATTACCTTAACGTATCATACGGTAATGGTACTTGAAATGTTCATGCATTTTGTTTAAGTGGACAAACATACTGGTAATCGTCTTGGACTGCTTTTCACGAAAAATTATACAAAAGAATTATCGAATAGTGTGAAAATAGTTTGATTGTGCGGATATGATCTTCTTACACATGATTCTCACAAAAAGATGAATTTGTAAATATATTTGAGTTTAGTTTAGTTTGTTAGTTTGTTTTGAAAAAAAAAATCAAAAATACCAAAAGATTTCTTTTTAAAAGATCTCCCATTTTGAATTGACAGATTGTTGTTTTTGCATGATAAGATAAAATATTGGTTTATCTTTAATTGTGAAAAAGACTAATGGTTTTTCGAGATACTTGCTTGTGTTGCTAAACATATTGATGCAGTTATCAAAATGAAGTGCAAAATACAAGTAAAGTGCAGATTAACAGTGAAGTGAAGAATGTGTGAAGATGCATGGTAGGATCCTTCTACTACATTCCAGAGAGGAAAATGGAAGAGTTTGGAGATACTTGCTTAACCAAAGATTGCTAGCTAACTGATCTACAACGAATGAAACTTTTGGAGATTGGAAGCATCAGCTAAGAGGAAGTCTGTTGATGTCAGAAGCTGTGTAGCTGACGCTATCCAAAGACCAAAAGAACACAAGATGTTTGAAGACAAAGTTACACTATGAAGCTATTGTCAAGGGGGAGTCTGTTGGTGCATATTCGGTGACAACAACTTAATAATTTGATTATTTAGTCTTTGGATATTTTGTAATGGGCTTAGCATATTGGTTAGTGAGTTTATTGTTGTAATGGGATTGGAAAATGGCCTAGCGCAGTAGGAAGCCCAGTTCACAGACATGTGGTATATAAACATGTTTTGTGATTAGGGTTTCAGTGAGTTAAGAACTAAGAGAATTTTAGAGAGAGAAAGTCTAGAGAGAGAAGGAATTTTGAATTAGGGTTTAGAGCAAGATCACATAGATAGGCTGTGAGGTTGTGAGGTCTTGAATTGATTGTAAAACTGATAGTGTGGATAAGTAAGTAAAGCTTACACTCTATTTATTTAATACCTATTGATTTTATAGGTTCTGAATAATATAAAGTCTTGTTTGAATTATGATGTTCCGACACGACATGTGCGGTTCAGAACAAAAGACAATAAAGATAAACCATGTTTAATGGTTAAAAAGAGCTAATACGGTTAGTTAGTCATGAAAGGACTAATAAATAATGAGTTTTGAATAATTACCTTATAAGGTAAACTAATACAAATAATAAAGGTAAACCGGTAATTCGATCACTCGTTGACGATTACCGTTAGTTTGTGAAAGACACTTTATAGCGTAAGTTATAATGGATCAAAAGAGTCAATAAATGATTTATAAGGAAAATGAGCATACGTTGTAAACCAGAGCGAGTCATGTAGACGAGATAGTAATAAACACCATCTCGCCAATAAATTCGGTCACTTAGACTAAACGGGTCAAAAGGTGAAGATATTACCTTTTGACAATATCGACTAATGACTATTGTCGAGTTATATTATTTCAGGAGTAAATATCAAATGGATATTAGCATCGCTATGAATTAGCGGTTATAAAAGAAGGGTAGGAAAAACGGGTCAATATATTGATCTGAGCCAGGTATGTGTAATAGGGTGACATTCATTTAGAACGTAAGGTTCAATGAGTGTTAAATAAAGTAAAACTAGACATTTGGTTACTTTAATATGTAAACCGAATGTTTCAAATAGTAGACATTGCGTTTGATAAAGCATAATGACTTTTCAAACAAATTCATAGTTAAAAAGAAGAATTTTGGTCAAACATGCTTTCAAAAGTCCTTCATCGTAAATGAAATGCTAAAATGGACCAAAACGCCCTTGTAAGCGTAATTGAACAAATGACCGTTAGAGATTATTTGGAAACGAGGTTATGATTAAGTAAATACTTAGAATAAGTATAAAAAGCGAAAGATGTAAATTTTTGGTCAAATGACTCTAATGAGTCTTTGCCGTAAATTAACAATCCGAGGAGTAAAACTCGGATTATATAGATCACCACATTGAATCCACCATAAATATAGTTGTGGTGGGAGATCATTTGATAAAAAAATGTGGACATATGAAATTAGAAGCGAATGAAAGCGATTCGTGCTTAAAATATGCTTAAATACCCTTAACGGGTCAAAATAAGCATATGAGCGAAAATGGGTTTAAGAATGTATATGAACCCGTGATTGGAACCTAATATGATAAACATTATTGAATTTAATAGGTTCATGTGAAATAGCGGTCAAACAAACTTGTTTGTTTAATAAATGCATGAACGGGTCGAATAATTTGGAAAACCCATACTGTTCAGTGAACACTCCTACTTAGGCATGAGCAAATGGTATAAAATACCGATCCCATCCCGATCCCGACATGTTTCGGTATCGGAAACGGTATCCACATTTTGGTTTTTTCGGTATCGGTATGGTACGTATCGATAAAATACCGACTTTTACCCTCAAAATACCGATACCGTACCGAACCGAACCGACATGTTTCGGTATCGGTATCGGTATCAAGTATTCATGAAATTTCGGGATCGGGATTATCGGTATCGGGATAGGACGGGATCGGTATTTGCTCATCCCTACTCCTACTATACAGTGAACACTCCTACTGTACAGTGAAAACTCTTACTATTCAGTAAAAACCCCTACTATTCAGTGAACACTACTACTATTTAATGAACATTCCTACTGATGGGTGAACATTCTTTAGAAAGGGGTTAAAATAGAGCCCTCGCGGCCTGCGGAGGCTAAGACCCATCTCGGTCGCGCCCCGCGACCAACCTAAATGACTGCAAAAGTGTGCTGGTTGTTAAAATGCAACCGCGAACTCGTTTAGACATGTTTTAAGCGCTATATGACTAACTCATTTCATGTTTTATGAAATGTAGGTACTAATTGAGTTACCGGAGGACGATCAAGCTCAACGAAGAATCGAACACATAAAGAACAAAGCTTCCGCGAAATGATTCGTCGTCACTTTTTAAACGGCGAATGTTTTATAAAATATGGAAATGTTTTATTTCTTAAAATGTTTTGACGAACCAGTATTTTTAGTGTATGGTTAACCGTAAATACACTATTATAGTCGAAGTTTATATAATAATCGTATAATTGGACGAAGGGTCTTAGAAGTTGGTATCAGAGCCCTGGTTTAAGATATTCAAGTATGGTGGGGAAAAACTATGCTTGAACTTAAACCTTATGCTCTTGATAAAGATTGGTGTTCGGTTCCAGACTTGATCGCAAAATCCGGTAAGTTATTCTGTATATTAACGGTCTAGCATAGAAAGTGTTGAAAACAACACATTGGGTTATCGTGTAAAACACGTTACCCTAAATAAAGCGATAAAAGACCAATATAGTTAAACGAATTACGTGTGTTAACACGTGTCGTAGAAAGCATTGTAGTATAATACGAGTGCTTGTTAATGTTAACGTTACTAACAATTGTATACGTTTTAAATTAAAGGATACTTGCATCTGAAGATGATGAGAGTCTAAGGATCTATCAATAAGATGAAGATATGGTTTGAAGTATGACAAGTAAGTCATACATGTTAAGGACATGAATCAAGAAATGATCTTGAACGAGAGATTGAAAAAGAAAGTTATCAGGGCAAGTATCTACAAGGTACATGTCTTAAACTTATAGCATAAACAAAAATATGCAACAAACCTATAGTGAATGACAGTTGCATATAGAATATAAAACTTGGAAAACCTGGATAGGTTATCTATCCAGGATGATAATTCCAAGAGAAATTCAGTAGAGATATACATTATTCACAGTCGTGAATAATAAGACAATACTGAACTTAGTTAAATATAAACTTGGACGAAAATAATCATCCAAGTAAGTATTCTCAATATAAATCTTATTGAGAAAAGTAATGATCACATCAACGAATCTGATTGTATAAATGGGTATAAAAGGGGACAATTATATGTTCAAGGATAAAAATGGATAAAACTAATAATTGTTTAAATAAAGTTTTACCAAATGAAATAAATCGAGAGGTTACTTACATGGGACGTGATGTGGTAATTATAATAAGGTCGTGTGTACCATGTGTTGATCGCTTACTCTGGCCAAGTAAGCAGTGAACACATGATACCATGAGCTTATTATAATGAGCACAATTATGTCCAATGTGGTAAGGTCGAGACAAATGAAAAAGTTAAAAGAATCTTGGGGTCAAGAAATCTTATGGGTATACTCGTATAAATGGTTTTCGAGGGAACCATAAAAACGATGTATGGCGCGTATAGAAATAAATGACCCAAGTAAATAGTGAAATAAGTCATAATGGATGAAAGAGCCATGGTTGACAAAAAGGGGCATATAAAACCAAAGGATAAATGACCCGCAAGGTCATAGAAACGAAGGTATTGCTCATACAAAAAGACGACTGAAGTCATTAACTTTGGTCGTAGTAAAGAAAGGATGATGATGATAATCATCATTCAGAATTTATAAGACCATCAAGCATGGTCACATAAAGAATAAAGGTTTGGTTAAATAAAGCGATGGATTTCGCTAAGAAAACCGAACAAGTCAAAACGAAGTCTTAATGCATACCTAAATGGTTGCATTAATGATGACTTCACTAAATCACCCGGTTGATGGGTAGGGAATCAAACAGATGCATAAACCGAGAGAGGGGAACGCGGATTGAAAGTCAAAAGACTCGGATTATGATTTATGACTAAAAGACTATAAAATTTCGCAAACATAAATTTTAATAATTATGTTCAACTATTGTGAGGTTGAACAAGGTGAATAAAGAACAAAGTTTGACTGTTCACAAGTAATGGATTTAACATGAACAAGTCAAACGGGTTAAATACAAAGTAAGGCTGGATGGCATAAGAAAACGATTGTAAATACGGACTACAGTCACACTTAATAAATTTAAAATATGAAAACAAATGAATTTCAAACATAAAAAGAATGATCTACGGGATCATCATAACCTTCGGGTTACAAACAGTGTAAAGGTCTACAGGACCAAAATGACCCACGGGTCATGAATAGAAAGAAATAGATTATAAAGACCTCGCCTTAAAGAGGTGAAAGTCTAATAAAATAGCCCACGAGGCTAAGTGATAGAACCTACGGGTTAATTAGGTAAAGCGAGGGAACCAGTTGAGAATCCCCGCATAAAACAAAGACTGTAAAAGGATAAATTCTTTGTTGTCAATTTCTTGATATGAAGTAATTGACATAAGTTAAAAAGAAAATGTTAGACTAAAATTCAGTTTTAGTAAGAAATAACGTTTTTACAAATATGAATTCTGATAGGAATTTAAATAGTAAATATTAAAGATGCAGGTCTTGACACTGATAGGTGCAAGACGATATATATATATTCGAAAAGAAATATTTTCGAAAATGTAAGGTTGAAATAAACCTAAACATAACATGACACCATCACGGTCAAGAAAAGTAATGTGAAGTATAATCACATTGTAGCCGAGCAATGGGTATAAAGTAACTGGACTAATAAGTCTAGTCAGTGAGACCGGTTGAGGTCAAAAACTTAAATTAAGAAATTGTTTAATACGCTATCCATTGTAAGATTAGCGTGAAAAAAATATAGTCGATAAGCTCATATGACCAAGTGGCCAAGTTATGATGACTCAGTCAAGTAAATGATAAAGGTAAATAGTACAAGATTAAAGTGACGCCATGAGGCCCCACTAACGAAAAAAAATATTGGTCACCTGTGTTGAGGGATAATAAGGCTATAAGTTCACGAACAAAGGAGTTTGTTTGTTAAAAGTGAAAGATTTCACTAAAATATCCGAACAGATTAAATTAACGGATTCATGAAGAATTCGAATGTATAAAAGCGATGAATTTCGCTAAGTTAACCAAACCGGTTGAAATAACGAGATTACGTTATTTTGATTTACATTATTGTATAAAATACGTATATGCTTTGTAACCAAAAAGATATTACCATACTTTTCTGGTAATACTAACAATTGGTTAAAGTATGTGTAATGTTTAAAAGATTACTCAGGTCAAATGCATTGAGTTTAAACTCAATGAATTATGTAAGAAAAGGTTTCGAGGACGAAACCTCTTTAAGGGGGGTAGACTTGTAACACCCCGAAAACGGGTAAATTACCATTAGTGGTAAAATTAACCCGGAAAATATTAGGATCTATATAACTAAACCTAATATTTAATAAAAAGGAAAAATAATGTTTTTGAGAAAAATAAAGTTTATAGAAGCCCGAGTTAACGGGACTTGAACTAAACTGAGTCGTAAATTCCCCGAATCCACCAATTTAACTAGGAATGTTTAACCTAGTTAATAAGTAAGAATATTGTTAGAAATTAAATGGGTTGTGGCCTACTTAATAAACTAACCAAACAAGAGGGGCTAAAGTGGATAAACTTGAAAGTTTAATTATAAAAGAAAACTTAAAAATTAAAACACACATTTAGTGTGTGTTCAAGGAGTTCTGTTCGAACACATGAGAAGCCCCAGGAGCTTAAACCCTAGCTGCAACAAAATCGTTCAATTGGAAGGCTAAATGAAGTCTAAATTCACAATTGAACATAAATTAATGATCACCCAAGCTAGGGGATCATAAGGTATGTAAAATTTTGATGATTCTTGAAGTTGTGAAATTTGATAAATCTTATAATATGCGAATTATGGATAAATTATTGAAGATATGGCTGAATTATGATGTATAGTTGCTTAGAAACAAAACCCTAAGTGAAAAATTATACATATATTGCCATGAATCGAATGCTTAGATGATTTACCACACTAGGATAAGTGGGTTTTAATTATATGATGAAATTGATGATATAATTATGATTAGAATCATGATATCTGAAATTAATAAGATGATACTTGAACAAATTAGGTGTTTAAGTATATAAATCATACTTGCTAAGTAGTAACTTTAGTATGATAAGATGAAAAATCGATGATATATTAATGTTGAATGATGTATGATATCATTATGTGTTAAAAATGATCAAAGTTGTGTTAAAAATTGATTAAATACGATTACATAAACTTGGTTAATAAAGTGGTTAAAAACGATAGCATAAGAATGATGCTTACCGGATAATTGATCAATGATATGATCGAATGAAAAATTCGACATAAGAATCGTAGGATGGAATAGTAGTAAATGATTATGACAAATCTAACCATCTTACAAATTTCAATGATAGTTTGACGCTTGACAAGCTAGGTGGAAGCTTGGGAATGAAGCGGGTCAAACGAGTCAAGAATGAAGGAAAAGCATAATTTGGATGCTAGGTAAGTAAAGCTTACACTCTATTTATTTAATACCTATTGATTTTATAGGTTCTGAATAATATAAAGTCTTGTTTGAATTATGATGTTCCGACACGACATGTGCGGTTCGGAACAAATGTTGGTGCATACGCCTGTCGACTTCCTCTTGTATCGAGTCGTGCAATAGAATAGATGAAACAAGTCACACAGTTCGAGATTAACAGGATACAGAGGTGAACAAGCCAATTCAAATGAAGTGGCCAGTTCAAACGAAGTGGTCAGTTCAAACGAAGTGGTCAGTTCAAACGAACTGGACCAGTTCGTACGAACTGGAGAAGCTTGTTCAAACGAACTGGATTTAGTATAAATAGTGGACTTGTTGTTTTCATTTGTAACTTTGGCATTTCCGGTAGCGAAGCTCTGCCGAGGTATCTCCAGACCGTGTAAAACTTTCATATCAATACAAGAGATAGTTAAACTACTTTCAAGTGCAAATCAAGCTGATTCGAAACCGAAATGTCTGTTTTCGCCTTTTGTTTTGGTCTAGAACACTTCTGATCGACTCGTTTTAGATCGTTTCTCGATCCTACAAGTGGTATCAGAGCTCAGGAGGAAGAGTTCTACCGATTTAGTTTGTTTTTCATCAAAAAATTCTGTTTCTACTCCATTCTTCACATTTTTCAAAATTAAACGAGATTTTCTGGATGAAATGGATTGATTTTGAAATATAACGTGCAAAACTGTATTTTAAAGAATCTGTGAAAGTTTCAGACCTTAAAACAGATTAAAACCTGTTCAATTTTGTAAAAAAAAACCGAACAGTTCGTTTGAAGCTTGATACATTTCACACGAACAGAACTTCGATCTCAGATCTACGACGATTTAGTGGACGAAATTGAACGGAAAACATCTCATTATGATCGGAATGTGTTAAAGAACAATCCTAGAGTATCATTTTTACCAAAATCTGTCTGGAAGTTCATCATATAGGTCAGATCGTTTGAACAGATTTTCCAGGTCGTTTGAAAAATGGCACAGTTCGTTTGAGATTTGGAATTCCAGTTCGTTTTAGTTCAAACGAATTAAATTTAGAACCCTTGTTCGTTTCAAAAATTCACTTCGCATGATGTTCCTGATCGTTTGAGGTTGTTAGTGCGTTTGAAATCAGCATATCTCAGTTCATACGAAGGTTGTCAGTTCGTTTAAGGTTGACAGTCCGTTTGAAAGTAATCAGGTCGCATGAATCAACTTAATGTGTCAGCCCATGTGTTCTTGTGAGGATTAATTGTTTCAAATTGAATGGTCCAATCACAAACATCAATTGAGAACATGTCAGCCATGTTAAAGTGTGCACGTGAAAATTAAAGTGGACGGCCAATTGATTCTATCACATTTAAAGTAGATGTTGCATGCGAGATATTAATATTGTCGGCCATACTCGAAGTCACATATGAACTTTAATTGATAAAGTATGTTTTAGGTCCAATCAATTGTGACATTAAAAGGTGATAATCATCGGTTCAATAAGCAAACAGTCTTGTCGGCCATTTACAATAAGCATATTTTGGTCATGTGAATCTTTAAATTGCAAACGGTGGTGTCATACAAAGTCAAATCTTAGTTCTTATCTGTTTACTAAATTGAAATCGGTGTACATGTGACTAAAGGTTCATCGGCCCAATCAGCATATTGCATTTAAAAGTTGTCAGCCCACGTGAATGTTTTAAGTGCACCGGCCCACTTGTTATTTGAGGTCCAATTAAAATTTGTTTTAAAAGGAAGGATTTCGAATGTGATTCCTTGTCAGCTTATTATATCATCAGCCCATGTGATTATCTAGGTCCAATCAAAGCTGTTTTGTGAATTGTCGGCATTGATTAATGTGTGCATGAGATATGTCAGTTTGCATGGATTGAAAGTCAAGATTCATCGCATCAAAGTCATACGGTTCAAAGCAGTTCAGTCAAGTCGCTTGAAACAGTTCAGTGAGTTAGAAGTGGTCCAGGCCGTGTCTTTGTGAACCAGGTCGTTTGGAATTGTACTCAGTTTGCAAGTAGTGGGTCAGTTCGTTTGATTTTGATTCGGGTCATAGCAGTCTGCACAGTTTGTCAACTTTCAGTTCGCACAGAATATTCAACAGTTTGAGTATCAGTTTGATTAAGTTGTTTGATAGTGTTTAAACTGATTGTGTTTGTTTGTTTGGTTTCTACAGGTGATATAGGTGTTTTACGAGGTGAACCAGTTCGTTTGAAAGCTTGTTTGAGAAATTCTTCGATATCAAATCATGGAAGAAGAGTTCTACAACGCATTTGCTACATCTCCGACTACTCCAGCTACCATTGCTCAAAACATGAACGCATAAAACGAAACTGGAACGTTGCAAAAACCCCCGAAACTTATGGGAATTGAAGAGTACCATGGATGGAAAGATCGTTTTGAGAATTGGGTTCAAGCAAACCATCTGAGAGCTTGGGAAATCATTGAAACAAAATATATTAGACCACAGACTGCTTTGAATGTTGACAAAATCATCTCGGAATTTTCAGACATAGAGAGAGATAGCTATAAAGGAGAGAAAATGATGATAAGTCTGTTACAACAAGCAGTTAAAGAGGATATATTTGTTTTGCTTCAGCATGATGGGAGTGCATTTTCGATTTGGGAAGCACTTAAGAAAAAGTTTGAAGGAAGTACAGAAATGCTCAGAAGTAAAGCATCTCTGATGAAGAAGGAGTTTGAGTTGTTTACGAGTATGCCCGGTGAATCTACAAAGACACTCATTGAGAGATATTGTCATCTTGTGCGTACCATGTCTCAGTTGAAGATCACTAAAACTCCAGCAGAATGGGTGGAAAAGCTAGCTGATGCTTTACCGCAGAAAGAATGGGGTACTTATCTCATGATCTTAAAGAATTCTGGAGAGTTTAGCAGATTGTCAATTGGACAGTTTATTGAAAAGCTTGAGGCACAGGATCTTGAACAACAAAAGATTGCCAGAATGAACAGCTCAAGCAATCAACGAGACATCAAATTGTACTATAAAGGAAATATTCAAACTGTTGAAGCAAGTCCTAAGATCCAAACTGCTTTTAGTGCAGGAAATTCATCTGGATCAGTCAGTCAAAGTTCAATCAACACCAGTCGATTCTCAAATGTCAATCCTCCAAGTGTTCAAAGTTCAAATGTTGGTAATGAACATATGATTCAGTGCAATGTTGCTTTGCATCTTCAAAATGGTCAGAATTTTTCTAATGAAGTTGTTAAAAGTCATATGGGATTACTGGTTACT
Source organism: Helianthus tuberosus (assembly GCA_030545235.1). NCBI lineage: Eukaryota > Viridiplantae > Streptophyta > Magnoliopsida > Asterales > Asteraceae > Helianthus > Helianthus tuberosus. The sequence goes on along the minus strand of CM060396.1, from coordinate 153,450,941 downwards.
GCTTTGGAATCTTACGAAGGATTGATTGCTGGAAGAATTGGTAATCCGATGTTAACGAAGGAAGACTACGATCAGATAGATGCAGAAGAATTGGAGCTCATGGACATCAAATGGTGTCTAGCTAGTGTCTTGAGAAGAGCTGAAAAGTTCAAAATGATTACAGGAAGAAATGACTTTTTGAATGCTCATGTTTCTGCTTTGGGTTTTGATAAATCTAAAGTTACTTGTTTTCGATGCAGGGAGAAAGGTCATTTTAAAAGAGAATGCAAAAATCAGGAAGCAAATGGAACAAAGAATCCGTTTGGTGGCCATGATTACTATCGGAAGGCCATATATCAACAAGTTGCTCATCAACCACATCAACAAAAAGATTCACAAACTGCTCATGGAAAAATGATCGAAGATGCAAACAAGAGAGCTTATTATGGCATCATTGATCAAGATGATGAGAAAATGGCACCAGGATTTAGCTGGGATAAGTTTGTGGATGAGAATGGGCAGTTTAAAGCTTTCATTGCTCAAATTGTTCAAAACCAGAATTGATGAAAGAGTGGATAGCAGTGTTATCTGATGATGAGAAAAGTGAAGATGAAGAATCTGTTTCTTCTGAAAACAGTTCAAAAGATACTAGTGATGATGATGAAGAAATTGAACAGATAAACATTGGAAAATCTCATTTATCTTTTGACAGTTTTGAATTTTATTTTGCAGAAAAATTGAAGAAACTTAAAGAGAGAAAAGCTGCAAAAGAAATGAAAGAAGTCAAAGTTGTTGAGAAGATAGTTGAAGTGGAAAAGGTAGTTGAAGTAGAGAAGATTGTGGAGATTGAAAAGATTGTTGAAGTCACAAAACCGTGTCTTACATGTTTGGAATCTTGCAAACAATGTGAAGAAAAAGATAAGAAGTTTAGTGAATCAGAAAAGTTGAAGGAAAAGTTGCTGTTTGATGTTAAAAATGTGAAGGAGTCGTATGATGTTTTGAACAAAACAGTGAACAATTTGCAAAAGACAAACTCAGAAAGAGAAGGTGCTTTGAAGATGATGAATGCTACAATGATGTCGAAGCAGAAAGAGATAAATTTTTATATTGAAGAATGTGCGAAATGAAAGCAAGAGTTGGAAACTGAGAAAGCAGAAAAATGAAAGAATCAGACGTTTACTGAGAAGTTATACAAGTTCTGATTACTTAATTGACATAATTTATCCAACTGTTGCAGGTTTTGAAGCATTCAAAGATGAACAACCAAAGAAGAAAAAGAATACTGGTAAGAAACAGAGTGCCTGTTATAATAAGTATCCGCCTCCAATTTAGGAAGGGTATTCATCTAGAAAACCGAATGAGGAACAAGTAAAAAAGGCAGTAAATATAAAGTTGGAGTCCGAGATAACCGATGTATTACCAGACAATATTGACATCACATTCACAGTGTCCGACATAGATCATGAGTCTGGGTTAATAAAAAGGATGGTCTATCAGGTGTTAGATAAGGATGAGGAGTCCGAGTCAATGTCTGAGTCCAGGAGTTCGAGTTCGTCTGTCAGGAGTTCAAAGTCGTCGGGAAAACGGGTGTATAGTAAAGAATTTTTGTTGTCAAAATCTAATTTGAATGACGAAACATTTGAAGTTGCATATACTTTGAATGATTCTGACAAATTATATTTTGATAAAGAATTTCCAATAAGAGGTGTTAAACCAAAAATGATCAAAAAGGTTTTTAAACTAATAGAAATTAATATTTCTGAAATAAAAGATGTAAATCTTTCTGAAAAACCAAGTCCTTACACCTCAAGAATAAAACAAAAGATAAACAAGAAAATGGGTTACAATTATGGTTTAGACTTTCGAAAGAAACCAAACCATAATGGTAATTTCAAAAAGAAAGGTTTAGGTTTTATTCCACCAGAAAATTATAAAAACGAGAAAATTCCTAAAAATACAAAATTTGTTTCAGGTCCTTCTGCCGAGGAAGAAAAGAAGAGCTCTTTCTGGAGACAGTAAAATCAGGAATTTCTAGCTGAAAAACAGAAGAAAACTGAAGCTCATCAGAGAAAGAGACTATAACCTATTACAAGTGTCAAGAAGTTGGTCACATAGCTTGGAACTGTCCTAAAGCAACCAACACAAAACAGGGAGTCTCAGAAAAACTCAAAGAAATAGTTGTTAATAAAATTGAACCACCAACTGAAAGGTTTAAAGTGTTTAAAAATTCTACATATGAAGTTGGTGAGTGTTCAAAAAGATTTTACAAGAAACAGGGAAATCTTGACAACCAAGCTTGGGTTGTTAAGAAATCAGATGTAAAATCCGGCGATGAATCTGATTCCACAAAGTCAGATGAGCCACAGGTTGAGATTAAAGCAGAAAACTCAGTGCCTCCAAGGGATGATGTTCATTTTCCACCATTGAGGGCTGAAAATTTTAAACAAAAGGTTGGAAAGGTTGAGATCTCAAATCAATTTTATTCTGAAAAGAATGAATTTGATGTCGAGAAAGCTTTTAATGGAAATGTTAAAAATATTTTTGGAAAAACGGTAAATGGGAAAGCAAAAGGGGTAAAAGAATTTTACGAATCAAAGAAGGCAACTTACAGCCCAACCTCTAGTGAAGTTGGGAAGGACACATCCAAGTTCAGTCAGGCTTGGATGGAAGTTTTTCACATGTAAAAATCTGACTTGCCGGAGCTCCCAAGTTGGTAATCGTGGAGCAGGAATCGGCATCATTCTTGAAATGGTTTGTTTAGTAAAGTACAGGTAGTATCTTTAAATTGTCATATATTTTTTTTACAAGTGGTTAAAGAAGATTTTAACTTCCAAGTGGTAAATCAATGACATTAAGTTGTACTTGCATTTTCCTACAAGTGATAGTTTGGAGAACAATGTGATGAACCCCTAACCTACAAATGGTAAAATCAACAAAACTTATTTTCCGGAAAAATTATTTTGGTTAAAACAAACTTAAGTGTTTTGAAATCATAATGAGAAAATAGTTTTGTGAAAGGGGGAGTTCTGGTTGTTTATGCCAAGTGGATGGCGAAGTGAAGTGATTCGATATCAGTTGTCATTTACTTGTATAGTTTGTTTTCAAATTTCCTTTAATGTGTTTGCATTTTAGGGGGAGTAGAAAATTTCAGAAAATCCAAAAACATTAGAAAATTTGAAAAAGGCAAAAACATGATAAAATTCAAAAATGAGTTTGGGTGTCAAAGAAGAGGAAATGATAGTACATCAGTAGACAGTTACAGTATGCTAAAGAAATGTAATGATTAAATAGCGTTAAACGGTCTCACTGATGATATGCCGATAGGTTTTTACACTTTTAGTAAGCTTTTTCGGGATATAAACTTAAATTCAAACTTGCTTATTTCGTGGGGAACACTACTTGGATATATAGCTAACCCCTGAAATCTCGTTTGAAAGGTCCCTCTTTCTGAGATATTAGGTCTTTATGCTCAGTGATATCTGGGGTATTATCCCGGGACTTCTGATTTTGCGGAAGCAATGGCCTAGTCCCCGGAGAATACTTTACGCTTGCTTGAAATATAGCGCCGCCCTCAGCATAAATGATAAGACAATAAAATTGCTAATCAATGCTGTTGTAAAAAAAGATCCTCTAAAGGGGACACACCAAAAGTCGAGACGTCATCTCTCTGCTGAACGGAAGTTCTGACTTGAGCTCTCACGGTTTCGCATCTAACCCCTTACAGATATCATCTGTGGTATACTCACCTGTAAGACTGAATATTGGGATCTGGATACGGGAGTATATTCAAGAGGTGGGACACATGAATGAGTTTAAGTTCTTAATTCACCTAATTCATATCCTGAATCAGTTGAAATTTGTGTGAGAATTTAAGTGGATCAGTATATCGGCAATCTAAGTGAATTGTTTAATTCTTAATGTGTAACTAAGCTCAACGGTACTTGTGACTTGTCAAAAACTGATATGATCCTCTTACACAAACTCACAAAAATATTGTTTGTAAATATTTCTTTACTGCATTTCATTTCTTTAAAAAATTCAAAAAGATTTTCAGTGTGTTTTAGCATAAATTTTGAAAAATCCAAAAAGCTTTTCGACAACTGATATTGGAAAACTGATTTTCAAAATTCCTAGTGCTAAACATGATGAGCATGTGGTGAGGGGGAATGTGTGTATAATTGAGAAAAGATTTTGAATTTTTATCTACATGTGGTTCATCAGTTATTAACATTGTTAAATCATCCTGAATAAATTTGAGGGAGAGTTTAATTGTATAAATTTTGTAAAATGTTAAATTTGTGAAAATTTACTTTTGGGTAGAGGATGTGCAGGATAGCCTGGATTCTGAAGTCTGAGTATAGAGCCAGGTCATGATCCTAATTCTGTGAAAGTCAAATTGCAATCAACATCCGAGGAAAGATTGTTCGAGGGGAGTCTGTTGATGCTGAAGAGGAGAAAGAAATAAAGTTTTGAGGATGCCTACACTGTCAGATACTTTGGAGAGAGTTTGAAGACTGATCAAGACTGAAGAGGTTCTGAAGGCATACCAAAGACTCGTCAACATCCGAGGGGGAGTCTGTTGGTGCATACGTCTGTCGACTTCGTCTTGTATCAAGTCGTGTAATAGAATAGATGAAACAAGTCACACAGTTCGAGATTAACAGGATACAAAGGTGAACAAGCCAGTTCAAACGAAGTGGCCAGTTCAAACGAAGTGGTCAGTTCAAACGAAGTGGTCAGTTCAAACGAACTGGACCAGTTCGTACGAACTGGAGAAGCTTGTTCAAACGAACTGGATTTAGTATAAATAGTGGACTTGTTGTTTTCATTTGTAACTTTGGCATTTCCGGTAGCGAAGCTCTGCCGAGGTATCTCCAGACCGTGTAAAACTTTCATATCAATACAAGAGATAGTTAAGCTACTTTCAAGTGCAAATCAAGCTGATTCAAAACCGAAATGTCTGTTTCCGCCTTTTGTTTTGGTCTAGAACGCTTCTGATCGACTCGTTTTAGATCATTTCTCGATCCTACAACAAAAGACAATAAAGATAAACCATGTTTAATGGTTTAAAAGAGCTAATATGGTTAGTTAGTCATGAAAGAACTAATAAATAATGAGTTTTGAATAATTACCTTATAAGGTAAACTAATACAAATAATGAAGGTAAAACGGTAATTCGATCACTCGTTGACGATTACCGTTAGTTTGTGAAAGACACTTTATAGCGTAAGTTATAATGTATCAAAAGAGTCAATAAATGATTTATAAGGAAAATGACCGTACGGTGTAAACCGGAGTGAGTCATGTAGACGAGATAGTAATAAACATCATCTCGCCAATAAATTCGGTCACTTAGACTAAACGGGTCAAAAGGTGAAGATATTACCTTTTGACAATATCGACTAATGATTATTGTCGAGTTATATTATTTCAGGAGTAAATATCAAATGGATATTAGCATCGCTATGAATTAGCGGTTATAAAAGAAGGGTAGGAAAAACGGGTCAATATATTGATCCGAGCCAGGTATGTGTAATAGGGTGACATTCATTTAGAACGTAAGGTTCAATGAGTGTTAAATAAAGTAAAAATAGACATTTGGTTACTTTAATATGTAAACCGAATGTTTCAAATAGTAGACATTGCGTTTGATAAAGCATAATGACTTTTCAAACAAATTCATAGTTAAAAAGAAGAATTTTGGTCAAACATGCTTTCAAAAGTCCTTCATCGTAAATGAAAGGCTAAAATGGACCAAAACGCCCTTGTAAGAGTAATTGAACAAATGACCTTTAGAGGTTATTTGGAAACGAGGTTATGATTAAGTAAATACTTAGAAAAAGTATAAAAAGCGAAAGATGTAAATTTTTGGTCAAATGACTCTATATGAGTCTTTGCCGTAAATTAACAATCCGAGGAGTAAAAATCGGATTATATAGATCACCACATTGAATCCACCACAAATATAGTTGTGGTGGGAGATCATTTGATAAAAATATGTGGACATATGAAATTAGAAGCGAATGAAAGCGATTCGTGCTTAAAATATGCTTAAATACCCTTAACGGGTCAAAATAACCATATCAGCGAAAATGGGTTTAAGAATGTATATGAACCCGTGATTGGAACCTAATATGATAAACATTATTGAATTTAACAGGTTCATGTGAAATAGCGGTCAAACAAACTTGTTTGTTTGATAAATGCATGAACGGGTCGAATAATTTGGAAAACCCCTACTGTTCAGTGAACACTCCTACTGTACAGTGAAAACTCCTACTATTCAGTAAAAACCCCTACTATTCAGTGAACACTACTACTATTTAATGAACATACCTACTGATGGGTGAACATTCTTTAGAAAAGGGTTAAAATAGAGCCCTCGCGGCCCGCGGAGGCTAAGACCCATCTCGGTCGCGCCCCGCTACCAACCTAAATGACTGCAAAAGTGTGTTGATTGTTAAAATGCAGCCGCAGACTCATTTAGACATGTTTTAAGCGCTATATGACTAACTAATTTCATGTTTTATGAAATGTAGGTACTAATTGAGTTACCGGAGGACGATCAAGCTCAACGAAGAACCGAACACATAAAGAACAAAGCTTCCGCGAAATGATTCGTCGTCACGTTTTAAACGGCGAATGTTTTATAAAATGTGGAAATGTTTTATTTCTTAAAATGTTTTGACGAACCTGTATTTTTAGTGTATGGTTAACCGTAAATACACTATTATAGTCGAAATTTATATAATAATCGTATAATTGGACTAAGGGTCTTACATGCCTTGAGCAATTTGTCTACCTCCTCTTGGATAATGACATTTCTTTCAGATGCAAACTTCCTCCTTTTCTGATGTATTGGTTTAAAGGACCTGTCAATGCCAAGTTTATGAGTAATGACATATTTAGAAATACCTGTCATGTCTTCATGTTTCCAAGCAAAAGTAGCTTTTCTTCTTTTTAAGAAGGATATTAAATCCAGCTCGATGGTGTCAAGGATCCTGAATCCTATTAAGATCTTGGATTCAGGATCCTCAGGTTTCATCAGAATGTCTTTGACATCTTGCTCTCTTGCCTCCAGGACATCCCTTGGAGGGTACTTTAATTGCTATGCCTCCCTAGGTCTTGAGGCTGGTTTCATTGATGAAGTGTAACAATTCTTGGCCTCTTGCTGATCACTTTCTATCTTCACCACACCCCATGGAGTAGGGAGTTTCACACACTAATGATACGTTGAGGGGTCTGCTTTCATGTCGTGTATCCATGGCCTGCCAAGGATAACATTACAACAAGATAAGCAATCAATGACACAAAATTTTTGAACAGAATTTACTCCCTCTTTGTAAATAGGAAGTTTGATGTCCCCCAATGTATTCTTGGTCTCTCCACTAAATCCCACAAGGATAGATGGTCTTGGGACAATTTCAGATTCAGGGATGTTCATTCTTTTGAGGACATCTAACTGGATGATGTTCACTGAGCTTCCCCCATCAATGAGAATCCTGTGAACAAAATGGTTAGAAATGAATAATGTAATAACAAGACCATCGTGATGAGGATCCTTAATATCCACGGTCATCCTCATCAAAGGATATGACTTTTTCCTGGGTAAGGATGGAAGTTTGAATAGGTCTATTTCCATTCTCCATCTTTGTCTCCTTTGCATGCCTTTTAGCTGCCGAGAATGAAGTGCCACAGATGTCAGATCCACCGGAGATGAAATGAATAATTTGAGCATCGGCTGGTGGAGCAGGAGCCTTTTCAGGAACTTTCTCAGGATCCTGGATCCTTGATTTCTTTCTTCCGAACAACTCCTTCAAACATCCTTTGCTCAAGAGGTAACCAAACTCTTTCTTTAGTGCTATGCATTCATCTGTGAGATGACCAAAGTCTTCATGATAAGCACACCACTTCGATTTGTCTTTGGTAGCAGCTGGCTTGTCACTCTTCCTCGGCCACCTGGCTTTATCACCTAAATTCTGCATAGAAAGGATTAGTTCACTATTATCAACAGCGAAACAATATTCAGAGATAGGAGGATAATCCTCATCATCTTCCTCTTGTTCCACAACATGCACATTCTGATTGTCAGACTTATTGTATGACTTGGATTTGTTGTTCCTGAAATAGGATCCTTGTTTGTCTTACTTTGAGGATCCCAACAGTCTCTCCTGGATCCTTTTATCATCCTCTAAACGGATAAATCTAAGGGCCCTGTTCCTTACTTCATCTAGGTTCCTGCAAGGTGTCATAACAAGATCATCATAGAATTGTCAATCCTTGAGCAAACCCATTTTAAAAGCCTCTACAGTTGTAGCAATATCTAAATTAGGAATCTCTAAGGATTCTCTTCTGAATTTAGTTATGTAATCCCTTAACGATTCATTATGATCTTGGGTTACCCTATATAAGTCACTAGTTAACCGTTCAAACCTCCTACTACATGAAAATTGACTATTGAGCAAGTTAACTAGATTAGAAAATGAGGTAATAGAATAAGGAGGAAGACTTAGCAGCCATTTAAGAGCTGATCCTATTAATATGGATACGAAACCCTTGCAAAGACATGCTTCCTTTAACCTTTCTGGAATGGGGTTGATCTCCATTCTCTCCCTGTATTGAGCTACATGCTCTTCTGGATCGGTTATACCATCATAGAGCTTCATATTTGGTGTTTGAAACCTCTTTGGTATCTCCGCATTACATATAGGTGGTGCAAAGCGAGACACCCTGTGACTCCCATCCGGAATCTCAGGAATGGGTTTAACCACTCCCGAGACACTGGATATCATATCCTTGAGTTTTTACAACTCCCTTGCCATAGCTTGGTTGATCCCTGGTTCCTGCACAAAACCATGGTTAGTATTGTAAGATGTATTGAAAGTGTTACCTCCTGACTGTTTCGAGGCTGGGATTCCAGATGTGAATCCAAACTGATGTGGTTCTGGTATAATCATGGGACCAGATGAAGCAATAGTCTGCATGGGAATGAAGTCTCCCACATGAATCTCAGAACTTCTAGGTTGCTGATTCCCTAAGGATCCTTGATCCTGGAAGATATTGGATCCAGTATACATTGGAACCGAAGGTCTTGTAGGATATTCCATGGATCCTTGAACTTGTGACGAGGATCCTTGAACCTGCAATGAGGATCTTTGACGCTGAGGGTAGGATCATTGAACTGACAGCGTCCCCATGTATCCTCCCGAACTAGAGAAGGATCCTTGATGCTGGAAGGAGGATCCTTGAGGCTGAAGAGAGGATCCCGAAGGCTAGAACTAGGATCCTTGAGCTTGTGACATAGCTGATGATCCATACTGCATACTCGACGATCCTCCATGGTATTGGACACCTGATGCCATAGAATGTTGACCAGTTGTTGGTGGAGTAGTGAAATCCAATGATCTGGGCACCAATGGAGAGTGATCCTCCGCTGATTTCTTCAATTTCTTGATTTCGTCAATCTCACGAAGGATCCTGCCATTAGTTTCATCCTGTTGTTGCATGTAATTCTTCATCTGCAAAATCAAAGAATAAAGATCATTATTAGTAGGAGCAGAAGAAATAGTAGAAGTCGCTTTTGTGAAAACGGGGGTTGGCTTCTTCGCAGCATTCTCAGCATTCTTCTGGGATCCAGAAGGAACAGGAGGCAAAGGTGGAATGCCCTGTGATGAGATGATTGCCGGCATGGAGCTTGAAGTGTTTTTTCCTTGAGAAGCCATGTGATTGAAGGTAATGAACATAAATGAATAAAATGAACAAAATTTTCAAGAATGAAGCACCGATTGCCCCACGGTGGGCGCCAAACTGTTTTGGTAAAAAATCACACAAGGATAATGTAACCAAATCTGATTTTTGCGAGGTTAGATGCTTGGTTAAATGAACAAATGTGTGAACAATGATTGAATGAAAATAGCAATGAACACAATGATTTATACGAGGAAAAAGCCCTTGATCAATGAATGATCTCTGGCATAAAAAACCTCGGATAGTGAAAACTATCACTATCAACTATATTAAACAATAAATGTTACAACTTTGGATGATAACAAGCTTGATACAACGATTTCTAGTGTGTTTGTGTGTGTATTCGCCAACTGGTTTCAGAGAATTCGAATGTGTGTAATTGTGTTTCTAGTAATAGCTTGTTATCCCCTTTTGAATAGAAAAAATATATAGATAACTAACTATCCGAAAAATGTGCTTGCCATCCATGATCACCACAACGGTCATCACCTCATGCACGTGCCATAATAAGGAGCATATTCCCCTGGAATCTCGGTTAGAACAAGTCTCATTCGAAATATACATGCAAAACAAGCTAAAAGGTGATGGAAACAATTGTTAGTTTTAGAATATCAAAGAGGATCCTGGATCCTTAGCCTTCCTGCACCATTTCCTGAGGATCCTTGATCCAGGCTGAACTGAGGATCCGTGATCCATAATTAATAAAATTCTATCCCTAACAGTTATAATTAGAGTTAATTATGGGCTTAAATAGGCTTAAAACTGAAATTTCTTGCGCTGGCCAGACCCTCTCTTGCGTCGCGCGGGCATGTTATGGGTTGGTGGTCACGCGATGCGACCAACATACGAACTGAGAAATTCGTTTTCGTATTAACTTATTCGTTTCAACTTCGTTTTCTTCACCGTTTTCTCCTACGCTTTCGTAATTTAATTCTCTATCATCTCATCTTCTCAAATATCCATTCCCAAGAGAATCATTCACTAAGCCCAAACCTTCTCCTATGAGCTCGTTTCTTTAACGTTTTAGCTCGTTTTCATTTCCGAAACCTTGCAAAACAACAAGACACGATATTATACAAAACCAATGGTAAAACGACACAAAACAACTCAAAATATCATACAAGCTATACATGGAAACAAATGTAATTTACATTACATCAATGATATCTCAATAAATCTAGTTAGGGTGGACTAGAAACTCACCAAGTTTTAATTATGCATTATCATGTTCTAGTTGTGAAATTCGCTAAATGTTGTACTTTCCTTTCGTAACAATGTATCGTATTATTTGAATTAATGGAAAAGAAATTTTGAGTTTAATTATTGTTGCAATCTAGTGTTATGATGCTTTTGAGCAATCTTCTACGTCTCGCCTCGACGTTTTCGCCGTCGGTTGTGGTGTGACATACGACATGTTTCTAATATTAAAATCAACCCATAACTCTCGATTTAAACAATCAACAAATTTAGTTCTATTCTTTTTACAAATAATATAATACCATATGTAATGGTCAAGTGATAGTGATATCATAGAAAAAGATCACGTATGCACCAAACTTTAACCACTCACACTTACTATACATACAGTGGCGGACCCAGGAAAAAATCCATGGGGGTGCGGAACATTTTAAAAATTTTTAGGCCCCTAGGTACATAAGTAAAAAAATCGGTTGTATCGGGTCGGGTCATGTAAGACAAAAATTTTTTAAAAATTTTAGGCCCCTACTCATGATGGTTTCCTAATTTCTATAACATAATCAAGCCCTAGAATTGTGCAATCACCCCTAAAAATCATCTAAATAACATAATCATCCTAAAAATCATCTAAACAACCATACGCAACGTCAAAACACACGATTTTTCATACCTATTTAAGTTTTTTATTACCCCTTTTCTCATATAATATCAAGAAAAATCAAATAAAAAACATAAAAACTCACCGTTTGTCGGTGTCCGGTTGGTTTGGAGCGGATTCCGGTCACGTTGATGTCGGATTCCGGCTGCGGCAGACCTGCAGTGTTGTTGCTGTGATGGACGCTGATGAAGATCGCTGGCAGACCAGTCGCACGCACAGAGGGAGAGGGCGGGATAGTAATTGAAGGGTTTTGGGCTTATTTTATTTGTTTTAGTTTTAATTTAGGTGGGTTAATGGGCTAGATTATTAGTGGGCTATTGATAAGTTTATATAATGGGCTTGGTTTGGGTTTAGTTAGTATAAGTTTATATAATATAGGTAGTTTTAGAAAAAAAAAATCAGACTTCACTATTTTTTTTTAACATAATCCATAATATTTTTTACCTAAGGTGTGCGGACGAAAAATGCGAAGGGGTGCGGACGAATATATCCAAGGGGTGCGGACGAAAAATTCCAAGGGGTGCGGACGGGATTTTCGACGGAACTTAGCACTAATTTTTTTTTTCCCGGGGGTGCGCCCGCCCTCATCGGGCATGTCTTCAGTCCGCCCCTGTATACATATGTAATGGTCAAGTGATGGGGATGACACATTTGAATTATTTTTTTCATCCATCACACTAATTACTTGGTACAATTAAATTTATATAATAATTATTTATAAACAGTTATATATTTTTGAACACTTATATAATTATGATCCAAAATATCGATCAAAGCAAGTGTCATAATGAGACCAAAAATATTTTATTCTTTAAAAACATCTCTGATTTCTTTGTTACTCATATCAGAATGTTGTTTATTTCATTTTTATAAAAAACCTAATAAATACAAGTTACTTGAGAAAAAAAACATATTAAATATTAAATTATATTTTATTATATATAAGAAAAAAACAAAGTGCCATGTAAAAGCATTAGATTGGCTATCTAAATTAAATAGGATATGGGTTTTTTTTCTTACGGACGTGAGTGCGTCCACTATGAGCCCTCTCACTTGGGTGTAGCATGGGGTTTATATGGTTATGAGGTGACATGGCCCCCGTCATTACAGATGACCTAAGGGACTGTTTGGTAGCATCTGAATGGTGTTTGGTAGTCTCTGAATGGTCATTAAGAGGCTGCCTCTTAATGGAATCATTAAAAATTTTATCAACGAGAAGGTAGAAGAATGTGACATGTGATGATTTATCATTCAGATGTTACCTCTTATTCATTCAGAGGTTTTAAACCATTAAGAGATAACATCTGAATGGTCATTAAGATGCTAACAAACAGCCCCTAAGTTACAAAAGATTGGAAAAAGATAAAAGTGTGATACTCATATCCTAATATTTTTTTTAATTTTGGTAAATAACTACTAATATGTCATTAGTGATTTTGAACCACTAACTAAATGTATCTAAGGTATTATACTATTATGTTATCATAAAATTTGGGAGTTTTTTTTCAAAACTCCTGCCATTTTTTAATTAGAATGGATTGCAAGTTTTGTCCTTTATGTATATACCAAATTTCAGACGATGTTATTTCTCTTTAAAATTGACGAGTTTGTACTTAATTGCAAAATCTTGCACGTTACGTCATTTCTTCCTAACACTGTTAATTTTAACCGTTAGGTAGGTGAAGAGTAAACTGTTTTTTTTATTAATTATTTAAAAACTATTTTAATAATTTGACTTTCAAATTCCTTTGATAATATACTAATACTAATTCAAAAATGAAAATCATAACATTGATCTTCGATTGAATTGAAATAAAACACAACGAACACACCACCACCACCATTACAGCCACCGCACCTAAGGTTGCAAACGAACCAAACTTTTGGTGAACAGTTCATGAACTGTTTGGTAATAAGTTTGTTTGTGTTCGTTCACTTATTAAATAAAAACAAAAAAAATCGTTTTTTTAGTTAAATTAACAAACATGAACAGAGGTCGTGTTAGTTCATTTATATTCATGAACATTCGATAACATGTTCATTTATATTTGATTGTATTAGATAGTTCATTAGTGTTTTTAGTTTTATATTTCATTTAAATACTTTAAAATTCTGACAAATAAAATATTAATAAGTGTCATAGTTTATATATTTTGTTCATGAACTCTTGTTTGTGTTCGTTTGTTTGCATTTGTGTTCATAAATATTAGTTTGTGTTCATCAACGTTGTTTATTTCATTTGTTGCCTAAAATTAACAAACAAACACGCACAAGTTCATTTCCTTAACAAACAAATACGGACATAAAATCTGCAGGGCCGGCTCTTGGGCCGGCTAAACCGTGTCGTCGCCCCAGGCCCAAGTTTTCAAAGGGCCCAAAAAGTTTTATAAGCTTTCATATATATATATATATATTTATTAAATTATATATTTAGTATGTGTATCCATTTTTATGCAAAAAAAATGTTGGTGCTGGATTGGAAAAATCATCTTAAGATAATGTAAGTTCAAGTCTTGGCTCCACTATTAAGTTTTTATTTTTTAATTCATTTTCTCTTAACCACAACTTTGGGCCCAATTCTTTTTGTCGCCCGAGGCCCAAATTTTTTTGTGAGTTCTCGGAGACGGCTCTGAAAATCTGGTTCGTTAAGCGTTCATGAACAGTTCATTAACACTTATATTTCTTAACAAACGAACACGAACAAGGTCTTGTTCGTGTTCGTTCGGTTCATTTGCATCCCTGTCCGCACCAAATACCATTTCAAAGCCCTAACCTTACCGAAGATATGGTAGAGTTGTTATTCGCAATCGCTGAAAAACTCCTACAATCCAAATACCTCAACGTGAACAAAATCAGATGCCAGGACGGTTGTTTCAGATCTAGATTGAAAAGCGGCGTACAATAGCAAGTTTTTTGCATTTGAAAAGTTGATCCGGAAAAGAGAACAACAAAATCAGAAGGTGAACACTCCGATGCATCGAGATAAGATTCCGGTAAGGCGGATGGAGATGATTAGATAAGAAATAAGGACGGTGAATATATGGATGGAGTGTCCGTACTGTTATAACTTGTATAAAAATCCTAAAATGTATGAAGGATGTTGTTTGTAATGTGCAAATTGTAAACGGGCGTTTCAGGCTGTGGCGATACCTCCGGCGCCGTTACCAGCGACGATTCCAAGTAGGGAAGCGTATTATTGTTGTTGTTACAGTTAATTTTCCAATGGGATTAACGATGACGAACAGTGAGACGACAAAATATCTGGCGACACCTAACAGGATGCCGCCGATTATTCTGAGGAATGTTAAAGCTGGTGGTGGTGGTGCGGTGGTTGTGTTTAGAGGGAGAATAGAGCGTGTTTGTGTAAGGAGATATATTTTTTTAATCAAATATATAACTTTTTTTGTTTTAGTTATTAAATAACTGGGTAAAGGACCAATTTACCCTTCACTTAATGGTCAAAATTAACAGAGTTAGAGACAAAGGACGTAGTGTGCAAGATTTGAAACAATAAGCACAAAACTTGTCAATTTTAAAGACAAAGGATGCTGCCTTAAATTTGGAATATAAATAAAGGAGAAAACTTTCTTATAGTTTGCATAAACACAAAGAGCCCCCCCCCCCCCCCCCCCCCCCCCCCCCCCCCCCCCCCCCCCCCCCCCCCACCCCCCCACACACACACATGTTTTATTTGCAGTCCAGAATCTATAGACTAATTTATATTGTTTATATAATGTTTTTAACAATGCATCGTATCTATACTATATAATAAAAGAAACCATTTAGGGTTGTTATCATATTAGGCCATATTTCTTTTAATTTTCTCATCAATCTCTTATAGATAATTATTATTTATAGATAATCCTCCTACTAAATATTATTTAGTTTAATCTCTTATGAATACTTATCCCCGTACAATACATATGGCTCTTATAGGTATAACTTTTTATTATTTAATATATAAGATTACATTTATTCAACCCATGTAATAAATGAATTTTTTAAAGACATATTATTTTATTATTTAGTATATAAAATTCATTTATTCAACCTGTGTAACACACGGGGTTATAACCTAGTCTAGCATTATATTGTTTTATATAATGTTTTTAACAAATGCATCATATCTAGCATTATATTGTTTATATAATTTTTTTAACAATGCATCATATCACTATCCATTTTCACGGCCTATCATCACCTTTATAATTTTAACACCTACCAAATTCATCTTCAAGCGTTCTTTGCCTTTTGATTTTAGCAATAAAATCATCAACCAACTTATTGAACTCTTCGGCAGGCAAACTCACATCCCCATCTCCTCCTGACCCCTCACTTTTTCCTTCCTCAACTACTTTTTCCTCTTGTTCTGAACAACTCAATTCTTCCTCAACATTCCCACACGATTCAACCATTTGATCAACACGGGATTCACAAGTTTCTTCGTCGTTACACAACTCAAAAAACTCCTCGTGATCGTTCTCTTCACAGTTTTCGAGTCAAATATCTCCACTTGCATCTTTTGTTTTGGACCATCCTTAGACAGGGTGACAACTTGAAGTTGATCTAGGCGCTTGCATTCGTATTTGTTGTGATAAACATCATTGTAAGTCTTGGACATAGAGGCAAAAAACTTGGATTCTCCCAATAGGAAGATAACAATGAGGTTGAGCACGATGAACAACACCTTGCTAGTGAAGAAAAACGACGTAATCTTAGGAAGTGAGAAGAAGAAAAAGACGTTGAAAGTAGCACAAAACGGAGGATACCATAACGGGCTAGAACAAAACGAGGTGCATGCTAAGTAGTCAAAGAATACAAGATAAAATCATTTAACAATTGTTGTGCCTTATGCTTCTTGATTGCTTGAGCCTTGTAAGCATGCATCCTCAAAGGATCCATTCTTCACGTGTTTTACGAACAAGAAATAAATCTTTCAAAAGAAAGATTTGAAAAGGGGTGTTTTTATGGTTAGAATGGTTTGCAATTCATATGGCTGAACAAAGAGCAACGGTGATGGTGGAATATATAGCTAAGAAAAGGAAGCTTATTTTAGTGGGTTTTCAGTTTTCCATAACACATGCCTTTTTTTTTTGCTTATATCTTTCAAGTAGTGTTGTTACTTTTAGTAAAGTTAAGGCTTGTGGGGGTTTTTAGTAAGGTTAAGGCTGGGGGGGGGGGGGGGGGGGGGGGGGGGAATTGATTGTTTAGTGGTGAATTATTGAGTTGCTTTTGCTTTTACTCGAAAGTCCTTTTTGAGTTGCATAGGATTTCCTACTTCTCTTATTGGAGGTAGGACAAATAATAGCTATTGTAAATTAATGATAACTAGTTTTTTACACGTCGCATAGACTACAATCGATCAACCCGACTCGTATCCGAACTAAATTTACGTTGAAACATAGAGCAATCCGAATTGATGCCGTTGAATGAAAACATATTATATTTGACCCGATTTGTTTTCAAACAAAATTTACGTCGAAACGTAGACCAATCCAAAACATACATAAAATAAACACGTGTGGTGGCATCGTAACAAGAAACCACTAAAGCAACATGTACAACTCATATACAAATTTGTTGCAAAATAATAGTATATAAATATAAATGTAAAATTGCAGCAATCATCTTATTACTTTAGAATCAAATAAAATTCCAATTGTTTTATAGTTAAAAAAATACATACTTTCAATTAATATTGTTTTCTTCAATATCGCATAAACCTTCTAGAAATTCTAAATCTAGAAAACTAATTATTCCACTACACAAAAAGGTGCTAATAAATAGTTTGGAAAAAGTATTTTAAAATTTTCTTATAATTATAAAATAACAAAACCTTAGATATCACCTAAATACTAATTTAGTTCATTTATGTGGACTGCAATAAAAAATATAATTTGTGGACAATCTTTTTTTTTTTTTTTTGAAACACACCCAAAGCCAAGAATACAAGCACCCTAAGCTAAAACTTGTTAGCTTATTTATAATATATAATATCATATAATTTGTACCTCAAAACGCTTGGTTTAACTTAAAAGTTTCGCAGTTATAATAGCCAGTTTTGTTATTATGAACATTCGTTTCATGATAACTAGTTTAATACCCGTCCGTTGGACGGGTTACGCTAACAGCTTAACAAACAAAGCTAATCTATATTAAGGGTGTTTGAGATTGTTTCTCCTTTTCTTCTTTTCTCCTTTTCCTTTTCCATCTCCTTTTCTTCTTTTCAAACAAAAAAAAAAATCATTCTCAACACATTTTCCAAACACAACAAAATGACTTATTAACTTTTAAAAAGTCAAAAAGTTAAAGAAGCTCAAAATAAGCTATCCTAAACACCCACATTAAGTGGACACTAATATAAACAACATTACAAACAAAAGCACCGTTCTTTAATTTATAAAAGGAAAAACGAACATGAACAATTTACAACCACAAAACAATATAAAATAAAACTGATAGAGTGGTAAAACATGAAATGGTGTCATTTTAATGCAAAAGTAAATGACATGCAACATTGGGAGAAAGTGTAATAACATTCAAACATGAATTACTGCCTCAACTTTTTCGGCTTTTGGATCGTTCTCTTTAACCTCAAAGGTGGCCTTTTTTCGACCTGTTGGCTTGATGCATGGTGCCCATTTGTCAAACTTGGTGTATTTTTGGCATCGTCTACAGGGGGCACTTAGAAATGTCAGAGGCAACCTCATATTTCACATCAACAACCACCTGAAAGTTGTTATACAAGTACGAGAGTAAGGAATATAAAGTATAGATATAAAGTTTCTTTACATGTAAAAACAATTACTGATGTTGTATATTCTTCTTGCTGGCTTGTTGCATTGTGCCCATCTGATGAATTTGGTGTACATCTAACATCATCTACTGGGGGACATATAGAAATATCAGTGTCGACCTCATGTTCCACATCAACAACTACCTGAAGTTGTTATATAAGTGTGAGTGTAAGGAATATAAAGTATTACACAAAGTTTGTTTACATGTAAAAACAATTACCGATGACGTATTTTCTTCTTGCTGACTGGTTCGCATCTGACAAGTTTGGTGTATTTTTGGCATCGTTTGTTGGGGGAGACTTAGAAATGTCATAATCAACCTCATGTTCCATATCAACAATCACCTAAAGTTGATACACACGCACTAAGGGCATGTTTGGCTAAGCTTTTTGAAACAACTTATTGACTTATTGGCTTTTTAAAATGTCATAAGCTCCAAAATAATGTTTAGCAATGATGGTGTATGTGAGGGGAAAAAGCCAATAAGTCACTCCATACTGACTTTTCCAAAAAGCCAATAAGTTATTTAAAAAGCTTAGCCAAACATTCCCTAAGAGTAAGGAAAAAAAGTATATATACAAAGTTTGTTTACACGTGAAAATAGTTACCGATGATGTCGACGTTTTAGACTGTGTAGGTGAAATACGTGGTTCCCGTAATGACTCATATGCCATGTCCCATTCGTCATCATTGATCCGAGCTAAATACTCACAGATTTGTCGTATTGTCAAAAGTTTTTATTTACATTTACATGTATAATATGCCTAAAACGAATACGGAAGGATGGAGGCAATTTCAATAACTCAGATTGCATTGCATCTTTAAGTAGTCAGGTATTTTAATATCATAATAAAAGAAGTTTTGTTTTCCTTACATGTTAAACAGAAACATTATTATATAAAAATAGTCAAATTGTGTGTAATGTTCCATTAAAATGGTTCATATTTATATGTGTATTATGTGTAAAAAAACCCACAAGGCAAGACTGGAAGCAATTCTAATCAAGCGATTACATTGACTATTGAGTCTTTTAAGTGGACCATTGGCTACAAAAACATAAGAAGATAAACAATTAGGTGAAATGAAAATGTCGAAACACATATGTTCATGATAAATAAGAGTCAAAATACGTGAAATGTTACGTAAAACACTTATGTTATCTACCTATTATATCGTTGTGGTTTTCGAGTTGATCTAGGCCTTAGCTTTTGAAAACACGGGACCTTAAAAACAATTAACAAATTGCAAGTGTTTGATTATTACAATTTACAAATAAAAGATATTGGTTTATTTTGAAGGGAAGTGGGTATAGAATACGGGTCAAATACACAAAACCTAAGATATTTTATATCTATACATCCGGATCCAAGCTTTTCCTTTATCTCTCTCTCAGGCGGTCCATCCTCATCATCGCATTCAACAGATTCTCTGTTAATTAGATATAGAAAGATATGCGAGAGAGACAAAGAAAAGAGGAGATATGCGAGAGAGACAAAGAAAAGACGAGCCAGCTGTTGCCGACAACCGGCCCGCGAGTGGCGTTGTCGGTGAGTGGCTAATCTAGCTCTGATGGACTCGTATCGTTATCAACAACCACAATCCATGTTAATCCTCTTCAACGGTGATGGTTTTCGGTGTCGATCCATGGTAGTTTAATGACGGCCACAACGGCGGTTTAGGGTTTTACAAGACGAGATCAGAGATTGTGATGACGGGTTAAGATCCGGTTGGAGATAACGATATCGACGGTGGATACGCGTTGCCAGCGATTATTGTTAGGGTTCCGGGAAAGTTATAATGACAATAAACGGCTGATTCGTTCGGGGTTCTACACTTATATTGACGATGAGGAGACGAAAGATAACGAAGATCCGCCGCTGACATGGATCGGGCAACGGCGGCAGAACGATTTTTGGTTTTATGTTTCGATCGGCGACCATGTCTTCTATTTCCGGATTGTGAATAGAGGTTTGTGATTTTTTACTTATCTTAGCAACTTATTACGGTTAAACAATTTATATTATTTTTTTTCAGAAATATTCCTTACAAAATTATATCAGTAAACAAATTCCTTACAAAATTATATCAGTAAACAAATTTAAATGTGATACTATCTTATTTAAAAAAAACAAATACTAATGTTATTTTCTTGATAAACTTATCTACATTTACCTTTTATAAATTAGAAAAATAACATAATAAAGGAACCTCGTATGCCCTCATACTCTTCAGTAAACTGAAATCTTATTTATACCCTGATCACTAATCTCGCGGTGCATTTGGGATTTGTAGAGGCTGGACAGGCTGTAGGAAATAATGTCAACACCATCACTATCTCTAAAGTGTCAATATCTTCTTTTATCACACTCTCGTGTCCAATAAGATAAACAATTTAATGCAGTTAAGCACTTGAAATAGAAAAAAAAAACGTATTACCTTGTCCCTTAGACCATACAGTGTGGGCATGGAAGCCCCTTCACGCCGAGAACACCACCCCGCTTATGGCGTGGAGGGCGGCATTGTGGGTGGGCTTGAGGATTTCCACCGGCGTGGGGGCAAATGGGTGGATGAGGTGGAGGCTCTTGATTGGTGGGGGTAGTTTAGGTTTGTTTTGATTGGTTGATGTTTTTTTTTTAATTTTTTTTATTCTCTTTCACGCCACTTTCCCACGTGTTGCTCAACGCCCTCCCTTCAAGCTCCTCCACACCGTGTGGTCTTAGTGCATTTGAGATTCGTAGGGGCTAAACATAGGGAAATATCTTTGCACTGTGACTATAGTTTGGAAATCTGTAATAGTCACAAAAAAAGGAAACAATCTTGACAATATAACTATCTCAACAGTGTCACTATATATTTGAAGTTTTAGATTTATCATCTACTCATCATTCATTGGAAATAAATTCTTGTACATTTTACATGTAAAACAAACCAAACAACATTTGAATATTAAATTATAGAAATAAAACGTAAATTTAGTAAACTATTTAACGAAATTTGAAAAAAAAAAACCTCATCACTGTTGTCCGTTTTCGTTCGCATTTGTAGGGATTCAAATGCCGTTCATGTCATCTTCCTGACTTCCTGTAACCTTAAAAAATTTGACCCTTGGACATGTTCTGTTTCACATGACAAGAAAATTTAGCTTTGAGCCATCATTCATATGCATCTTAACTTTAATCAACTTTACCTTTGGTACATCATTCACATGCATCTTCATTTCATCTGCATCATCTGACATGAAATCTAACAATTATTTTGTAATTAGGGTTTTAAATCTAGTTATGTGCATTGATTCAAGAAGCTACCTTGACAGAATCATAAACTATGGTCTTCATCGTTGGATCCACCTTGAATGTAACAAATTAATAAACTTGTATAAATGTTTTTTACTTATGCTATTTAAAAACAAAATGAAGTATTATGTATACCATTTCGCAAAAAATAACATATGTTAACATTAAACTACAAATAACTAATGTAAAATAATAGATTTAACCTTGACTTGCAGGTTAGACGTTACATCATTTAGTACCTTTTCGACTACAACTGGTGACTACACAAAGAAATATGAATTAGAAAGTAAGGTATGTATTAATTGCAGATTAAAATGGATTACAAAGTACCTCGTCTGGTCTGAATTGGTCGCTGTTGATTATTTCAGCACTTTTTTGAAGCTTGTGCAGTTTACATAAATTTAATATTTACCAAAAAACAAAGGCCAATTGAAATAACTATGTTAACCTGCTTCATTTGCATGCCACAGTTTCCATCATGCAACACATCATTCATAACTGAAGGCTTTGGTGGTGACTGGTTCATGCTTGCTGTTTTCAGAAAAGAAAAATGCGAAATGATTCAGTAAGTCTCCTCGTTATATTACTAATGGGCTGTTTCCTGTTTTTTACAAAAATATTATCTGAGAACAGGACAAATATTAACAATACTATCATAGGAATAAAAAAAATGTAATCTACAATTGACTATAAAAATTGTACTTACCTCAGGCGATTCATATGTAGGTTTACACATTATCGGGCAAACGATGGAAGGAGGAAGAGGAGAGCAAAGATGGAAGGACCCCATGGATGCAACATGAAAGGAAAAAAAAAAGGAAATAAGAAAGGTGGACTTGAGAAACAGCCGCAATTTATGGGTTTAATTAGCTGTAGTTTTTTATGGTCCGGATTGAATATATATATAAACATAGATATAACTGCTGATTTGCTAAAAATTAGGAAGGTGGAGAACATGGGCCATTTATTTAGGGAAATTATAAACTGAATGAAAACTGAATAAAAACCACAGTGTATCCACAACATTACCCTTATTTGTAGGAGCAGTTGTTGAGATTATGGGCAGGAAAATGAGGAACTAACTACCCACTAAAATCGATAAGCAGTTGTTGAGATCATGGGCAGGAAAAGGTGGAACTAACCACCCACTAAAAATTGATAAAAACTGCTCTAAACCGCCGTCATAGCGGTTAATTTTGGGAGTTTAAACGGATGAGATTTCATTTCAGCATGATCGGACGGTAGATATTGATTTGGAAAGTAGTTAGACTTAATGGGTTTAATATATATATATAATTTAGAGTCTAGGGTCCAAATAAACTTTAATAGAAGAATGTTAAATCTCTTGACCTTGAGGTATTAACATTAGTTACATAAACTGACATGACTATGTTTTTAGTGTTGAAACTATTTAAGTATTATAACTTACATACCGGGTACAAATAATTGTTATAAAGAATACTATCCATGTCTTTCAATAATGCTATAACATCAAGATCAATATTGGTAATTTTAATCTTATACTTGATTTGAAGATTATGTCTTATATCTGGTATCATTAGGTACCAATTGCTATTAAAGTGATTTTTTTTTCCTTTTCATGAAAAAAAGCAACTGTATAGAACTATTTTGTTAACAAACCGCTAACCGAGAGAGAAAATTACATGAAAGCACTGGGTTTTTAACCCCCAATAAGTCCAACCCAACTTCTAGTTTCTCACACGACCTAAAAAAACCGAAAACAAAACAATTTCATAAAAACAAATACTTTTAGCCTTTTGTGTCAAAATTTCTTTATTTCTAGCTCTTCAAATGAACCACGAAGTCACAAAGATAATCACCTCAATATTTGTTTTCTTCTCATTCAACAATGCATAAAAACCAACCAATGGATCACTGAAGTTGGAATCTTATTTACCGGCAAAACAACATTAATCCATCTCAAAACAACATCCCAAATCTTAGACAAGAAGTTGCAAGACCCAAAAACATGATCAGAAGTCTCCTCATAAGTCGAGCAAATAGGGCAAGAGATACGTTGGATTTCAGAATTCTTTTTACTGAGATTCAATCTGGTAGACAGCCGATGTAAAACTCTCCAAACATGGATATTTACCTTTATAGGGACATACTTATTCTATCTAGTAGGGGAAAATCTATTATGAAGAACAACCAGAAAATTTATTCTGACCATCAAAATCTCATTCTATGTATCCTCACCTTCAACGAGGTTCCCATCAAATAACATAGAAACAAGCCTATTAAAGTGACATTCTCATAAGACAACAAGAAATAAAAAATATATATATTCAACTACATTTTTCATACATGTATGTTTTTAAAACAGTTGAAAATTCTAAACTACGCTTATTAACCATCTATACATGTATCTTGCAGGATTTGAATCCTTCACCTCTATTTATTATAATTTATTAATTTCAAGTTTCATATAACTTCAACAAAGTATTCATTATACTGTAGAGTAAAATGTCATTTTCGTCCTTGAAGTTTGGTCACTTTTGTGACTTTCGTCCAAAGGTTTATTTTTCTGCATCTGGATTAAAAAAGTTTGAAAGCTTGTCATTTTTATCTAGCTCGTTAACTCCATCCGTTTTCCCCCAATAAGTTAAGTTAGAGATATTTTCATTTTTTTGTTAATTTAAAGGGCATTTTGGTCTTTTTCATTATAATACTTTATATACAAGCACTTAGCATAATGTGAAAAAGACTGAATTTCTCTTTAATTTAATATACAAGACGGAAATACCCCTAATTTAACCTAGAGAAATTGATGGAGTTTACAAACCGGATGAAAATGACAAGATTTCAAACCTTTGGGATTCAGATGCGGACTTTGGGATTCAGATGCGGAAAAAAAAAACAATTGGACGAAAGACGCAAAACTGGCTAAACCTTAGGGACAAAAATGGCATTTTACTCTATATTTTATAATAATATAACGTATAAATATATTCAATTT
Organism: Helianthus tuberosus; assembly: GCA_030545235.1. Classification (NCBI taxonomy): domain Eukaryota; kingdom Viridiplantae; phylum Streptophyta; class Magnoliopsida; order Asterales; family Asteraceae; genus Helianthus; species Helianthus tuberosus. Next base: position 153,426,290 of record CM060396.1, on the reverse strand, counting down.
TGTTGCAAGGTGTTGGGTTCGGGCAATCGCACAAGTATTACTTAATATCATACTCGCTTCAAACCCACAAAATTTTGTAAGGAACACTCTTCATGTCCATTACGAATTATCCATGTCTTGAAATATGTTTGACCAGATGTCTAAATCTATTCACACTACAAGGTATTTTCACGCTATGGGACGGGATAACGACTTTTATTATGCTGCAGCCGGTTGTTTTTTAACAATTTTGGAACTAACGCATGATCGACTTCTTTGTTCAACTAACACATTTTTGTATGGTTATTGTTTTTGATCATTTATGGTGAAACAACAAACCTAACACATTTTTTTTCTAAATATTTAACAATTTTATAACTTTTAGAAACATTAATGATTCTTATAACAAATTTTAACTTTTAGAGTGGCCATTGTACATACAATTGGTTTTTAATGCTTTCTTAAATACATTGGAGGGACAAAATTATAAATGACGAGTACTTTATGCGTCAACTTGAATCAAATACAACAACAATGAAATTGGGTGGCTTGGGATAGGGTTACGCTCCCGGTGAAGAATGGCGGGCTTGGCATAAGCAAACTAAATAGTGTCAACTATGCTCTATTAAACAAGTGGGGTTGGAGATTTGTTACTCAAAGGAGTAAGTTGTGGTGTAAAGTTATTGAAGTCCTCCACAGTAACAGAGTTAATGGTAGCTTCTTACCGGCTAAAAGGTCGCTTGGCGGCGTATGGTTTAATATTGTTCAGGCTATCAGCAAACCGGTTGGTATCAATTCGGCTTTAAAGTACAGGTTCAAAGTTTCGGTGGGAAACGGCGAAAACACTGCATTTTGGACGGATAATTGGCTGCGGAGTCAACCTTTATGCGAGGTCTTCCCAAACCTTTTCATGTTGGAGGAGGTCAAAAGATGCAAAGTATGTGACGTGTTGGGTAACCGGAACGAAGGTGGCAGTTTAAAGTGGAGATGGAAAAGGTCTATTAATTCGGAAAGTGAGGTCAACGATCTGGTCGCTCTTGTTTTGATGCTGCTGAATGTTAATCTTAATTTGGCTCGAGATAAATGGTACTGGCTGGGGATTGAAGATGAGAAAGAGGAGGAATACTTGGTGAAGTCTGGTAGGTTGATTCTTGACAGATGCAGAAGTCAAGCAAATGTTTATGTTCCGGATATATGCAAATGGATCCCAAAAAAAGTTAATGTTTTCATTTGGCGGGCGGAGTTGAATAGAATTGCTACCACTGATGCTTTGTTTAAGCGAAATATTGATGTTGGTAGCTTGGCTTGTGGGCTGTGTGGAGAAGATAACGAGTCTGTGGAGCATTTGTTTACTTCGTGTTACTTCGCTACTATGCTCTGGTCTTGGTTAGGGAGCTGGTGCAAGTGCAAGCCGCTGGTGGTGTTCACCTTTAGGGACCTCCTGGACATTCATAAACACGTGGGTCTTGCCGGAATGAAAAAGGAAGTTATTAAAGGCCTGGTCAGAATCGGGTGCTGGGCGATATGGAGGATGAGGAACGAAACAAGATTCAAAAACAAAGAGGTGAAGCTCGAGTACATCTGCGGCGAAGTGAAGAATCTGGGCTATTTATGGTGCAAAACTAGGAATAAAGGTTTCGAAACGTCTTGGAATGATTGGTGTAAATTTGTAAATATTTAACGGTTGTAGTTGTTTGGGCTGCCTCGGTTTGAGGTAGCGGTTGCGTTAATAAAGTTTACCTTTCAAAAAAAAAAAATACAACAACAATGTTTTTAAGTGTCTTAAAATTAAATTAAAGTCACATTGTTACCCTCCTTAAATGTTTTATTTGTAGTATAAATGGATTATTGAAATAATATTTAACAACATTTGTCCCGGGTTGGATAGTATAAACCGAAAAATATCTTCAATCGTTGTAAGCCTACCCAATGAAATAATTTGATAAGCCACTCAAAATAAGGTTGAGATACAATAGGAAGTTAATTTGGCTAGGAAGGCTAGGAAGTGATCTTGACCATCCATTTAGTTAATCAAGGGCTAAGATTAAATCAGGGAAATTGAAAAGAAGAAAAGAGGCGCGTGAGTTTGTTCAAGGGCATTCTAGTCAATCCAAGCCAATAGTTTCTCTCTCCTCCAATTCCCCCTCATTTTTTAAACGTTAATAACTCTTTCATACGACATTATTTTTTTATAAAAATTGCACCAAAAAAACGAGCGTTTTTTTTATTTTTAAAACGAGTATACTATTGCTATATTTAAAAAAAAAAATTAAACCCAGTTGTGTAAAACGCAAAAGAAAAACCACCAGTTACGTAAAACGCAATGAAAAAAAAACCCTAAAAAATGACATTTTTCCAAAACGCAATGCACAAAAAACACAAAGAAATGACTTATTTGTAAAATGCAATGGCTAGAAAACACAAATAAATGTCTTATTTCTAAAACGCAATAGACTGAAAACACATAAAAAAGTGTTTTACCTAAAACGCAATGCACAAAAAACACAAAGAAATGTCTTATTTGTAAAACGCAATGGCCAGAAAACATAAAGAAATGTTTTATTTGTAAAACGCAATTGCCAGAAAACACTTAAAAATGTCTCATTTCTAAAACGCAATGACCTAAAAAAACAAAAGAAAGTGTTCTCTGTAAAACGCAATGGACTGAAAACACCTAAAAATGTGTTTTACCTAAAACGCAATGACTAAAAACACTTCAAAAATGTGTTTTACCTAAAACGCAATGATTAAAGATACTTAAAAATGTGTTTTTTCTAAAACGCAATAGCCAGAAAACACATAAAACTCTCTTATTTCTAAAACGCAATGGACACATAAAACTGTTTCTGAACTGTTTGTGAATTGTCTGTGAACTGTCTGAATTGTCTACGAATTACTGTCTTCGAAATGAGCCAATTTCTGGAAAATTAATTTTTCTGATGCGTTTTTAGTACAGCAATTTTTCTGTGAACTGTCTGAATTTTTCTAATCGAAATGAGCTCAACCCCAGCCAGGGGCTCTGCCCCTTGGACCCCTCCAGGGGCTGCCGCCCCTGGGACCCCGCTACCGGGGGCTGCCGCCCCCGGACCCCCGCCAAGATCGTAAAACGCGATGACTAAATAAAAACCCAGATCGTGAAAATGAAATTAAAGAATTTCTTACATGGATCGAAGCCGGTTTCTTCATCAATTGACGAAATTTGAAATGATAGAAACACTTATCAGCGATTGAATCGAACAAATCGAGTGATTATCTTCAAAATCACCGGAAAAAACGAGATTTTGTATGAAATTAAACTGGGTTTTCTTCAAATAAAACTGAAGAACACGTTGATCGGGGGTTTGAATCATTGATTGGTGATGAAAATCGCACTATAATGTAGTGATTATTGAGATAGAAAGTGAAGAAATGGTTGAAGATTGTGGGTTTTGAAAATGGTGGGTTTTGAAATTACTGGGTTTTGAAAAAGGAAGAAGAAAGGGTTGGATTGACTAAAATACCCTTTTTCTTTATTTTAAATGTTGCCACATGTCATCCTCTTATTGCTTCCTATCCTTCCTAGCGAAATTAATCTTCCTATTTAATCTTTTCCCCTCAAAATAAATCAATGATGTGGCCTAACTTTTTCTTGTTCCATAATGAAGCAACCCATTGCACCCAACCCAACTGATTTTTCAAAGCCATCCACAGTTTTAACTTTCAACCCATAGGATCAACATTGTTGTGTTTCTTTTCATGCTTCCAAGTCAAATAATGATTTCCTTTTATATAAAAATCTAATAAACTACAATTGTCAAGAATAGTAGTAGAAATGTTAAAAAGTATTTTGAGTTTGTCATACCAATTTGTATGATTAGGATTTATACGCTATTATAAAGAGCATAAGATTAAGTTTAAAACATATGAAAGCTTTAAGGTTTAAGATGAAGTTTTTGATTTATATTTCATAAAAGACGAACCTTTCTTAATGCTATCATTGGTTTGTTGGTAATTTAGTGTTATCAACGGATTTTAGGTTATTGGATTAACTTGTCAATCGAGGAAAAATGTTAGAGATTAAATGAGTTAGGTGACGCGGGAGTACAGACTCAATTTAATCCTAATATTTTTTTTTAACGGCCGACATAAAACTTTATTAAAACACTAGCAAGACGCTAGTCCCCAAACTTACAAAGTTCCAGAACAAAATTTACATTCTATCTATTTACACCAAATCAAATAGGTAACCAAATATGTTAAAACTACTCCAATTCTCCCATGTCATAGTTGTTTCTTTTGATCGAGCTTTGACCCACAAGAAAGCTAGTGCTTTGACTTCCTCCAGAACTTTGATAACCGATGGCTGAGTGCTTCTAAACAGAGCTTCATTACGCGCTTCCAGATACACCAAACCGTGACAAGACAAATGGCATTTAGTGTTTTTTTTCTTCTTCCTTGAACCAGGGCTGAAACCATGCAATTCCAGAATATCATTGAGGTCAAAAGCGATGATGGGTGGAAGTTTACACCACCTTGCAATGTTTTGCCAGATGATTTGTGCGAAGTGGCATGAAACGAATATATGTTCTCCGGTTTCCTCCTGTTCTTTGCAAAAGAAGCATCTCAAATCTGGAATGTTTATCCTCCTCCTTACTAAGGCGCATCTTGTCGCTAGCCGTTCATTTTTTGCTCTCCACGAAACAATACCCACTTTCTTAGGAACCCAGCTATTCCAAATAAACAACCTGTTCGGCCGATCTCTATTAAAAGAACCGAACGCCTTTTTTATACTCGCAACTTGGAAAATCCCCGATTCATCATAGTTCCAATAAAATTTATCTCGGCCCGACCCAATCGTAATTGCACCTAGCATATCTAGCAGGCTTTGCAGCTCCATTAGTTCAGCACTCCCACTAATCGGACTGGCCCAATCCCATGTTAATATCGGCCCAAAACTTCCAGCACTGATTCGGTCTCTAACCATGCACGTTTTTAGTTTTTCGAGTTTGAAAAGATTTGGCAAAGCAATGTATAATGGTTCCGGGCCCAGCCAAAAAGAGGTTTTGGACCCATCTACGACCACAGCCGACACCGCTTTACTAAGGTCCACACCAATTGTTAACAATGCTTCTCGAATGTTAATAATTTGTTTCCATGGCCCAGCTATAGAGATCTTTACATTTGTAGCAGGGAGTAAGCTGAGTCTTATTGACAGGATTTTTGTTAATTGGAGTTATTTAATGGAGTGGCCAATGCCGAGTTGTCACGGCCCCAGCCCCGGTTTGACCCGGTCAGGCGCTGCAGGACAGGAACCCGTGGTATCTATGATGCGGCAGCGGAAGATTTTAACAGGATCTTTTAAAACACGAAAATGCCCAATTTATTTTATTTCATAATTCGGGATAATCCCGTAATTTACAATAGAGGAATTTCATAAGTAAATTCCCTGATTTATAAAACATGTTTATTTATTTTAACTGAGCCACCTCTTCAAGCTTGCTAGTGCTCCGTAGCACGTTTTCCTTGATTTACAACAGGTCGCCTGAAACATGTTTTTAAAATATTTTATCAGTGGGAAAATGCTGGCGAGTCATTCAAGTTGATAAAACGACACAGTAGTTATCAATTACAGCATAAGAGCGATTATAATGGCTTCTATCTTATTTTTATCTGGCCCCGTGTCACCTGGTGACGATGGTCATACCACTATTGAGTCTCTCCCCAAGTAGTGACGGTTATCACTGTTAGGATTTATTAGCCTAACCGTGAGAAATTAGTAATGTGCACAATACCCCACTAGTCAGTGATTAAAATAACCATGACTTAATCCCTGTAATTATAACATTTGAAAATGGAGTATTGAAAAAATACTTTTGATACAAAGAGAATGACTCACATTGCAGATTTTATACGGGCAGAGTTTATCCTACTGTTTAGCCTTGTAACCTAATTTAAATAACATGCACATGACCTAGGTCAGTAACTAATACAACATTTATGATAACTCACGAGATTAAACCCTCACAACAAATGACAAAGTGCGATGCTTAAACATCCATCGAATTCACGATGAATGACAAAGCATAACCCTAATGTGGGCAGCACTTAAACATCCATTGGATAGTTTCAATCGACCAGACATTGAATCGTAGCAGCGATCGAGTTGTTACCCTGTTATTGTAGCAGAGGTTTGGGATTATACTATTTTTGAACGAAACAGCGTATAAGTGAGTGTATGTAACGAAATTTAACGTCGAAACATGCAAACTGATCAAGTCCCAAGCCCCTGTATTTATAGCCTGATTTGGTATCTCCCGCGTGTCGTGACAGGATCTCCCGCACCTGTCGCGTGTGGCGGGGAAATCCAAAGTAGGCTAGGCCTGCTTTATCACCTACTTAGCCCTGCTGAGTCGACGAAATTCGAAATTACGTGTTTTAGAATCGTTTTGAGCAGATAAACATAATTTAGGGAATACCCCATTTGAGTTTTAGGGGCCCTGATCCTGATTTCAACTGTTCTGAAAATTTTAGGGGTCATGCAGTATCACTTGGGTATCTTAATTAGGGTTCCCTTTTGGATAAAATAAGATAAGAAATGGTAATTTTGATGAGAGTTGTTACATCCTCCCTACCTTATAAAAATCTCGTCCTCGAGATTTACTAGAATAAGTGAGGATATTTTTGCTTCATTTCTGATTCCAGCTCCCAAGTGTATTCTGGTCCTCTCTTTGAATCCCACTTGACTTTGACTAGCACTAGTCGCTTGTGTTTGAGAAACTTGATCTTTCTATCTTCTATCTAAACTGGTTTCTCAACAAATTTTAGCTTTTCATTTACCTCTACATCTTGAAGAGGTACTATCAAAGATTCGTCAGATAGACATTTCTTAAGGTTGGATACATGAAATACATCATGTACTCCGGCTAGCTCTTCTGGTAATTGTAAGCGATAAGCAAGTGGTCCAATACATTGGATTACTGGAAATGGTCCTACGTATCTTGGACTCAGTTTTCCTTTGTTACCAAACCAAACTATTCCTTTCCAAGGAGAAACTTTTAAGAGAACCTTGTCTCCGATTTGGAATTCGAGTGGCTTGCGTCGATTATCGGCATAACTTTTCTGGCGATCTCGAGCCGTCTTTAGTCTTTCCTTGATTTGAGTGATCTTGTCGGTAGTTTCTTGCACAATCTCCGGTCCTGATAATTGACTTTCTCCTATTTCTGCCCAACATACTGGAGTTCTACACTTTCGTCCGTATAGTGCTTCGAATGGGGCAGCTTCTATGCTTGAATGATAACTATTGTTATAGGAGAATTCAATTAAAGGTAGGTGGTCATCCTAATTTCCACCAAAATCTATCACACATGCCCTAAGCATGTCTTCCAAGGTTTGGATCGTCCTTTCACTTTGTCCGTCTGTTTGAGGATGATATGCAGTACTTAGATTTAATCGAGTTCCCATTGCTTCTTGGAAACTTGTCCAGAAGTGGGAAGTGAAACGACTATCCCTATCCGATACAATGGAGAGTGGGACTCCATGTAAGGATACTACCTCATCTACGTACAACTTGGCTAACCTTTCTATGCTAAAGGTTTCTTTCATGGGTAGAAAATGAGCTGATTTGGTTAATCGATCCACAATTACCCAAATCGCATCATTACCCTTTCTGGTTTTGGGTAACTTAGTAACAAAATCCATTGTTATTAGTTCCCATTTCCATACAGGCATTTCTAATTGTTGTAGTAGACCTGAAGGTTTCTGGTGTTATGCCTTAACTTGTGAACAAGTTAAACAGTTAGAAACATATCTAGCTATGTCTTTTTTCATTCCTATCCACCAGAAATTATTTCTTAAATCTTGGTACATCTTATTGTTACCAGGATGTATGGTATACCTAGATTTATGGGCTTCTTCTAAAATCTTATTTCTTAATTCTCCTTGCTTAGGTACCCAAATTCTTTTCTTATGGAATCTCCATATTCCATCACTTCCTTGTTCTAATTCCTTTATTCATCCTTTCATTCCTTCATCCATCACTTCCTTGTTCTAATTCCTTTATTCGTCCTTTCATTCCTTCAGCATATCCTTGATTGCTGTTTCTTGAATGTTTTTCAGTTGTTCCATTAAATCTAATTGTAGATTTAATCTAAGAGCACGGATTCGTTGTTGTTTCTCATGATATTTACGACTTAAAGCATCAGCAACTACGTTTGCTTTTTCCTTCATGATATTGAATATCACAGTCGTAGTCACTTAGGATTTCCATCCATCTCCTTTGCCTCATGTTTAATTCTTTTTGCCCAAAGATATATCTTAAACTTTTATGATCTGTATAGACAGTAAACTTACTTCCGTACAGATAATGTCTCCAAATCGTAAGGGCAAAAATTATGGCTCCTAACTCTAAATCATGAGTTGTATAGTTTTCTTCGTGCTTTTTCAATTGCCTTGATGCATACACAATTACCTTCTTGCGTTGCATTAACACACATCCAAATCCTAGCTTTGAAGCATCACAATATACTTCAAAATCGTCTATTCCTTCTGGTAAAACTAGAATTGGAGCATTTGTTAATTTCTGTTTCAAAATCTTAAAGGCTTTTTTTTGTCTAGGTCCCCATTCAAACTTAACTGATTTACAGGTTAGCTTAGTTAATGGTACAGCTATTTTGGAAAAATCCTTAATAAATCGTCTATAATATCCGGCTAACCCTATAAAACTTCTAATTTCCATTGCTGACTGCGGAACCTTCCATTTGGTAATCGCTTCTATCTTAGAGGGATCTACGTGAATACCTTCATGATTCACCATGTGACCTAGGAATTGCACTTCTTGTAGCCAAAATTCACACTTCGAGAATTTGGCGTAAAACTTCTTCTTTCTTAACAAAGTTAAGAGTACATGCAGGTGCTCACAATGTTCCTCCTGGCTTTTGGAATAAATAAGTATATCATCGATAAAGAGAATTACGAATTTATCCAAGTACGGTTTACAGATCCTATTCATCATGTCCATAAATGCTGCAGGAGCATTTGTTAACCCAAATGGCATGACTGTAAACTCGTAATGACCATACCTAGTTCTAAAAGCAGTTTTAGGTATGTCTTCTTCTTGTACCTTCAATTGATGATATCCGGAGCGTAAATCTATCTTTGAAAAATATCTTGCTCCTTGAAGTTGATCGAAAAGATCATCAATTCTAGGCAATGGGTATCGATTCTTAATTGTAACTTTATTCAATTCTCTATAATCGATACACATTCGCATCGAACCATCTTTCTTCTTCACAAACAACACTGGCACTCCCCATGGGGATAAACTAGGTTGTATAGATCCTTTGCTTAGTAATTCATCTAGCTGCTTTTTCTATTCTAACATTTCAGTGGGTGCTAACCGATAAGGTGCCTTGGCTATCGGTGTAGTTCCAGGAATTAGATGAATTCTAAATTCTACTTCCCTATCAGGTGGTAATCCAGATAGTTCTTCTGGGAATACCTCTGGGTATTCTGATACAACTGGAATTTCATTGAGTTCCTTACCCTTAGTGTTAATGATTACAGAAATCATATACACTATTCCTTGCTTTCGTTCATAACTATCAATTTTCATTATTTTTTTTGGGAAACGGGCCTCCCCCGGGTAAACATTTATTAATTTTTAAAAACGGATTACAAACAAAGTGCATTTGTTAAGCAATGGCGACTCGCCAAAGCAACAAACCACAAAAAGAAGAAACATACAAATAAAAACAACCACAAAGAAACTAAAATTTGGAGCCTATCTTCATAAATTGCGCTGTTTCACCGGAATCCGACTCCACCTCAACTTCATCTCCATCCACTTTTGTCAAACAATCATAATATTTTCTCAAATTTTCGGACCATGCACTATATTCTTCAATCTTTGGACGGGTGCTAGAATCCACAAATTTTTTAACCATCTCGATCTCATGTTCCCATAACCCAAGATCCGTATCAAAGCATTCCTCTTCGTCTCTCAATGTTCCAAAATTATTTTTTGTGCTAATATTTGCGCTAGGCCCAGGCCCAGGCCCAAAAGTTTGTTTTGACACATCAAAATATCCACTCCCTTTGGACTTCACTGCTGGGCCTATAACAGCTTCTAAAATCGGTCCATCATGTTTTGGTTGCTGATCATGCATACTTGACTTTATTGGATCAATACTTGGGCTATTAGCATTCATCACATGGCCTGTTACATTTTTACTCGAGTCCATGCATATGTTTTGGGATCCATCAGCCATTAAAGGCGGAAACTCATCAATTCCAGCATCACACAAGCCCATTTCAGCATTATTATGAAGCCCAGCAGCCTCATCACTGGGCTTCTTTTGACCATTACCATTTTTTGTGCCCACAGCCTGATCTGCTAAGCTTGTACACAGCCTAGATTGTTGAAATGGACCAGTATTCAGCCCAATCTGATGTGATGGACCAGGCTCCGAAATAGTGGATCCAATTTTTGTTTTTTTGGGCTGCCAAATCGGGGTTTTTCCTTTGTTTTGAAACTTAGATTTCCTTACAACTTCCACAAAATTGTCATTTTGAGCCAAGCCCACTTCAACACCAATATTCTTTTTATTTTTATCCAATCCTTTCATTTGAACATTATCAGTTTTTAAACTACACTTGTCATTCGAATGACCAAACACTTCACATAAAGAACAACATGGCGGTTTCCATTTGTACGATAATTCCAAAAAATAAGACTTACCCGGTATTCCGTCACATTTAGGAAGATTGATCTTGACTTTATCCGGAAGTCCATTAGTAGCCTGTGCATCCACCAATATACGCGCAAAATTTAACGGCCCTTCTTTAGTCTCACATCTCTTAAAAGTGGCTTGATCTAACATTAACGGTTTGCCGACACAACTCACAACTTGTCCTATATTGCCACCATTCCACAAGCTAAGTGGTAAGTCTTTAATAGCAACCCAAATTGGCACCGTTTTCGGATTCGGCTTACATAACACAACATTTGGATCCCAAATTTGAAGGACAAGAGGTACATTATCCACCAACCACGGATTCCTTTCAAGAACTTGCATCATACCTTCTTCATGGTCAAATTTAAAAAAGAAATATCCATTCCTATTCATATTAATCGACTTTAATCCATACCTATGCCACATTTTTATTAAATTTTCTTTCACAATACGAAATGGCATAACGGCACCAACAAAATGCCCATAAAGTTGGAACATATTAGATGCATAAGACTTTTTCATAAAATGGCCCTCAATATTAACTTCAAAGATTCCATCGGCATTACGACTCGGACCCTCATACGCCAAACGTGTTTCCCCATCCACTACATCATCTCCTCTAAGTAATTTTTGAAACAATTCGTGATTCCAATACTTTGTACCCCGAAGAGGATCAGTTTCCGGGATATTATCCTTAAATTGCAAAACAGTTTCAAACTGTCCAAATTTTATAACATTAGGAGAAACTTTTTGGGCTGGCCCTTGTACAATATCCACAAAAGACACCTTCTTTTGGGCCTTGGCTTGAGCAGCCGGCCCAATAATATTTTCAATACCCCCAGGCCCAACTGGTTCATTTCCACATTCTAGATCATCAACAGTTGCCAAAGGCAAGACTGTTGACTGACTTGGCTTTTTAATTCCAATTGGGTTAACACTATTAGAAATATTATTCCCCATACCTGGGCTAGCAACTGATGGCCTAATAAAATTCGGATCAAAGATATTTGGGCTTACATTAATGGGACTTACTTTATCCGGCTCCACACTCGGACCCACCACATCAGGCTTTGACCGTTGATTATCATCCAATGTCTCACATTTAGTAGGGTTTTTTAATGGCTTTGAAATGTTATCATGTGCAGCCGACATTCCCATAGAAGTTTGCGCATGCTTTGCTGACCATTGATCAATACCATCTGATGGTTCAGAATCATTAGGGTTTTTTGACTGTCCAGATGTGACAACCTTAACAGCCGCCACTGGACATTCCCTTTGCTGTATGCTCACATCATCATTACACAACCCAACATTCTCCGATACATTTTCCGACACATTTTCCGACGCCGCTAACTTCACCGGCGAAGATTCTTTAACATTTTCAGATCTGATTTCCAACCCAGAATTATTCTTAGCAGCCGCCACTGAACTATCACGTCGCAACATCCATATTTCGAATTCACTTTTTCCCGTTAATGACTCCTTAACCGGCGTCAAAAGCTCCGACATATCTGGTTTCGTCGGAATAGGAATATTCCTCTTTTCATACTCCAAAACATCATATAAAGAGACATTCTTAGAACTTTTAACTAACAAATTTTCCGATTGATCAGACAATACATTCACCGTTGAAACTGTAGGGACTGTGGACGTAGATCTACTCAGCTCACAAACCTCCTGAACCCCCACAGCTTCATCAGAACTATTTCCTGTTTTGATATTTTGCTTCTCATCCTTCTTATCAACATCTCCACTTACCAATTTATCCCACCAAGAGGCAACCTGCTCTTTAATCACAGATGTTTCCTCCTTAGATGTAGATCTAGTATTATAAACTTTCGGTGGAGGAGTCTTCTTTTTCTTACCCATAATCTCATGAAACCAGCAAAAATTTCCCTAAATCACAGCCAAAAAGGAAAAGTGAATGAGACGGACGAAGAAGATAGATGGTAGACGGCGAATAGGCGGCGGTAGAGGACGGTGGAATGGCGGCAGAGGCTAGAAATGATGAGAGAGAAAAGAGAGCATTTTCTCTCTCACCTTAAGTGTGTGTAGAGAAAACAAACTATCCCTTCAATTTTCATTATTGAAATGAACTTTAGAGGCTTTCGTGGCTTATCTCTTGTAATCACCACTAATTCTCCTGTGGGTGTATGTATTTCTATGGAATTCTTATCACAAAGAATTCGAACATGGTTGGCTACTAACCAATCCATTCCTACTACCACATCGAATTTGGCTAACTTCATAGGTAACAGAGTTGCCGAAAATTTATGACCTAAAAGTTCTATCTTTCCTTCCCGCACAACCTTATTTATTTTAACAGAATTCCCATTTTCCGTTTCGCCTGTAAAAATTTTCCTAAGGTTGGTTAAAGGTAGATTAAGAGCTTGGCAGAATGAAGTATTTATAAAACTTTGGTTTGCACCAGAGTCAAATAATACTTTTGCATAAACGTCGTGAACTAGGAATGTACCAGCTATCACATCATGGATTAGTTCTGCTTCCTGAGTAGTCAACTGGAAGGCTCTTACGTTCTTCTTGGTAGCTCCTTCTGTAGGTTTGGCTTTGTTATCGGCTAGTTTGACCAATTTTGGGCAGTCTGGTCTAATATGTCCAGCTTCTCCACAGTTGTAGCAGACTGTTGCTTTCTTCTTTCTGCAGTCTTCTTCTTGGTGTCCCGGGATTTTGCAGAAATTGCAATATCCTTTGCATCTTCCAAAATGCTTCCTTTTGCAGGCATTGCAAAATGGAACAGTGGAAGATTGCCCGGCTCCCTTTCTCTTGAAATTACTACTTTTACCCACACGGAATCCTTGGGTAATCTTTTAGGCTACTTCCTTCTTCCGGTTTTCTTCTCTTGTGCGTACCAGCCCATCTGTTAGAGTATTAGCTAATTCCACATCATCGTCAATAGTGCGAGGTCTCGCAGCTTTAACGATATCACGGATTTTGCCAATCAATCCCCAAATATAACGGGAAATAAGTACCGGTTCTGGCGAAGCCAGGGTTGGTACCACTCTCGCATATTCGAAGAATGTCGAAGTATACCCTCGACAGTCCACATTCACCATTTGGTGGTTCAGGAATTTATTCGCCATTTGTTCCTTTTTCATACTCGGGACATAATTTTCTTTCCACTAGTTGCTTAAATTCTTCCCAACTCATGGCATAGGCGATATTTCTTCCTTTGGCTTGAAGTACCGTATTCCACCATTCTAGCGCCCCTTCTTTAAAAGGATGCGACGCGTACATGACCTTGTCTTCCTCACCACATTTACTTATCATAATTACTGCCTCGGTTTTCTCTAACCAACGTAGTGCAGCAGTTGCCCCTTCGTTACCTGCAAACTCAGCCGGTTTACAGGCAAGAAACTCCTTGTAAGTGCAACCAGGTGTTGCAGCTTTCATTTTCTTAAGGAGCGGGGCTTGCAGTATATTATCATTATTGTTATTATTGTTGTTGCCGCCACCGTTTATACTATTACTGAAATTGTCTTCATGGGTACGTTTGCTAGGAATAATTTGAGGTTCAACTGGATTTCGAGCAGCAGCGAGTATTGCTGGAATAGCATTGGCTATTCCCTGAGCAACGATATTTTCAATATCTTGCCTATTCAGAAATTGATCCTCATGATTTTGCTTAGATTGGTTACCCTCGTTAACTTGTTCATTACCAGCGTGTTGTGACACCTGTGCCTCCATGGCCATCAAACAAATACTTTATCAATGAAATATTGTATTTCATACTTGGGAGTTGTATAAATATGTGTATTATTTGCACATATCAATTCTAGTTCGATTTCGGGCTCTAAATCGCTTTCTAGAATGTTATACGCGCACCGATGCGTAAATATAACCAGTTTAATGCAACAAACACTCCGGAACAGTGACATAGGGTTAACATACCTTAAATAACCTTTACATAACTTAGAAATAAGTTTTGGAGGCTTTGGTATGGCAAAATCAAGTTAAATCGCTTACAGGGACTAAAGTTGACAAACTGCGAAAGTATGCCAATTTGAACTGTAACGAACATTTCGTAACATGACCATAAGTTAAACACACCCTAAATATCCTTTATATAGCTTAGGAATAGGCTTTGAGGGTTCGGTGTGCTTAAATAAACTTTTTGATCATTCAGGGACTAAAAGCGTCAAAAAGTGCATAAATTTGCATTTTCGCTCATAACTTACGTTCTGAATACATCCGGACATCCAAAATTTTATGTAAGCACTAAAATATTTTATTTTAGTGTTTGGCATAAGAAAAAATCCATTCGTCGTGTAATTTGGATCATTTTTTTGCGTCCGTTAAGACTTCCGTCGTAATTAACCGAACAACGCAATCGTACGGCCAAACGAACCGACATCCAAGATATTTTTGAGCACATTTTAAGTTCCCTATACTTTAACTTCATTTTAGAGCTTTGAAATGGGGTTAACGGGGCTTAAACGTGTCGAAAATGCATCGAAAACCAAGTTTGGATCTGCAGGGACCAAAACTGTCAATTCAGCAAAGTTGATGGCTTACGGACCGTAATCCCTCACCCTTACGGTCCGTAAGGACCTCCCAGTTGCTCAGAAACTTCTAAACAGCCTGTTTCCAGCTGTCACACACTCAAAACCCAATAGTACTTGCCTCTTCCTGATAATGGGGGGCCATTTTAGTGTACCATGGAATTACAACAAGTGTAGGGCTGAGATGGAAGCACGATTTTCGATAAACGGTCCTAACGGTCCTAGTAATCCTATAAATACCCCCACCCTTCACTTGCAAAACCCACTTGAAATCTGAGTTTTTCTCTAAGTGGTTGTGTTTATACACTTCCTACCTGAGATTACTTGGAAATCAAACTTGCGGGGACCCGTTGTAAGTGT
Source organism: Helianthus tuberosus (assembly GCA_030545235.1). NCBI lineage: Eukaryota > Viridiplantae > Streptophyta > Magnoliopsida > Asterales > Asteraceae > Helianthus > Helianthus tuberosus. The sequence goes on along the minus strand of CM060396.1, from coordinate 153,410,722 downwards.
TCTTTCGTTCTTTTCCATTCGTTTTAGCGTTAAAGTCAAACTGCGTTTGACTTTCTATATTGACCAGTTTATGGTCAATGTGAAGTTCGTTTGAACTTCATAACGTGAGCGTAATCACGATGGTTATAGTCCCTTGTGACTATACCTACTGATTACCACGTTATCTAGGCTCAGTGACGAGTCGTAGTTTCGGCCAAAATGCGTATTCTTGCGTATTTTGTAAGCAAACTACTCTTAGGTATCAAAACCGTTTGTTTTGATACCAAACCTGTTTTCTAAACTTAGTTAAGCATATTTTAACATGCTTAGCTCGTCACTTTTAGTTTAGTGCTTATATAGGGTCGTAAGGTAAGCGATCTAGACAATCGCTTATACTTTCGAACCCGACCCGTTTGGTCGATCATTAGGATCCGACCAAACACATTAGGTGACCATAGTATATAGGGAATAACCTTCCGAGGTTATACCTTATGGTCGCTTCGTTAAGTAGTTGTATGATAGGTAGTTTATATGCCTTAGGTAAATTACCAAAATGCCCTTTTTACGCCAAAATTCATTTTAAGCATATGTAACATAACTTTTAACATCTAAACTGATTTGGCAACAATATTAGACATGTTAAGGCATATTTTACTTGTCATAGGACTAGTTAGGCGTTCCGAACGTGTTTTACGCGAACGACGCGTTAAAGTAGCATAAGCTACCTAAACGGGTCGTAATGGGTCGTAAGCACTTAGGTTAGGTTTCATTTTAGTATGTGGGCTTTGTTAAACCATATTACATGAGTTCCCATACTCATTTGGTTTACGAGCCCCCATTCTATCCGATCCTCCGATTTAGGTTCGGTTTATTAATGTAGTTACCTATATTAGGTACGGTTTGATTCCGTGATCTTCTAGCATTGCTTGGTGGTTATCCTAGGACTATTGAGCAATCTCAAGTGAGTACATAGACCCCTCTTTTACTGTTTTCCAAACATTTTGGGGTGAAACACATGTGCCTACTTGTTACTTTCATGCTTTCCATGTTTTCACATCATATGCTTGTTATGTTCATTAGTACATTTATAGTACATGATTTCATTATGTTTTTGCTATGTATGTCCTTTGTTGCATACTTAGTACATCATTTTACATTATATTTTATGCTATGTATGTCCATTGTGTGCATACTTAGTACATTGTTTTACAATACATTTCACATCACATGATATGATATGTATGTTCATTTGTTGCATACTTAGTACATCTGTTATTTATCACATGCGTACATTTTGGTATGACATTTGGTTTGTTTAAATGAGACAATATACATTCATTAACATTGATCACGCCATTCGTTAGTAGGTAGTGGTACCATAGGAATTGACAACTCCCGTTCCTGACATCCTAGGTATGTTTGGATGGAAGGAATGACCGAATTCGATAAACATAACACAGATAGACCTTTAAATTCGTTTAGGGGTTTATCGCCACAGTCACAAGGCTTGGATGTATGCATTTTCACAAATACCGCATAGATGTTTATATCAGTATAGCATGCATTTGTTCCATAAAACATAACTTTGATTTAAACCATGTTTTACTTCAATACCTTGTTTTGTGCATTTTACATATGGTTTAGTTGATATATTTCACTTACCATACATGATGTTTTGGATACACATTACATGATTTGCATTATACATAAACATTTTGACATTGACATACACAATTCATGATTTACATTAGACATAAACATTTTGACATTGATATACGCAATTCATGATTTACATTAGACATAAACATTTTGACATTGATATACACAATTCATGATTTACATTAGACATAGACATTAGACATGGTTTTCACACAAACATTTTGAGATTTGATTATACATAAACATTTTACTTTGGTGGTTTGGTTTGAGTAAGTGATTTAAGTAACGAGGCGTGTGAAATATGATACAAGCATGGTGGATACGCCGCTGGTACTTCCTATATATAAGTGCTTGTATGGCATTACATATCGTAGCGTTATTTAAACCATTTCAATTTAGACATATAACATTTTATACAAATAACATACTTTTCACAATACATTGTTTTACAAACAACTTATCTGATATAAACGCATTTTTCTTGGTTATTCATTTAACCATGTATTATTCTTTTATACATATATATCATTTGGTTTATTTATCACTTTTCAAATGATTTACAAGACAAAGAAAATTACAAGGTTCATGACTAAACATTTTCTTAAACATAAGTCATGAATTCTATTTTCACAAAACCTATGTATCTCACAGGCATTTTTATGCTGACGTACCTGTTTTCACATGTGTTTCAGGACATGATGCATAGGATTTGTCAAGATACACTTAGGCGGACTTGGGCCTTAGCGACAATAAAAGATGCAAGACTAGTTATTTATGTTATGTTTCTTTGATTGTCAAGACATTGTAACACTTTTAATCAATAAAACAATATTCAAATTTCCATGTGTTATGAAACAATGATTCTATTACAACACTCCCAGACGTTTCCGCCACGTTTTGTTGTTTTACGTGGTCGGGGTGTGACACGTGTGCCATCTGGTAATTATTTTATATAAGTAATTAGTATAAAATAATGAAAAAACAAATATAATAAAATAATTGCACATAATCACGTAAACAATTATAGCTAAAATCTTCGATTTTTCGACTTTCGATATTTTATATATTATATTATGCATCCATACACACCGTTATTTTACAAAAGTTTTTTTTATTACTATTATTATTATACAATCATATCTTCACAACCCCACTATCTCTTGTTAGCTGGCACCTCAAAAGCGACGTTCCCTCTCGTCGTACTTCCAGGAGATTTGTTCTCCCACCTCCCTTATCCTATTTCCTGCATCTATCAGCTCCTCGCCAAAATGGCGGAGTTCAGCTAAGTTTTCATTATTCATTGGTGGGTTTGGTGCAGGTTCTGGGTCGAACTGAGGGAAAAAAAATAAAAGGATTATTTAGAAGGTTTTAAAACTGCCAATCGTTGGTCCACCATTCGTCCATTCCTTGAGGTTGGGTGTGGATTAAAGGTTCTGGGATGGTTGGTTCTAAGTTTATTGGAAGTTGGGTTTCAGCAGGATATATAAAAAGGTTTTTATTGACAGGCTTAAGGGTATCACAGCTTGCCAGTATGAAATCTAACTCTTCCTGTAACGTCATTTCCTTGGTTTGCTTGGAACTTTCCCCAATTTCCATTCCTCCTTGTCTAAAACTTTCCCCGATTTCAATCCCTTTTCCTTTATCCATGGGATTTTCTATCTTGGGAACTTTCCTAGTTGCTGGATTTCTTCTGCGCACACGCCTCTAACCCACAAATCTTCTTCTTTTCTTTGGTTTTGATTTCTCCGGTGGTGGAGCTTGGAATTCCATAGGTTTTTCAACATCAGCTAAGTAACCAGTAAAGTCTCTAGAAACTTCTACTTTAACAGGATAGAGATTGAGATTCTCAAGGGCTTCAGATAATTCATTCATGCTGTTTAGCATTTATGAAGAAACACATAAACTTTTAGTTTAAAATTTTGTAATATTTAATTTTCACAGAATCATATAATGGAAAGCAGGAAATTTAATATTAATTTCAAATATCTAACAAACTATTTTATTGAAATAAAATGTTTATTTTTAGTACAACTAAAATTGTAAAGTTTCTGACTTGTAGGTGACATAGGTGCTAGTACTGGTTTGGCGATTTAAACTATAAGTTAGCATTTACTGTTATAGTGGCTAACATATAGATATTTGCCCATTGTTCATCTAACTCATCTTCCCATGGTGGTTTATTGCTTATTTCCTGGGCTTCCTTATTAATTATTCCTTCTTTTGGTTGTAATTTCCTCATTTTCTCTTGACTTTTCTAATAATCAAACTTATTTTATTAGGAGAAAGTTGTTTCTCGTACTGTGCCTTACGAAAAAAATATTCCCTCCTCAGTATCTACTGAGTATCTTGAAGAATTTGATTGGGATGAGGATCCCCTATCTTTTGGTACACTATCTAATTGACGATAGATGTCCGAAAGCTTTTGCTTACCCATACTGTAACTAACAAGTAGCCAGTTAATAAAGCACATATTCACAAGACAATAACCAGGAAAATTAAGTATTTGAAATACTTAATAGGCTTTAAATCAGTGGCTCTGATACCACCTTTTCCTGTCACAGCCCCAGCCCCGGTTTGACCCGGTCAGGCGCCGCGGGACAGGAACCCGTGGTATCTATGATGCGACAGCGGAAGATTTTAACAGGATCTTTTAAAACTCGAAAATGCCCAATTTATTTTATTTCATAATTCGGGATAATCCTGTAATTTACAATAGAGGAATTTCATAAGTAAATTCCCTTATTTATAAAACATGTTTATTTATTTTAACCGAGCCACCTCTTCAATCCTGTTAGTACTCCGTAGCACGTTTTCCTTGATTTACAGCAGGTCGCTTGAAACATGTTTTTAAATATTTTATCAGCGGGGAAATGCTGGCGAGTCATTCAAGTTGATAAAACGACACAGTAGCTATCAATTACAGCATAAGAGCGATTACAATGGCTTCTATCTTATTTTTATCTGGCGCAGTGCCACCTGGTGACGATGGTCATACCACTATTGGGTCTCTCCCCAAGTAGTGACGGTTATCACTGTTAGGATTTATTAGCCTAACCGTGAGAAATTAGTAATGTGCACAATACCCTACTAGCCAGTGATTAAGATAACCATAACTTAATCCCTGTAATTATAACATTTGAAAATGGAGTATTGAAAAAATACTTTTGATAAAAAGAGAATGACTCACATTGCAGATTTTATACGGGCAGAGTTTATCTTACTGTTTAGCCTTGTAACCTAATTTAAATAACATGCACACGAACTAGGTCAGTAACGAATACAGCATTTACGATAACTCACGAGATTAAACCCTCATAACAAATGACAAAGTGCGATGCTTAAACATCCATTGAATTCACGATGAATGACAAAGCATAACCCTAATGTGGGCAGCACTTAAACATCCATCGGATAGTTTCAATCAATCGGACATTGAATCGTAGCAGCGATCGAGTTATTACCCTTTTATTGTAGCAGAGGTTCGGGATTATACTATTTTTGAACAAAACAACGTATAAGTGAGTGTATGTAACGAAATTTAACGTCAAAACATGCAAACTGATCAAGTCCCAAGCCCCTGTATTTATAGCCTGATTTGGTACCTCCAGCGTGTCGTGACAGGATCTCCCGCACCTGTCGCGTGTCACGGGGAAATCCAAAGGAGGCTAGGCCTGCTTTGTCACCTACTTAGCCCTGCTGAGTCTACGAAATTTGAAATTACGTGTTTTAGAATCGTTTTGAGCAGATAAACATAATTTAGGGAATACCCCCTTTGAGTTTTAGGGGCCCTGATCCTGATTTCAACTGTTCTGAAAATTTTAGGGGTCATGCAGTATCACTTGGGTATCTTAATTAGGGTTCCCTTTTGGACAAAATAAGATAAGAAATGGTAATTTTGATGAGAGTTGTTACACGAGTATAGGGCGCTTTCTCGTGATAAATCAGATCATTATCCTTTGGTTTTAAAGACTGTGTCTAGAAATTATGGGGCAAAACCGTTTCGATTCTTTAACTCTTAGCTTGATAGAGATGGTTTTGGAGAGGTTGTGAGGAAGGCATTGGATGAGGGTAGTTTTTTGGGTGATCCGGATGTCAGATTGTTAAATAAATTCAGAAGATTAAGGAAGGTTATTGGAAAGTGGAGCTCGGAGTATGTTGATAAAGAGTTAGAGGAAAAAGGGGTCTTGAGAAAGAGCTGCATTAGTTGGATTTCATCATGGATTCTAGAGAGCTTTCTGAAGAGGAAACGTGGTCTTGGGGGAAAATTAAAAGGCGTTTAAGAGAGCTTGATGTTTTAAAACTAAAAGATCGCAAACAAAAATCCAGAAGTTGGTGGGCTATAGATGGGGATGATAACTCGAAGTTTTTTCATGGAATGATCAACAAGAGAAGATCGGTGACTTTCATTCCTGGGTTGTTGGTGGGGGATTTTGGGAAACCAAACCGAATATAGTTAAAAAAGAGATGCTGGGTTTTTTTTCGTAAAAAGTTTATTGAGCCGATGAAGAGTAGACCTTATTTATCTTATTATGGGCTTAAAAAGCTTAGTACGGGTGAAGCGGAGAGCCTTATTAATCGTTTTTCCTTAAAAGAAATTAAAGATGCAGTTTTTGAATGCGGCGACGATAAAGCTCCGGGTCCGTATGGCTTCAATTTTCAGTTTATTAAGAAATTTTGGGAGCTTTTTGAGGCAGATTTTGTAGACATTATGCAGAATTTCTTTGAATGTGGGAAATTTAGTAGTGGAGTGGGGTCTTATTTCATAAAGTTGATTCCGAAAGTGGGGGATCCTATGGAGTTAGGTGATTTTAGGCCAATTAATCTCATTGGGGTGATAGATAAGGTGGTGTCAAAGGTTTTGGCGAACAGGTTGAAGGCAGTTATTCAAAATGTTGTGTCAGAATCTCAATCGGCTTTCTTGTCAGGAAGATATATATTGGATGGGTCTTTGATGTCTAATGAGGTTTTATCATGGGCAAAGAAGTATGGTAAGAAGATGTTTATGTTCAAAATAGACTTCGATAAAGCATATGATAACGTGCATTGGGAATTTTTCTTGTCTATATGGATCAAATGGGAGTTCCTCAGTTGTGGTGTAACTGGATTCGTGGGGTATTGTCAGTGGCGAGATCCTCGATGTTGGTAAATGGTTCGCCTACGTATGAGTTTGAGTGTCAGAAAGGAATTCGCCTAGGTGATCCTATTTCTCCATTCTTATTCATAATTGTTATGGAAGCTTTCTTTGGTCTAATTAGAAAAGCATGTGACATTCGTGCTTTTGATGAAGTGAGGCTTCCTTGGAATGGCCCGGATCTTTCATAATTAATTTATGCGGATGATGCAATGTTAATGGGGGATTGATCTAATTTTAACTTCGAAAAGATGAAAAGGATACTTTGTATTTTTTTATGTGTTCAGGATTGAAGATTAATCTACACAAGTCTGTTTTGTATGTGGTTGGAGTGAGTGAATAATGATGAGGTTACTATGAAGGCCGCAAATTTGGGGTGTAAATCGGGTACGATTCCATTCTTGTATTTGGGTGTTAAGGTTGGGGAAAATATGAATAGAGTTTCTAGTTGGGACCTGGTTGTGGAAGTTTTTCAAAAGAGATTATCTAAATGGAAAGCTGAAACTATTTCTATTGAAGGACGGGTTACATTGATTAAATCGGTGTTAGATATTTCTCCTTATTTAAGGCACCGGTTAAGGTTGTTACCAAGTTGGAAAGTCTTATGTGAAGGTTCCTATGGGGTGGCTCGGATGAAGTGAAAAAGATGAGTTAGATAGCATGGGACACAGTGACTAAATCGAAACAAGAAAGAGGATTGGGTTTATCAAAGAAGATAACAATAAAGCATTGTTGTTGAAGTGGTTCTGGAGATTTTACACGGAAAAGGAGGCTTTGTGGAGGAAGGTTATTGATTTGCTGCATGGTTCAAATCGAAGATGGGGACCGGTACCTCTTCTTCATAATAATAATAATAATAATAATAATAATAATAATAATAATAATACGGGAGTGCAGAAAAATTTGGTCAATCTTTGGAATAAATTGAAAGTCGATGGGGGTGGGTATAAATAATAAGATTCGGGGTAAAGTAGGGAATGGTTTGGATAACAGTTTTTAGATTGATTCATGGATATGTCTGGTGGCTTTGAAAGATCATTTCCCCAGTTTGTTTAGAGTAGAGAAGTTTAAATGGTGCACTGTGGCTGATCGATGTTCTCAAGCGGATGGGGTCTATAGTCTTAGGTGCGTTTGGAAAAGATCTCTTGAGTGGAATGAAGAGGTTTCTGAAAGGGCAGCGCTTGAAATTATGTTGAATGATCTCAGTTTGGTAGGTAATAAAGATAAGTGGATTTGGAATGATAGTAAAGATTCGGAATTTTCGGTTGCAGGGGACGAAAGGTGGTTGAAAGGGTCTAATAATAGCTCGGATAGTTTTGATTTCAAGTGATGTAAATGGATCTCGAGTAAAGTTAATATTTTTATTTGGAGGGTTGTTCTTAATAGGCTTCCCACAAAGATCGCCTTACTTCAAAGGAGCGTGAACATGAATGGAACTTTGTACGTGATGTGCGAGGATGGTGAGGAGACTTTGGACCACATTCTTAAAGCGTGCAGAGTTGCGACGGGTGTATGGAATAGTATTTCGAGTTGGTGTTGTATTCCCCAGGAATACGCTTTTTCAGTTAGAGATTTGGTTGACATTCATGAACATAATAGGAGCTCGAGACTTAAGAAGATTATGATTCAAGGAATTATCATAATTATGGCGTGGAGGTTGTGGAAGGAAAGGAATGAAAGGATTTTTTTCTAATAAGATGACCAAAGTGGTGGATTAAGGCATTGGGGTTCTTATGGTACAAGAATATATTTAAACAGAATACGGTGGAATGGGAGAAGTGGTGTAATTTTGAGTTAATGTAATTTGGTATGTTTGGTTTTTGGGATAGTTATTTCCGTCTTGGGAATTTCTAGTTACTTTTTTGTTTAATGAAAGTTGATCTTCAAAAAAAAAGGAAAAGTCTATGGAGTTTAATAGACTTTAGTTCACAAAATGTTATTTTTTGATAAAAGGCCGCATGAAGTTTTATTTTTTTATAGGCAATCTCGATCGTAATATATACACAGGAAAAAGAAACATACGATTACAGTTTTTCATCCCTATTTATCATACACGAATCATCAAATTCAATTCTAACAAGAGTGCTCTATGTCTAATCCGATAAATCATTGCGTGTAACCCACAAATACGTTTATCTGCTAGTTCTCATACGATTTAGAGATTAATCTGTGTTTCATCATAATTTTGCAATTTTAATTCGGGTTCCAGGGTTGTTTAATTCTTCGAATTACTTGTTATAGACCAATTATACACCATGGTTGGCTGCTTTATTGTCGCAACTCCCGTCCCCCTATACAAATATAGGAACGGACGGCCGCGACCAGTTTCGGTGGAATCTGGTATTGTCTAATTTTGGCAGTGGAAATTACATCAGGACCGTAGTTAGGAAATATTTTATCAGAGTAAAATACCACATTTTCATAATATTAAACACATGGGAAAAACCCAAGTTTTCAGTACACACAATTTCATAGGAATAAATCCTATTTTATTTAATAAAAACATCTATTTCTTTTTAGGTAATTTTATTGCCACTTTTCCAAGCCTTCAGTGCTGTCCAGCTGGCTTCTATTTGGCTTTCACAATTTGTTACCTGAAACGCGTTTAAAAACATTTTGTCAGTGGGAAATACCGGTGAGTGAATCCCAATTTAATCAAGTTTAAATAAAAACCATTGTACAATATTGAGGGCGGTCTCGCAGTTACATTTGTTTCCAAGTCATACCAATTACCACCCACGGTACTGTCAGACCCGACTTGTGGAAAAGTTACTCCTCGCAAGGCAGTAACTAATTTTGTATACAAAACCCCAATATACCGACGATAATTGTATCCTTACAAATACTCAATAACTGCTTAATATATAATTAATCGTGTGAGGTTTTGTAAAAACAATTTGCAAAAAGGAGATTACTCACAAAAAGGTTTACACAAAAAGAAGGATTACTCACATTGTTGTCTTAGGTTTTCAGTAAGGATTTCCTGGGAATAATCTATAATTTACACAAATGCACACGTGTTAGTATAATAACCCATTTTAACATTAGTAATACCCTCCCCGAGACGGCATTCCAATGACTACGTCGGGCAGAACCACGACAACCGTTACGGAACCCTAGATCAATCAGGCAGAGTATCTAATACGTATCCAGGGGTTATGATACTTACAATGGAGCAGAACTTCGTTATTTAAGGGGATATTATACCCGAGTATAGCTTCTACTATTAAGAAATTGAGATAGAATTGAAAAGTTTGAGCGACGGAAACTGAAAGCCCGAGCTCCCATTATATAGGAGCTGATTTTGACTTTTACGCGGCCCGCGTAAGAGTAGGCTAAGGCCTACGCGGCCCACGTACTAGGGGGGTCTAGGCGTAGGTGATCCGGGTCACACATGTAGGTTCAACACGCGTCGCCACGTGTCATCACCGGGTGAGGCCGCGTTTGTCGATCGCTCGCGGCCCGCTTAAGCTAACGGGGTGGCTTACGCGCCCCAAAAATTCCATTTTTAATTAAATTTTAATAATATAAAAGGTATTCGGGGCCCGTTTTCACGTATGGGGTGTTTTTAGGGACATATTGGGATATTTTAAATATTTTTAGGGTGTCGGAAAATTTATGAGGGTGTCGGTTTTCTTTAGGGTCGTTATATCCTCCCCACCTTATTTTAGAGCTCGTCCTCGAGATCTACTGGAATAGGTGTGGATATTTCTTTTGCATTTCTGATTCAAGCTCCCATGTGTATTCTGGTCCTCTTTTGGAGTCCCACTTCACTTTGACCATAACTAATCTCTTGTGCTTAAGATTCTTAATCTTCCTGTCTTCAATCTGTAGAGGCATTTCTACAAATTTGAGTTGTTCATTTACCTCTATATCCTTAAGAGGTACCATTAGTGATTCATCGGCTAAGCATTTCTTGAGATTGGATACATGAAACACATCATGTATTCCTGCCATTTCCTCTGGTAGTTGTAGCTGATAGGCTACATGTCCTATTTTTCTAATAATCTCAAAAGGTCCAACATACCTGGGACTTAGCTTTCACCGTTTGATGAATCTTACTACTCCTTTCCAAGGAGAGACTTTTAAAAATACTTTATCTCCTACTTGAAATTCCAACGGTTTGCGTCGGTTATCAGCATAGAACTTCTATCGATCACGTGCTGCTTTCAGTCGTTCCTTGACTTGAATGATCTTGTCAGTTGTTTCTTGCACTATCTCAGGTCCAGATAGTTGCTTTTCCCCAATTTCTGCCCAACAGACTGGGGTTCGGCACTTTCGTCTATAAAGTGCTTCAAATGGTGCAGCATTGATACTTGTGTGATAACTGTTATTATAAGAAAATTCTATTAAAGGTAAGTGATCGTCCCAATTACCTCCGAAATCAATTACACAAGCTCTAAGCATGTCTTCCATTGTCTGAATTGTCATTTCGCTTTGTCCGTTTGTTTTAGGATGATAAGCTGTGCTTAGATTCAACTTGGTTCCCATTGCTTTTTGGAAAGTTGCCCAAAAATGAGAGGTCAAACGACTGTCCCTATCAGAAACAATTGATAAAGGTATTCCATGTAATGAAACTATTTCATTTACATACAATTTGGCTAATTGTTCCATACTGAAAGTTTCTTTAATTGGTAGGAAATGAGCTGACTTGGTTAGCCTATCTACAATCACCCAGATTGTATCATTACCTTTTCTTGTTTTGGGTAATTTGGTAACAAAATCCATTGTTATCAATTCCCATTTCCACACTGGCATTTCTAACTGCTGCAGCAATCCTGAGGGTTTCTAGTGTTCAGCTTTAACTTGTGAACAGGTTAGACATTTAGAAACATAGGCTGCTATATCCTTTTTCATTCCTATCCACCAAAAATTCCTTCTTAAATCATGATACATTTTATCATTTCCAGGATGCATCGTATATTTGGACTTATGGGCTTCTTCTAATATACGATGACGTAGGTTTTCTAATTTAGGTATCCACATTCTCTTTTTATGAAATCTCCAAATTACATCTATTCCTTGTTCTAATTCCTTAATCATTCCTTTTAATTTTTCAGTATCATCCTTGATTACTGATTCTTGTGCTTTTCTAATTTGATTATTTAAATCTACCTGTAGATTTAATTTAAGAGAACGTACCCTTTTTGGTTTTTCGTGATACTTTCGGCTTAAAGCATTAGCCACTACATTTGCCTTTCCTGCATGATACTGGATATTACAATCATAATCACTAAGAATCTCCATCTAGCGTCTTTGTCTCATATTTAACTATTTTTGCCTGAAAACATACCTTAAACTTTTATGATCAGTGAATATGGTAAACTTACTACCATAAAGGTAATGTCTCCAAATTTTAAGGGCAAAAATTATAGCTCCTAATTCCAAGTCATGAGTTGAATAATTCTCTTCATGATTCTTAAGTTGTCTAGATGCGTAAGCTATAACCTTTTGGCGTTGCATCAACACACATCCATAACCTAACTTAGAAGCGTCACAATATACTACAAAATCTTCTGTTCCTTCAGGTAATGCTAGTATGGGTGCATGGGTTAGTCTTTGCTTAAGAATTCTAAATGCTTCTTCTTGTTTTGGTCCCCATTCAATCTTAATGGATTTACAGGTTAGCTTAGTTAAAGGGATGGCTATTCTATAATAACCGGCCAATCCTAAGAAACTTCTAACCTCGGTTGGCGATTTAGGGGTTTTCCATTTGGTAATCGCTTCGATCTTGGTTGGATCTACATGAATTCCTTCATGGTTAACTAAGTGTCCAAGAAACTATACCTGTTCTAACCAAAATTCGCACTTTGAAAATTTAGCATAAAGCTTTTCCTTTCTTAATAAACTTAAAAGTACGTGCAAATGCTTTGCATGTTCCTCTTTACTTTTAGAATAGATGAGAATATCATCAATAAAAACAATTATGAATTTATCCAAATATGGCTTACATATTTGGTTCATCATGTCCATAAATGCGGCTGGGACATTGGTTAAACCAAATGGCATGACAGTAAATTCATAATGACCATACCTTGTTCTAAATGCTGTTTTAGGAATGTCCTCTTCCTGTACCTTTAATTGATGATATCCTGACCTTAAATCGATTTTTGAGAAAAATCGAGCTCCTTGCAATTGATCGAACAAATCATCGATTCTTGGTAATGGGTACCAGTTCTTAATTGTGACCGTGTTCAATTCACGGTAGTCAATGCACATACGCATTGATCCGTCTTTCTTTTTTACGAATAAAATCGGTGCTCCCCATGGCGATGAGCTTGGCTGTATGAATCCCTTCTCCAATAATTCGTCTAACTGTTTCTTCAGTTCCTGCATTTCGGCGGGTGCCAAACGGTAAGGTGCTTTGGCAAGTGGTGCTGTTCCTGGCAGTAGGTAGATTCTAAATTCAACTTCTCTGTCTGGCGGTAGTCCTGGTAATTATTCTGGAAACACATCTGAAAACTGAGACACTACTGGAATTTCTTTTAGTTCTTTTCCTTTAGTGTTAGTGATTATAGAAATCAAATACACTATAGATCCTTTTCTTATATAGCTTGCAGTTTTCATCACAGAGATGAATTTTGTGGATCTAGATGGTTTAACTCCTTTAATTGTGATCTTTTCACCCCTTGGTGAATTTACTTGGATTGACTTTTGATCACATAAAATACTGGCTTTATTGGCTATTAACCAATCCATTCCTAATACAATATCAAATCCTGCCAGATTCATTGGGTAAAGGTTTGCAATAAAATTTTGATTTAAAAATTCTATTCTTGCTCCCTGTAAGATTTCAGAAATCCTAACCGTTTCTCCATTGGCGGTTTCTAATAAACATTCTCGGGAGAGTTTAGTTAATGGTTGATTGAGAAGTTTGCAAAATGAAGTATTAATAAAACTTTGGTTTACACCAGAGTCAAATAATACTTTAGCAAAAACATCATTAACTAAAAACGTACCGGCTATAACGTCCGGAATCATTTTGGCTACATCTGCAGTCAGAACAAATGCTCTAGCATTTTTAGTATTCTTGTTGTTCGTAGCTGGAGCCAATTTCGGACAGTTGGGCTTGATGTGGCCTTTTTCTCCACAGTTGAAGCACATTCCATTACTGGATTTTCTCCTGCAATCTCCTTCCTTGTGTCCTAGGGCCTTGCAGAAATTGCAGTGAGTGGAGCATTTTCCCGAATGCTTTTTCTTGCAGGCCTTGCAGTATGGTGTAGAGGTAGAACCTATATTCCTATGGTTGGAATTCCCAGAACGGAATTCTTGGGTAAGCCTTTGAGCTAGGTTTCTCCTCTGGTCTTCTTCTCTAGTACGGATTAATTCATCTGTCAAGGTATTTGCTAGTTCTACAGCTTCTTCTATAGTTTGGGGTCTAGCTGCCTTGACTACATGTCTAATCTCTCCAATTAATCCCCAGATGTAACGGGAGATTAATACTGGTTCAGGTGATGAAAGGGTTGGTACTATTCTAGGATATTCAAAGAATGTGGTAGTATACCCCTTACTATCTACCCCGGTCATCCTAAGGTTCAGAAACTTATTTGCTATCTGTTCCTTTTCATTGGGAGGGCAGAATTTCCTTTCTATCATATTCTTAAATTCTTCCCATTCCATATTGTATACCCTATCACTTCCTCTTGACTGGAGGATAATGTTCCACCATTCTAAGGCTGAGTTTTTAAATAGATTAGAAGCAAACATTATCTTGTCTTCTTCAGCACACTTGCTTATTTTTAAAACAGCCTCAGTCTTTTCTATCCAGCGTAGAGCTGCAATGGGTCCTTCACTGTCCGAGAATTCTATTGGTTTGCAGGACCAGAATTCTTTATAAGAACAACCATAAGGCATGGTTCTTCTTCTTTTGGGAATGGGCACTTGAAGTACAGGTCCATTGTTCATGCTGTTTGCAGGTTCAGAGGGTCGCTTGCTATCATGTCTACTTTTATTATCAGCATCCTTCACAGTTTGAAGAATATATGGCATTGCATCTATAATTCCTTGTGCCACTATGTGTTGGATGGCACTATTATCCACTTGGTTTCCATTGTTATTGGTGTTGTTCGAATTCTCGTTAACCAAGTTAATGTTACTCTGGTTATCATTATTCAGATTTTCCTGATTTCCTTCGTCAGCCATCTGAATTTTAAACAGTTACCACGTATTAATATTACAAAATAATATTTAATATAGTCAATCACATGACACGCACTTTGGTCAAAAGCGTCGATCATTGAGACTTTACTCTATTCATATAATATGCATCTATTACACACCAGTACTGAAATTAAAATTAAAATTACAATATCGACTGAAATTTAAAGTTACACTACTAGTAATAGGCATCCGTAGTTACACACATATTTTATTATTATATTATATTATTATTATTATAACTTCTCTACCATCACTTCTACGGATATGGATTCATCCAGAAATCCATATTGCGCTCGTCGTACTTCCAGACGAGTCGCTCTCCCACCTGTCTCATCCTTTCACTATTTTCTAAAATTTCCTCACCAAATGTCCTAAGTTCTTGTACGTTTTCTGCACTCATTGGGGGTGCAGGTTCTAGGACTGGGTTCGGAATTTGGGGTGCGGGTTCTTGGTACGGAGGTATAGGGGCCTGGTATGGGTAAGGATTTTCTAGAATCTTCCGAATGAATACATCATTATCGTAATAGGGATCTAGAGGATCTAACCCTGGGTAGGCTCCTAGGTTCTGCATGGGCATGTCTTCGTATATCGGGTAACGTTGCACATAGTCCCTATTGTCGTCCCACCATGGGTCGTAATTTGGGTCTAAGGGATTTGGTGTGGGTACCCTAGGTATTTCTTCCGGATTAAAATCATGCATTTCTACTTGATTTTCAAGGTTTTCTATCTCCATCGGTTGGTCAGGAATTGGTGGTTGTGGTGGGGTGCTAACATTTGCTCCAGGTTAGGGTCAGCTGCAGTGGTTGCTAAGATGTGAATGTTGGCTATACCCCTATTAAGCATGTCCTGGGCATAAGCATCGAATTCTCTTTTAGCTGCGGCTAGTACTCTCTGGTCTTGTAACTTTTTCATACGTTTCCTATGCTCATGTGCTCCCCTACTGAACCATTCTCTCTTCTTCTGGGGGAATGACTCTTCAGACTGAGCCTTAAACACGAATATTCCTTCTTCCGTATCAGCAGAGTACCCCGAGAGGGCAGGCTGAGAAGAGGCACCTTCGCTTCTAGGCGAACCAGACAATTGACGATACGCGTCAGATGGTCCTTGGTCGCTCATACTGTAAACTAAAAAATAATCAAATAACACATAAAAAGAAAATACAATTGTGCACGTATTCTCGTAATTTATTTCCTAACAATTTGAATTTTGGTGTCAGCAGAACACTTCTGTGGCTGAATCAGTGGCTTAGCTCTGATACTACCTTCTGTCGCAACCCCCGTCCCCCTATACAAATACAGGAACTGACGGCCACGGCCAGTTTCGGTGGTATCTGGTATTGTCTAATTTTGGCAGCGGAATTACATCAGGACCGTAGTTAGGAAATATTTTATCAGAGTAAAATATCACATTTTCATAATAGTAAACACATGGGAAAAACCCAAGTTTTCAGTACACACAATTTCATAGGAATAAATCCTATTTTATTTAATAAAAACATCTATTTCTTTTTAGGTAATTTTATTGCCACTTTTTCAAGCCTTCAGTGCTGTCCAGCTGGCTTCTATTTGGCTTTCACAATTCGTTACCTGAAACGCGTTTAAAAACATTTTGTCAGTGGGAAATACTGGTGAGTGAATCCCAATTTAATCAAGTTTAAATAAAAACCATTGTACAGTATTGAGGGCGGTCTCGCAATCACATTTGTTTCCAAGTCATACCAATTACCACCCACGGTACTGTCAGACCCGACTTGTGGAAAAGTTACTCCTCGCAAGGAAGTAACTAATTTTGTATACAAAACCCCAACATACCGAGGATAATTGTATCCTTACAAATACTCAATAACTGCTTAATATATAATTAATCGTGTGAGGTTTTGTAAAAACAATTTGCAAAAAGGAGATTACTCACAAAAAGGTTTACACAAAAAGAAGGATTACTCACATTGCTGTCTTAGGTTTTCAGTAAGGATTTCCTGGGAATAATCTATAATTTACACAAATGCACACGTGTTAGTATAATAACCCATTTTAACATTAGTAATACCCTCCCCGAGACGGCATTCCAACGACTACGTCGGGCAGAACCACGATAGCCTTTACGGAACCCTAGATCAATCGGGCAGAGTATCTAATACGTATCCAGGGGTTATGATACTTACAACGGAGCAGAAATTCGTTATTTATGGGGATATTATACCCAAGTATAGCTTCTACTATTAAGAAATTGAGAGAGAATTGAAAAGTTTGAGCGACGGAAACTGAAAGCTCGAGCTCCCATTATATAGGAGCTGATTTTGACTTTTACGCGGCCCGCGTAAGAGTAGGCTAAGGCCTACGCGGCCCGCGTACTAGGGGGGTCTAGGCGTAGGTGATCTGGGTCACACATGTAGGTTCAACACGCGTCTCCACGTGTCATCACCGGGTGAGGCCGCGTTTGTCGATCGCTCGCGGCCCGCGTAAGCTAACGGGGTGGCTTACATGTCACACCCCAACCGGTGGCGGAATCATCGGGGCGTGGCACTGAGCGAAACAGATTGTCCAGAAGTTTCCATAACAATCATCAATACTATTCAATTTAAATAATACATCCCATACCGTATCTCAAACAGCAAAGTAATTATTACAGACATAAATCCAGTCAAATATTCTGTTCCGACAACTCAGATTCAAATAGACAGCAATTGTTTATCTGCTTCTAGAGACCCCTAATTCGTTATCTACAGACAACTATTTGTTGGGCTCTAGAGCGTTATTCTAGCTTCAAAATCCTACCACGTATGCATCCTAAGCACCTGTCACATACGTTAAAATAAAGTCAATACATAAAATGTAAAGGTGAGCATTCAAGTTTGATAATAGCATATAGAGTTCGAATTCGTTTACGCATAACCAGCACGTACACATAGTGAAATGAAGCACGTTAGTTATCGATACAGATCCATCGATACCAATGACTGCGGGTTGACTGCCCGAGGCAGTTCGCAATACATGATTACCACCGTAATCCATGCAAGTAAGAGCTCCTTAACAACCCCCGTGTGAACGGGTGCTGAGTCCAAACTATAGTACTATCGTTGCTAAGGCAGGTAGACAGCATTCCATGTGTAAACATAACAACAAGCATTCATAAGCCACGTATAACATGCATTAACGGTTAGCGTTCAAATAGTTTAAGTAGTGTGATAGTTGTAGTTTGAATATTCGTAACGTATGTAACACCCAAAAGTGCTTATAGCAAAAAGGGATCGAGTATACTCACAGCGATTATGGATTGAAGGGAGCGCTTAGCGAGTACGGTTAGCCTGAATAGATTCCGTAGCATAACGATAAGCGATTCGTAAAACGTCACAAGGTATGAAAGGGTCGGATAGGGGTTCGATCGGATGGTGATTCGATCGGACAGCAACCCATGCGGATAACAATCCGTTCGAGTGGTCATCCGGTCGGATAGTGATCCAGTCGGATGACGATTCGAGTGGATTGTTTCTTCCTATAGTGAGTATGTGTTTGTGTATGATGGTTTGACTTTTGAAGTTTTCGTTGTAGTATTTTGAAAACCATTAGGTATCTCTATCTTTCAAGTCGGTCGATCGGATGACTAGTCGCGCGGATGGCAATTCGTTCGAATGGTCATCCGGTCGATCGGTGACTTAATGATGAGGTTACTTATTAAAAACTAGATTACTACGGAAGTGTCATTAGATCGAATGGTAATTCGATCGGATGGCAATTCGATCGGGTGGCAATCCGTTGAATTGAATATGTTGGGAATTGTTAAGTCTTTTAAAGTCTTAGTATCTCATGATCCGAAGAGTAATCCTTCTAGATGGTCGTTCGATCGGATTGCAATTCGTTCAATACCCAAACTTTAATTAAGATTGTTTAAAGGTGGGACCCAAGTGTAATC
The DNA here is from genome assembly GCA_030545235.1 of Helianthus tuberosus. NCBI lineage: Eukaryota > Viridiplantae > Streptophyta > Magnoliopsida > Asterales > Asteraceae > Helianthus > Helianthus tuberosus. The sequence goes on along the minus strand of CM060396.1, from coordinate 153,391,884 downwards.
CGTTCGGGTGGCCTATCCGGTCGGATGGTAATCCGGTCGAATGGCAATCCGTTCCGATTGTCCTGTTCGTTCTACACTTGGTCGTTTTGAAGGTTTGTCGTTATGTCGAGTCACTTTGACAACGTGTGACGTGATTGTCGTGGTCACGCAAATTTAATCCTAATAACTACTATAGATAGCGGTAAATGGGTATCGAACTCAGGGAGTATGTGGAAAATGTATCGATTATATATGTAGCTTTGCACTTAAACTAAGATTAAACTAAAATTGCAAAAATTAAAATTCAAGAGTTGATTGTTTTGGTTTTAAGAACTAATATTAACTAATTAAATTGCAAATCAAAGAATGTTTTTTGTAAACAGATTAGGAACAAGCGACCATCCTAGATTTCAGGTTTTAATCCACACTAATGTTTTTGCTTAACTAGAAAGAACCACATAGACATGGCTCATGTTTGATTATCTGTTTGTGATGAAAGAGAACTAAGTACTCGGATTATAAAATGCGAGGTTGTTACTCGATGATCAATTGACAATTATCCAACCCTAACCCCTCCCATGATATCTCGATTGCCAACGGCACCAAGAACGTATGGTTTAGATTAACATCAAACAATAATCAACAATTTACAAACAAATATCCAAACACCATAATAACTCAAACGAACATTCAAAGTTATTATTCTAGAAATTCAAGCACAAACATAGTGTTTCAAAAGCAAACCTTACATCTAGGATGATCACCAAAAGTTTAGCCACGCATGACTTGGTACATCATCATCACACAACGATTAATGTTCATACGAATCGAAAACACAAAGCGAATGTTAGAAATTGTTTAGAACCAAGTAAGAACAGCCAAAATCGCCCCTAGTTTCTCCCAAAAACGTCCAATGATGAGAATAGGTGAAAAGACACCCTAAAACTGAATAAATGATGGCAGTTACAAGTTGTTCGCTGACTCCACCGTAACTTACGGTGACACCGTAAGTTACGGTGCACATAATAGTGTTACGGTAAGTTTTGTCTGATTTACGGTGACAACCTGAATTTTGTGCTTTGTTTCATCTTTCGCTCCAAACTCAACCCGTTCAACTCCAAACCGTCCAAAGCTGCGTTTTATCCACTTTAAGCTCCCGAACCGCGCCTGAAACATAAGCAACCGTAGTTATCCAATTCAAGATAATTACACAATCAAATGAGGGATAAACTTGTCTTTTAACATCATAAAGGGTTGTCCTACGGACCACCCGTCACATCCCCACACTTAACCGTTGCTTGTCCCAAGCAACTCATCAAATCAATTTCTCAACAAGTGATCAATTTAAACCAAACAAAAACATGCAATCCTTTTACTAACCCCTTTTTAACACCCAACTAATGCACCCCTCACTATGTCTCTCCTCTCGGTAACAAGTAAGCACTAGCAATATGAGCTAGACACACAAAGGCTAACGGGCGGTTGCACAATTATAGGCTTGTACCTAAATCGATCCTTCTCCTAACAAGTGCCAAACATGAATGCAAATCAAAGGGACTTTCAAGGTTGTAACGTGGCTAGGTGTATGGGTAGGAAATGGAATATATATGAAGTAGCGAAAATTTGACCCGGTCTTTTTATTACACAATAAAACAAACTAACAACTACCAATCTAAACTACTATGTACAAGACAACTAAACATCCTTTCTTTTTTTCATTTTTCATTGCTTTTTCTCTTTTTTTTTTTCTGATTTTTTTTTTTCAATCAAAGCAAGCAACCATACAATAAAGCTTCAAACATATCTACATCATACTACTAAAACTACTACTACTATTACTATCACTATAAGACCGGGTCAAATTTGGGTAAGTTTTTAAGTAAGTAGCTAGGGGTAACAAACAATAGGCTTTTAGGCACAAAATTGGGCAACTAAATGTCCAAACCCCCGCCCCTCTCGCAACCATGCTCATATATATAACTTATGAGGTCCAACCCCCCAAATCCCACACTCACACACACTATGACGAGGCTACCTAAATGCCCTTATCCTTTCTACATTCATGTTCAACTAAGGCCTCGAACCGTATTCAAGCACAAGTTCTAACACACCCCCACCCGTTGCCACTCTCATCAAAGACAATCATTATTTATATACAAATGTGGCTTCAACTCTCACCAAGAATAAAAAGATATCAAGGGTTGCCGGTGCATCAATTTGGGGTTAATCTAGGGTGTTCAAATTCTCACAATTTTTCGCTTGACTCAAAATTTTTCAAAATCTTCAAAAATTCCCCCCATCCCCACACTTGGGATACATTGACCCCAATGTATGGTTTTAGGAGGCTTTGATCACTAAAATCCATTCAACATCAACAACACTCAAATACTCAAACCCCAAATTTCTTTTTGTATTTTTCATTTTATATTTTTTTATGTTTTTCTTCTTTTAAAACATGACACCACCAACTCGCACCAACCCAACATAACATCACAAACTAACACCACCCAACCGCCCAACCATAAACAAAACAACTAACAAATATGCACAAAATATACAAAGGGGGAACACAACCTGACTAATAATAGCGCGGTCCCGGCGGCCCAAAAATGGAAGACATCATGTCGTTCCATTCTCCAAACGCAGATGAGCCGCTACTACTCCCACCTTGTTGTTGTTGAGCTCCCTCTTGTTGGCGTGGATTAATCCATTGTGAATGATGGATCGGCGGGGTTGGATACGAAACACTACCGTCATATGGTGGTAGAGACGCATAATCCACATGTTGTAGATCCACAACCACCGGCCGCCCGGCATGCCAATCCGCGTGCAATCTCCTTTCTAGGTCGTCATGGTATCGATTATTCATTTCCACTTCACGGGAATACGCATGTGTGCGATTCCATGCCTCTTGACGATCAAGGTTTTGTTTCAAGGACCGTTCTATGCTTGCACTCGTCATCGTGGTTTGGTCAAATAACGTCCGCTCCGACCCCGACCACGACTAAAAAATGGGTGCCGGAGGACGTTGATTCTCGATCACTTCTTGCATTGTACCTTCATAAGCCCAACCCGGCACATAAGATCGTTCCGTATAATCGTAAAACATACCACCATAACCTCCTTAACCTACATTCTCACCTCCTTGCGGCTCGTCTGCATAATCCTCGTCACCACTTGGAACTGCCTCCTCATCACTTTCCGGCTCATCCGGCTCACCCGGCAACAAATCTCGTGCACCCACCTTTAGTGCTCTCCACCTTTGCCCTTCTGACTTTAACTTATGATAACGCTCCGATTGTGTGTATGACCAACCAATCCCCAACTTATCTAATGTAAAAGGCAGATGCCTTTTTGTTGCTCCTCTATCTTCAGATGTTATTGCCTTTTGTTGCTTCATTAACCCCGTGATGATTCGGCAGTATGGAACAATATCTCTTCCTAACTTATTCCGGCAAATCCATAAGTGATTCATTATCAAGTAGCGGATCAGAAAACGTGGTGACCAGTGAGCAGCGAATATAGGACGGGTACCTCGGGAAACCTCACTTGCACTTTGTCCCCCCTTCTTGGAATGACATTCAAGAGGCAAATAGCCAACAACAACTTTGCTTCAATTCTCAAATTCCTCCGGAACAAGATTCCACTGTATGTACCGGGTAAAAACAGTGTAGCCAACATATCATTCCACCGGGGATGCTTCTCCGGCTTTACCAAAAGGTTATCAAGAGTGGGAATCATGTAGTCACGAGCTGGAAGGCTATCGTATTTCCCAAGCTTCTTCAACGTGTCAAAAGACATCTCCACCGGAATCCCATGCACTATACCCGTTAGCTTCATTTGTGATGGCTTTTCATACGTGTTGCACTTCAGAGTTGCCATCCATTCTTGTATTTCGGTTATGAACAAGTTGTTTTTATCCTTATCAAAGCAATTAAGCGCCCCCTCCCAACCTAGAGCGCGAAATTTATCAAACACACCGAACGGGCTGAATTGAACCTCGTTAACTTCTCTCTCACAAATGAATGCAACAGCCTTGTTTTTCAATTTGTTCATACTGTCATGGTAGAGTGTTGGTTGCCACTCCTCTGCTTGGTCATCCAATGGACCCGAATCCCATTTTGGCTTTTCAGCCGGGTCCAACTCCATTTCCTCCTCTTCACTTTCGCTTTCGCTTACTCGACCTATGTATTGTCTCTTCCTTGGTTGTTGTTCCGACTGTTTACCCTTTCCCATCGAAGACGAAGATGAACTAGCTCCGGTCTTTTCTTTTGTTCTTGCCATTTCCTACACACATTAGAGCAAACAACACAACCAAACAAAACAAAATTAGACTCTTTTCTCCAAAATATCCCCACACTTGTTTGTTACTATGGTTGTAGATGTTAGTGAACCAAAGTTTATAAATTTTTCAAAAATTGGGCATGGTGTCTCTACAATGTAGAGATTCTAAAAATTTCACTACTTTACTGTCCATCCTACATCTACAACCATCACCATGTTCAAATAACAAGTAACAAGTCAAAATTATGAACAAACAAGTGGGTATGAACAAATATAAAAAATAACCTCAATCTTCACAATGCATCATCAAAATACAACAAATAAACTTCCATACCTTTATTTGAAGATGCTAAAATGCTTGTGAAACAAAAACTCCAAAAACCCCCAAAAATTTTCGGACTAGGGTTTGGAATTCGGACCCGAAAACTGCGTTTTCTCGTAAATCTCTTGGCAAAATCAGAAACTACTTGAAAAATTAGTCAAGATAGACTCCAATTTCACTTAGTTTGAACAAGAATTGAGTGAGGTATGGAGGATTGAAGGTTGAAGAAGAAGATGGATTTTGTGGGTCTTGATTGAAAAAGATGGATGACAATGATAGATAAGAGAAGTGCAAGAGAATGAGTGGCTGGGGTAAACTTCACGTGATCTGATTTAATTTTTTTTTATATATACATGCAGAACCGGAACGACCCTTTTTCTTGCCAGGTCCACCGTAAATTACGGTGGGACCGTAACTTACGGTGGATGCTAGCCAAATGTTTCTACCGTAACTCAGAAGAGTTACACCATAAAGGCCAAACACATTTGCTCCCCACCGTAAATTACGGTATTACCGTAAATTACGGTGATATCTGGGAGTTCCTGGTTCGCTGAAAAATGCTGTTTTAAGGTTCATTTTTATCTATTTTTCAAGTTTTTCAATTTTTTTATGTTTTTAATTTTTTTCAATTCGTGACCCGAATATCCCCACACTTGTTTCAAACATGGATTTCAAGGAAATACGGTAATTGTGCAAACTATACAAAACAAAACAAAATGAAATACTACTATTTACACTACCAAACCTGGGCCTCTCACGGTTGTTCCTCATCGACCAGGCGTAAGATGTAGCCCGCTTTGTCAAGCTCCAAGTTATTGATGTCGTTCCCTTCCAAGTATGGCTTCAACCGGTGACCATTCACCGTTTGTTGTTTAAATGTTTGCTCGTCTTGGATGTCTACGTCACCAAACCTTCCAACTCGCCGAACAACATACGGGCCCATCCATTTGCTTTTAAGCTTGCCCGCAAACATTTTAAGTCTTGAGTTGTACAACCAAACTTTTTGACCCACTTCGAACGTTTTCTTTCTCAATTTCGCATCGTGTACTTTCTTGAGCTTGTCTTTATAAGCCGATGCACATTCATATGCCTCATCTCGAATCTCTTCTATCTCGCTTAATTGTAACTTTCTCAACTTTCCCGCCACGTCATAATCCGTGTTTACCGTCTTAATTGCCCAATGTGCCCTATGCGCTAACTCCATTGGCAAGTGGCAACCCTTTCCATACACCATCCGGTAAGGCGTTGTGCCAATAGGAGTCTTGTAGGCCGTTCGGTATGCCCACAATGCATCATCCAATTTACTCGACCAATCCTTCCTATCCGTTCTAACCGTCTTCATGAGAATTTCCTTGATTTGACGGTTGGACACTTCGACTTGCCCACTCGTTTGTGGATGGTAAGGTGTGGCAATCCGGTGATTCACGCTATACCTCTTCAGCAATTTCCCAAAATTGAAGTTCTTTAAATGCGAACCACCATCGCTTATAATAACCCGCGGGATGCCAAAACGAGAGAAGATGTTGGATTGAACAAATTTACAAACAACCGAATGGTCATTTGTTCATGTTGCAATAGCTTCAATCCACTTCGAGACGTAATCCACCGCTACCAAAATATAAAGAAAGCCATTCGAATTCGGGAAAGGACCCATAAAATCTATACCCCATACATCAAATATCTCTACAACCAAGATTGGTTGTAATGGCATCTCATCCCTCTTCGATATACTTCCCATCTTTTGGCAATCTACACAATTTCTAGCAAACTCACATGCATCCTTGAAAATTGTGGGCCAATAAAACCCACATGAGAGAACCCGGTAGCCTGTTTTGTGCCCACTAAAATGACCTCCACATGCGGACGAATGAGCATGGGTCAAAATTTCCAACACTTCTGTCTCAGGCACACACCTTCGTATAACTTGATCCGGTCCAATCTTGAAAAGATCCGGTTCATCCCAAATATATTGCTTCACTTGAACCATAAATTGTTGTCGACGCTTCTTGGTCCAATGACTTGGGATGGCACCCGTGGCTAAGTAATTAACATAATGAGCATACCACGGTGCAACAAAGGTGGAAACGGCTAAGAATTGCTCGTCGGGAAACGTTTCATTTATTTCACTATCATCATCGATCCCTTCCACCGGAATCCGAGACAAGTGATCCGCCACTACGTTCTCACTTCTCTTTTTGTCTCGGATCTCTAATTCGAACTCTTGTAACAATAATACCCACCGAATCAACCGAGGCTTCGCGTCCTTTTTCTCCATCAAATATCGGACCGCACTATGATCCGAATAAACCACCACTTTGCTCCCCCAAATATAAGCACGAAACTTATCCAAAGCATACACCACCGCTAATAACTCCTTTTCGGTTGTGGTGTAATTGAGTTGCGCTTCGGATAAAGTTTTGCTTGCATAGTAAATCACCACCGGCTTTCTATCAACCCGTTGACCCAAAACTGCACCAATAGCGGTGTCGCTTGCATCACACATTATCTCGAACGGCTTTGACCAATCCGGTGGTTGCAAGATAGGAGCTTTGACCAAGTGTTCCTTCAAAACAGTGAAAGCTTGCATACACTCGTTAGTAAAATCAAATGGGACATCTTTTAATAACAAGTTGCATAAAGGTTTGGTGATAACACTAAAACCCTTTATGAAACGTCTATAAAACCCCGCATGTCCCAAAAATGACCTTACACCCTTAACATTTTTCGGAGGTGGCAATGATGCTATTACCCTTATTTTCGCCTTATCCACCTCCATTCCCCTTTCAGAAATTACATGACCCAACACAATGCCCTCTTGCACCATGAAATGACTTTTCTCCCAACTTAACACTAAATTTTTCTCAACGCACCTTTTTAAAACTTTTTGTAATTCGTTGAGACAAGCATCAAAACTAGTGCCAAAAATGGAGAAATCATCCATAAAGACTTCAAGCGACTCTCCAACCATGTCCGAGAAGATACTCATCATACATCGTTGGAAAGTTGCCGGTGCATTGCACAAGCCAAATGGCATTCGCCGAAAGGCAAAGGTGCCATATGGACAAGTGAAGGTGGTCTTGTGTTGGTCATGCGGGTGTATTGCTATTTGATTGTAACCCGAATACCCGTCCAAAAAGCAGTAATTTTTTTGACCCGATAATTTTTCAATAATTCGGTCAATGAAAGGTAGTGGGAAATGGTCCTTAGAAGTAGCGGCATTCAATTTTCGGTAGTCAATACATACACGCCACCCGGTAACTGGTCGGGTGGCAATTTGTTCACCACTTTCGTCCTTGACTACTTGAATGCCGGCCTTCTTAGGCACAACTTGGGTGGGACTCACCCAAGCACTATCCAAAATCGGATAGATAATTCCCGCGTCCAACCATTTGATTACCTCCTTTTTAACTACCTCCCTTAGGTTCGGATTTAATCGCCTTTGAGCTTCTCGTGTCGGTTTAGCATCTTCGGTGGTAATGATTTTGTGCATGACAATTGATGGACTAATTCCTTTGAGATCGGCAATCGTCCATCCAATAGCTCCCTTGTTCTCTTTCAAAACTTCCAACAATGCTTGCTCTTGTGCCAACTCCAAATTAGAGGCAATAATGATCGGTAAAGTGTCATTATCCCCTAAGTAAGCATACTTCAAATGGCTCGGCAAGTCTTTGAGCTCCAACTTTGGCGGTTCCTCTAACGATGGTTTAGTACCCGAATCTATTTCCGCCGGCAAGCCTTCGAACAGGTGGGTCCATGGCGGTCGACCTTCCTTCAAAGCCATGGCATCCTGTTTTTCCTCTTCAACCCGGAGTGCATAAGCATGTACCTGTTCAGAAAAATCACACAGACAAATATCCAAACCATCCTCCTCATACTCATGCGGGTTGCATCCGTCAACTATATCTGCCATGAAACACTCATCAACACCATTAGCATTAGAATTGTTAGTAAAAACATTCAAACGCATTTTCCGATTTCCAAAAGTCATATCGACTGTACCGAATCTACAATCGATTACTGCATGTGCGGTGCTCAAAAATGGCCGACCCAAAATTACATTTTGTTGTTGTTTTGGGTCCGCCGATGAATATTCCAAGACTAAAAAGTCAACCGGGTAATAAAATTCATCATTTTTAACAATTACATTTTGAACCATCCCTCGAGGTAGCTTATGAGACAAATCGGCCAAAACAACCGTTGTCTCCACCCTAGCTAATGGACCAAAATCATATTGGTCATATAAGCCCCCCGGTAAAATACTAACTCCGGCTCCAAGATCTAGCAACGCCTTAGCCATTTGAAAATTGCCAACTTGTATGTTAATCAATGGCGTGCCCGGATCTTGGAGCTTAGGAGGAAGCTCCCCATTTAAAACTGCACTCACTTGCCCGGTTAAGTCGACCCGCTTAGGCATTTTCTTCTTGTTTTGCCTTTTTTGTGTACATAACTCTTTTAAGAATTTTGCATAGGCGGGTACTTGTTTTATTGCATCAAGGAGTGGAAGGTTAATTTTTACTTGTTTAAACATATCCCACAACTCTTCTTTTTGGGGACCTCTTGATGCAATAAAATTTTTCTTTCCCGGGTCAAGTAAAGCCGATGGAAAAGGGACTTGACTCGGTTCACCCTCAACTTTTTCACTTTTTTCATTTTCTTTATTTTCACCCAAACCCGGTTTGTTAACATTTGTTTCTTTAGGTTTAACCGGTGAAACTTCATCATCACTATCATTACCCGTGATGTCCTCAACTACCCCCTCAACCAATTCGGGTGACAAATTGGCTTTAAACTCTTTTCCACTTCTTAAAACACTAACATGATGAACATTAACATTACCTCTTGACGAACCGTGTGATGGATTTACCTTGGTGTCGCTAGGAAGTTGACCCTTGTTTTTCTTCAACTCCGCCACATCGGTTGCCAATTGACCCATTTGGGTTGTTAGTGATTGGATGCTTTTGTCACGAACCTCATCCTTTTGCATTCGAACTTCATCGAGTTGGTTCCGTTTTTGCATCTCCGTTTGCATGCTTTTTAGCATCTCCATCATCTCATTTCCACCCGAAGACCCCCCCCCCCTTGCTCTTGACCCGGTTGATATTGCTTTTGATAGCCTTGGTTGTTTCCGCCTCGATATCCACTTTGGTTGTTGTAAGGTTGGCGCGAACCAAAGTTACCTTGGCTACCTTGAAAGTTCGGGTTAGCTTGATTTAAGGGGTTCCCATACCGAAAATTTGGGTGGTTCCTCAACCCGGGGTGGTAGGTATTAGAATTCATGTTGTTGTAGTTTATACCACCCCCTCCTTGACCTTGAACCGCATGAACCTCTTCATATTGCCCTTCCACCGTTCCTTGGCAATTTTCAGCCGCATGACCTATTTCATTACACAAAGCACACACATCATAAATTTGGTTAGTAGTTTGAACATTACCATCATCTATGGCGTGCACTTGAGGTTGGGCAATGGCCGGTCGCGCTCTCCTCGATGCTTGAGCCTTTCTCTTTGATGTAATTGCCATATTCTCTAAGAACTCCCAATCATCATTCTCATAGTTTGTGCCAAAAGTCCCACCAGTAATGGACATTAAATCGCGAGCATCTTCGGCACTCAACCCCTCGTGGAAGGCATTCATCAACTCCCAAAGTTCAATCCCATTGTGAGGGCAATTTTTAATCATCATATTAAAACGTTCAAATGCCTCATGGAACATTTCACCATGTTGTTGTTGGAAACTCCTCAACCCCTTCCTAGCATCGTTAGTCTTTTGGGCGGTGTAGAACTCGTCTAGGAAAATTTGTTGCAACTCCGCCCAAGTATAAATAGATGCTGAAGGCAAAGTGTAGAACCACTTCTTTGCCTTGTCCTCCAAAGAAAATTGAAATAGGACTAACTTGACATCATCGGCCGAAAAACCTTAACTCCCAAGAGTATTGCAAATTGAGTCATAGACCTCTAAGTGGAAATACGGTTCCTCCGTTGCTAGCCCTTTGTATTTCGGCAAACTTTGCGAAGAGTTTGTTCTAACTTCAAACGTCCTTCCTTGATTGTTGTGAGGGATAACCACCGGAGAAGGGTTTTGAGTAATTATTGGCCTAAAATGTGCTTCAATTCCCCGTGCATGTTCCCTAAGATGCCTTCTTGGAACACCTAATCGACCCCTTGGACGAATAGGACCCATTGGTCTTGGTATATGCCCTTGTGGTGCGAACGGTGGTTGAAATTGTTGTTGTGGCATCGGTGGGTGTTGAATTGGCCTTTGAAATTGTGGTTGTACATTTTGTGGCCGAACTTGTTGTAATGGGATAGGGCGTTGCATTGGTGGCCCTTGTGGTCTTGGCCGAATATGTTGCGGTATGAGTTGTTGTTGTGGCACTCCACCTACACTTGCCATTCCTTGAGATTGACTTTGCACATAACCAAACTCTCCTTGATCACCATCACCCCCATAAGCATAAGCATACCCATCTTCATCATAACCCTCAAAATCTTCGTATCCTTCCTCATATCCACCTCCCCCTATACCCGAAGTTTGCCCAAATGGAATGATCGAGTATTGAAAACCCGACTGGTTTGATGGTCTAAATGTAGAGGTAGTATGGACAACAGTTGAACCTTGTGGTGCTGTATAGGTTGAAGATGATTGCCCTGAAATTGGGAAGAAATGAGTGAGTGGTGGAATCGTAGTAGATGGGCTAAAGGAAAGACTGGGTTGACTTGAGTAGTGATCGGTTGTGTGGTGTTGGTTGGTGTAGTATCATGAAGTGGAGTAGGCATTGTGGTGATGTTTGGAATAGTGGTGTTTGGTGATGGTTGTGTGGAAGTAGGTATAAATGATGAGGTCGTTTGACCCGTTGTGGGTGGTACTTGTGTTTCTTCCATGATATTTCTTGGTGTAATGGGTGAAGTGGGTGAACCGATGATTCTGTTTTCTCGTAGTAAAACTCTGTTTTGCCTTAGTGTTCTTTCAATTTCCGGATCAAATGACAATGGTGAAGCTTTGTAAGAGCCTCTAGTATGCATGCACCTGTAGAACCTGCACACTAAACACACCAGTGTAAACCCGAAAATAACAAAGCAAAACTAAAAAACTGACACACGTTGCGCACTACTCCCCGGCAACGGCGCCATTTTGATGACTGTCGTCAGAGTCAATCAAAAACCTAATTAAACTACGTAGATAGCGTAAGTAGGGTATCGTATCCACGGGGAATTTGTGGTTAGTGTTTAACTAGACAATTATTATATATTAAAGAAAAGCAACTCCCACCCAGAATCCCGATTGCAAGTTTAACACAAAAACTCGTTTACAGATTCAAAACACCACATAGACATGGCCTCGGAATTAATGAATTTGATTAATTATTAGGGACAGTTTTTAAGATTCACCATACAACCTAATAATCCATTTATTTATATCAACTACCCACCAATTTAGCAACCCGCTAACGATGCAAGTATATCGCCAATACGCTTGATAAACGACAAATAATTCAAATATAAAAAATGTTTACCAAGAATTCAACACAAGTGGTCAAGCTTTACCAGTTAAAAAGAATCCGCAAACAAAGTTTAATGAAAAACAAAGTAATCGTTCATCCGGGCAGAAGCCACAAGCAAAAAGATAAAGGTAATGTCCTCCAAGTTTCAGATTCTAGGTTTACACAAAACTTAATTTAATCATTAATTGGACACCACATAGACATGCTGCTGAAAAGTCAGTTAATTTAAGTGGTAATCAAAAATAGGTCTTTGTCATCAGATCTTTTACAGTTCAATTACCATATTTACTAGTGTGAGTCAACCTACTCTATGTCACCCCAGCAAGCTACAAGGTTTTGTCATCAACCGAGCAAGTTGTAAAGTAAGAACTCAGAACACATAAAAATAGTTCAAAGAAACCAACACATCAAATTGTTTAAACAATGTTGTCAATGTCAAAAACAAATCCAATCATGAATAAAATTAAGAAAAGTATCAAACCCTATGAACCGTTCACTTGGAGAAAACCACCTAATCGCTCATGCCTTAAACCGTGTACAGCCGCCAAAAGGCGGCTGCCTTCCGTGCGTCCCCTCTGTTCCAAAGTCAGCCGTCTGCCAACCTCTAACTTGCAAAACCTCCCCCGCTTGCTGCCTTTTTTCTTTCTTTTTAATCCCCTGCCAACCGACTTTGAGATGATGTTAATCTACAAACTCACGTTCCAAATTAATGGCCCAAGTAAATCTCTTTGTTGGCCCAAATTAACTAAAACCCTTTTGATTTCTTTTTTTTTTTTTCAAAATCACGTGCACAGTATATGATTGCAATTATCCATCACCAATAATTCTCATGTTATATTTGGCTAGCCATTTCAATTCATCCCATTACTCCACTTCAATTTTGCATTGAGAGTTTATAACCTGGTAACACATATGTGACCACGAACATAATGTTAACAATATATCCATGTTAGTAATTATAAATATCAAACTAAAAGGATTAATGATATTAATAACAAATAAACATCAATTTGACGTCTGTTTGTTCATCTCAATTTTAACTCAAATGCCCCGATTTAGCCCCACTTCATTTTCAACGTGTAAAGTATAAAAACAAATCAACGCAACGGCTTTTATGCTAATATCAATGCATTTTTATAATAATTAATATTCAATAACGTCTACTCAAAATGCACTGATCAAATCCCCACACTTATCTTTTTTCGTCCCGAAAAAAAATTATTTGCAATGGAATCACAATCAGAAACAATGGCTTTCAATATATTCAATTATTTTATTTAATAAATCAAACCACACGTTAACTAGGATTGCAGGTATACGGTCCACTTAAACCTAACCGCCGGTTTCGAAGCCCTTATTTTCGATCTATTAAGTTCAAGTAATTTATAGTTGTTTATGGATCCCACACTCAAAATACCACGACTCCACCTATTCCCGTTTCAAGCTTATGAGATTAAAAGATTTATAATCTACCGCCTTATATAAAAAAACTCTTATATTATTCCGATTAAACTTTATGATGGATGAATGGATGATATTGTGAGCTTACATGCTTTTGTATACGATCAGTTCAGCGGACATACGCCATACGAGTCACCATCCCCATGGTTAATGCCATAAACTTCACGTCTTTTTTTTTATAACTCCACCTAGAGGGTATGTACCGCATGAGTCACTATCCCCGCGGCAATGCCATAGGCTTTGTTTTTTTTTTTTTACATGTGCTTAGATGAATGGATGAAATATTTTTTTGGGTGCCACACTGTTTCGGATTTGTTTTCACAAAAAGAAACAGGTGTGCCAATTTAATCGGAAAAACTTATAAGTTTTTTACTTATGACGTACCCCTTATACTTTCCACAGTTTCAGTTTTACCATAGCTCCTAAGGCGGGAACCCACAAGACTCCTATTTTAAGTTATTTTATATCAAGCCTAAGGAACCAGTTATTTTATATCAAGCCTAAGGAACCTTTCAACCAGCTGGGCCTACCCACATATCCTAAATTAGACGTGTGACCGATTATTTATTATCTCATATATATAGTAATCGAAAAGCCACTGATTTAATTACACCTATCATTTTCCATTTTTGTGCGAAAACCTTTACAGGACATTTTCTAATTTTTTTCATTTTTATGGATTTTTGATTTTTGATTTTTTCTTCTTTTTTGATTTTTATTTTTTTACGCTTATTTAAACTACGACTGAACTGACACGACAACCTAAACTAGACACTAGTTTCCCCCTCCCCACACTTATTTCCTTCATTGTCCTCAATGAAGAAGGAAACTACGACTCAAAGATAAAAGAAAAAATATATGTACAAAAGATTGGAACAGACTCCCCTGATTAAAGGATCCTCGCGAATGTTCCATGGCGACCGTATAACATTTCCTTCGCGGCCGCGTTCAGTAAAAACTCGGGTTGCTCTTTATAAATGATGTTCAGATCATCCCCGTCCAAATGGAGATTGAGTATGGACAGATCGATCAAAACCTGCAAAACTAACACACCCAGCATAATACTGAACAAAACAAAAAGAAATAAAATAAAATAGAACGAACAATATTTTTGGTTTTTTTTTTTACTTTTTTTTTGTATTTTTTTTTTTTTTTTAAAAACTAGAAAAACACTAAGCGCACTAATTCCCCGGCAACGGCGCCATTTTTTGACGTGATTGTCCTGGTCACGCAAATTTAATCCCAATAACTACTATAGATAGCGGTAAATGGGTATCGAACTCAGGGAGTATGTGGAAAATGTATCCATTATGTAGCTTTGCACTTAAACTAAGATTAAACTAAAATTGCAAAAATTAAAATTCAAGAGTTGATTGTTTTGGTTTTAAGAACTAATATTAACTAATTAAATTGCAAATCAAAGAATGTTTTTGTAAACAGATTAGGAACAAGCGACCATCCTAGATTTCAGGTTTTAATCCACACTAATGTTTATGCTTAACTAGAAAGAACCACATAGACATGGCTCATGTTTGATTATCTGTTTGTGATGAAAGAGAACTAAGTACTCGGATTATAAAATGCGAGGTTGTTACTCGATGATCAATTGACAATTATCCAACCCTAACCCCTCCCATGATATCTCGATTGCCAACGGCACCAAGAACGTATGGTTTAGATTAACATCAAACAATAATCAACAATTTGCAAACAAATATCCAAACACCATAATAACTCAAACAAACATTCAAAGTTATTATTCTAGAAATTCAAGCACAAACATAGTGTTTCAAAAGCAAACCTTACATCTAGGATGATCACCAAAAGTTTAGCCACGCATGACTTGGTATATCATCATCACACAACGATTAATGTTCATACGAATCGAAAACACAAACCGAATGTTAGAAATTGTTTAGAACCAAGTAAGAACAGCCAAAATCGCCCCTAGTGTCTCCCAAAAACGTCCAATGATGAGAATAGGTGAAAAGACACCCTAAAACTGAATAAATGATGGCAGTTACAAGTTGTTCGCTGACTCCACCGTAACTTACGGTGACACCGTAAGTTACGGTGCACATAATAGTGTTACGGTAAGTTTTGTCTGAGTTACGGTGGAATCCAGGCAAGATTCAGGTCCACCGTAAATTACGGTGGGACCGTAATTTACGGTGACAACCTGAATTTTGTGCTTTGTTTCATCTTTCGCTCCAAACTCGACCCGTTCAACTCCAAACCGTCCAAAGCTGCGTTTTATCCACTTTAAGCTCCCGAACCGCGCCTGAAACATAAGCAACAGTAGTTATCTAATTCAAGATAATTACACAATCAAATGAGGGATAAACTTGTCTTTTAACATCATAAAGGGTTGTCCTACGGACCACCCGTAAACGTGTTAGCCAACAGAACCCCTAGTTCAACCCAGTTGACCAACCCGACCAGGAATCACCCTAGTCCGGCCGGTTACCGGCTTGAGGCAGTTGTTCTTGGTTAACCCGAAGTTGATAGTCTCGTGAGTAGAATCCGGATCTTGAACTAGTACAACACTATAATTGAGTAGAAGACTAATTCAGGGTCGGATCCTATCGGTTTTGAGTACTTGGAGTGCGAAAGAGTTGAAAGAAAGTTAAAACCATCTTCCAATCCTTTTTCTCCATACTTGTGTCAAGATCTTTACAAGACCTATGTGGAAATCAGCTAGATCTACGTTGTTCTTGGTGGGTTGAGGTCAAAGCATGAAGTTCTTGATGAACACATGATGACATCACCTTAGAACACCCGAAATCTAGTGATTTCACGGTTAAAAGTTAAGATTTGAAAGATAGAAAGGTGTAGGAGTGCGTGTAGATCAAGAAAGTACAAGATTTAGGACGAGATCTTACCGGAATCGGGAGAAATCTGAGAAAAGGTTGAGTTAAGCGTGCTGGTCAAACAGGGATTTCCAAAAGTGGAAAAGATGACAATGACAGGGGTATTTATAGGATGCCAAAAGAGGAAAAGGGTTGTTCGGTCGGATAGCACATCGCCTGGGTGACTGTCCAGTCGGATGGCATCTCGATCGGATGGCACCTGTCATCCTTTACCAAGTGGCTATCCGGTTGAATGGCTATCCGACCAGATGGCTCTTGGTTAGTGTGTTTGACGTGGCGATTTTTGCTGATTCGATTTCGATTGCGATCGATGCAATACGATAGATTCTCCTAGTCAAATTACTCTTAGTCCCAAACACTCATATCTCGCATGATCTATTTTTCACCATTTATCGTAGTTCGTTCATGATTCAGGTTCGACTGCATCCCGAGTTAGATTTCGAGTTTCGTTTGAGTTCGCTTGCTTAGCACAACATAACATAAATAAACATGCACAGGTAATACGTAAGGCACACACACATGTATAATAACAAGTAAAATTCATAGCTCGAGTTGCGATTAGAAGTCGATTCGATTAGCATAGCTTGATTATTGATTAGTTAACTTTATCGCATTGTTACTTCCTGTATTTCACAGTCATAAGTCGATTGATT
This sequence comes from Helianthus tuberosus, assembly GCA_030545235.1. Classification (NCBI taxonomy): domain Eukaryota; kingdom Viridiplantae; phylum Streptophyta; class Magnoliopsida; order Asterales; family Asteraceae; genus Helianthus; species Helianthus tuberosus. The sequence continues at coordinate 153,374,814 of CM060396.1, read as the reverse complement.
AACGATTAACACACATCGATTATTGCATTAACGAGACTTACTCCACATAATACAAATAAAATAAAGAAATTTCTATGAGTCAAGTTGCGCGAAAACGGTCGTTGACTTTGACCTTGAATTTGACTTTTACTTATGAAAACACGGGGTGTTACAGCCTCCCTTTGTTTAGAGAATTTCGTCCCGAAATTAAGCTGGAAGTTGTACATCACCGTGAATCACGTTTGAGAACTTTCTCTTTCTAGACTTTCTCTTTAAACAGCTATGGGTACTTAGCCTTCATGTCGCTTTCGAGTTCCCAAGTGAACTCTGCGCCTCGTTTGCCTTCCCATCGGACTTTCACAATAGGAATGCGTGAGCGTCGGAGTTGCTTGGTTTGGCAATCCATGATTTCGATAGGCTTTTCCACGAAGTATAATGTTTCGTTCACTTGTAGATCGTCTAGAGGAACATGTAAATCATGGTTGGCGAGGCACTTTCGGAGGTTTGACACGTGGAAAGTCGGGTGGACATTACTAAGTTCCTCCGGTAGTTCGAGTCTATAGGAGACTTTTCCGATCCTTTCCAGAATCTTAAAAGGTCCAACATATCGAGATGCGAGCTTTCCCTTTTTGCCGAATCGGACTACACCCTTCCAAGGTGATACCTTTAGGAGTACGTAGTCACCAACGCCAAATTCGCGGGGCTTGCGCTTTTTATCGGCGTAACTTTTCTGTCGATCCCGAGCCTTCACCATATTCTCTCGAATTTGGAAAATTTTGTCGGTCGTTTCTTGTAATAACTCAGGACCGGTTAATTGCGAATGACCGATCTCGTGCCATACAATAGGCGATCGACATCTTCTTCCGTATAATGCCTCGAATGGTGCCATTTGTATGCTAGAATGGTAGCTGTTGTTATACGAGAATTCAACTAACGGCAGGTATTTATCCCAATTACCACCGAAGTCTAAGACACACGAACGGAGCATGTCTTCAAGAGTACGAATCGTTCTTTCAGTGTGAGCGTCGGTTTGAGGGTGGAAAGCGGTACTTAAATTAAGCGATGTACCGAGTGCCGTTTGAAACGTTTCCCATAGTCGCGAGGTAAACCGAGCATCACGGTCAGAAATGATGTCACGAGGCGTTCCATGATTACAAATGATCTCGTTGGTGTAGATTCGGGCTAATCGTTCTACCTTGTAGTCTTCTCGTATTGGCAGAAAGTGAGCTGATTTAGTCAAACGGTCGACCACAACCCAAATGCTGTCGTGACCTGATGACGTGTGTGGTAGCTTGGTTATAAAGTCCATGGCTATGCTCTCCCATTTCCACATGGGGATTGGTGGTTGTTCGAGTAATCCAGAGGGTCTTTGATGTTCAGCCTTGACTCTAGCACAAGTTAGGCATTTTCCGACGTAGAGAGCAATATCCCTTTTCATACCCGGCCACCAGTACCTATAACGGAGATCCTGGTACATTTTGTCGGCACCGGGGTGAATAGAATACCGAGATTTGTGGGCTTCGTCCATCAAGATTTGTCGCAATTCCGTTCGTTTGGGAATCCAAATTCGGTCTAAAAAGTGGAATATCCCGTTTGATTTGCTCACAAGTTGGGCTCCATCGTGGTAGATTCTTTCTTTCTTTAGGGTGCGTTCATTAAAACATGCATGTTGAGCGTCGCGGATGAGGGTTTCGAGATCGTGTTGGGCTTGAACATTACGGGTGCTAAGTAGGTAGCTCCGTCTGCTAAGTGCGTCGGCAACAACATTTGCCTTTCCTGGGTGATAACGGATCTCACAGTCGTAATCGTTGAGAAGTTCTACCCATCGGCGTTGACGCATATTAAGTTCCTTCTGATTAAAGATGTGTTGTAGGCTCCTATGACCGGTGAAGATCGTACACTTGGTACCATACAGGTAGTGTCGCCAAATCTTTAACACAAAAACAACTGCGCCTAGCTCGAGATCATGGGCTGTATAGTTCTTCTCGTGGATTTTGAGCTGACGAGATGCGTAAGCTATGACCTTGTCCCGTTGCATGAGAACGCAACCAAGACCAAGGTTGGAAGGATCACAGTAGACAATGAAATCATCGTTTTCGTCTGGCAATGTGAGAACAGGAGCGTTGCAAAGCATGTGCTTGAGGGTTTGGAAGGCAGTCACTTGTTTGGTTCCCCAGACAAAAGGTTGATCCTTATACGTAAGAGAGGTAAGCGGTACAACAATCTTCGAGAATCCTTCGATAAATCGTCGATAATAGCCCGCTTGTCCGAGAAAAGAGCGGACTTCAGACGGATTCTTAGGTGTAACCCAGCTCTTAACAGCTTCAATCTTTGCAGGGTCAACGTGAATGCCTTGACTATTAACAATGTGACCCAGAAACTGAACCTCCTCCAGCCAGAATTCACACTTGGAGAACTTGGCATAGAGTTGGTTCCCCTAGAGTAACTCGAGAACCAAACGTAGATGTTGCGCATGTTCGGTCTTCGATTTGGAATAAATCAAGACATCATCGATGAATACGATGACGAAACAGTCGAGATATGGTTTACACACGCAATTCATCAGATCCATGAAAACCGCTGGTGCGTTGGTTAAGCCAAAAGGCATGACCGTAACGAGTACGAAACGCGGTTTTGGGTATATCCTCCTCTTGAATACGTAGCTGGTGATATCCTGAACGCGGGTCGATCTTTGAGAAACACGTAGCGCCTTGTAGTTGATCAAACAAATCGTCAATGCGAGGTAGGGGATAGCGGTTCTTGATAGTTAACTTATTCAATTCCCGATAATCGATGCACATCCTGAACGACCCGTCCTTCTTTTTGACGAAAAGGACTGGCGCGCCCCAAGGAGAGGTGCTCGGGCGAATGAAGCCTTTCTCAAGTAATTCCTGGAGTTGGGTTGAGAGTTCGCGCATTTCGGACGGTGCAAGTCGAAAAGGTGCTTTGGCAATAGGGTTAGCTCCGGGAATGAGGTCGATACGAAAGTCGATATCACGACTTGGCGGTAATCCGGGAAGATCCTCTGGAAAAACATTAGGAAATTCTCGAACCACAGGAACGTCTTTCACTTCCTTCTTCTCTTTCTTTTCCTTCTCCGCTGCTACAACGTTAGCCAAGAAAGCCCTGTATTCCTTGCGGAGATACTTGCTGGCTTGCACGCATGACATAAGCTTGAGACCCTTCGAAATAGTATCACCGTATACACAGAATGAGTCACCATTCGTGAGCGAGAATCGAATCATCTTGTCGAAGCATACAACTTCAGCATGGTTTTCTCGGAGAAAGTCCATGCCTACTATGACGTCGAAACTTCCGAGTTGCATTGGAATAAGGTCAATTGGGAAGACGTGATTGTTGAGCTCGAGAGTACAATCATGGATAACGGAATTGACGGCGACGGTTCTTCCGGTAGCGACTTCAACATCGAATGTCGAGGAGAGTTGGGAACGTTTACGACTAAGGAGTTTCTCAAATTCGAGCGACACAAAGCAGTTATCGGCTCCAGTATCAAACAAACATTAAGCATAAATACCATTCACAAGGAACGTACCATTGACCACGTTGTTGTCGGCTTGGGCTTGACGCACGTTGAGGTTGAAAGTTCTGGCGCGTGCGGCCTGTTGTTGCTGTTGTTGTTGTTGTTGTTGCTGCTGTGGCTGCTGTTGCTAAGGCTCTTGCTTCACGACCCTGTTTAGGCACATGTTGGCGAAATGGTTCGGGTCGCCACATGCGAAGCAGGCTCTGGCTTTGACTACGGGTGCCGAAGGAGCTTGTTGACCCTGTGGGGCAGTGAGCAGAGCTTGGTGAGCAGGAGCTTCTCGGATGCGGCAGTTAGCAGTAAAATGGCCGTATACGTTGCAGTGAGCACAATAACGGCAAGCAATGGTAGTTGGGTGGTGGTAGGTGCAAGTAGGGCAGAGCGGGTGTGGCCCAGTGTATGCACGCTTTGCAGGCTGTGCATTGGCCACAGGCGCTGCTACTTGACGCTGTTGGGAAGGTACGACTTGAATTGGTACAGCAGTGATCGCACAGTTCTTGTTGCTGGAGCTATTCTTTCTCTTGTTCTTCCTCTTGTTGCCCGATGAGGTGGGTTCAGCAGTTGATACGGTAGCGGTAGCTTGATGCAGATGCTTCGAAGTCTTATCCCAGACACCAGCCTTAACCCGCTTGTCGTTGATTTCAGCGGCCAGTAGATAAGTTTCCTCGATCGTCGTAGTCTTAGCCGCTTGCACGAAATCAGCAACGCAGTCGGGCAGGGCCCGGATGTATTTCTTGATCGTCATGTCGGGAGTCTTGACTTGATCGGGACAGATAATGCTGAGCTGTTTATAACGAGCAGTAAGACCAGCATTGTCACCATTCTTTTGCTGGATGTGCCAAAATTCATCTTCTAGCTTTTGACGTTCGTGAGGAGGGCAGAATTCCTCTAGCATAACTTCCTTGAGTTCGTCCCACGACAGACCGTAGGCTGCATCGTTCCCTTGCTTGTTCCTCTCGGCCGTCCACCAGTCTAGTGCACGGGACTGGAAAACGCCGGCAGCATTCAGAGTTCGAAGGTCATCAGGGCAACCACTCTGTCGCAGAGTAACCTCAATAGAGTCAAACCAGTGGAATAGTGCAGTGGGACCTCCTTCGCCAGTGAATTCTTTTGGCCCACAAGACTTGAATTGCTTGAAGCTGAAAGGCCTTGCGGCGGCTTTGGGAGCGTCGGTTCTTGACTCTTCAGACGATTTGCTGGCATTCTCATAAACATCACTCACAGCCTTCGCTACGCTTTTAGCGATGATGGAAGCAAGACGTCTGTCTCTCTTCTCTTGACGAGAAAGTGCATGACAGGATCCAGACGACATTGTCTGCAATAGACATCGCCACGGAACTCAACACATTGTATTCGAATCTCACCTCACACGTTTTCTTCTTACTAAAGCTTAGTAACACGTACATTTGCGCACACACATATCACATAGAGCACACTTTCACGTATACACATAAGCACATAGAGCACATAATCACATAACGCCTAAGCATGTAGAGCATGGAAGCAACGAACACATACGCATTGAATCACTAAAAGCAGTTAGAAAACAGAAACCTATTATTCAAGGCTCGCGATCGTTCGAGTATAGCGATCGCGTTTAGTATATCGAATAGCGTAGTGTAGCATAGGTTTGTTCAAAATTCGGCGATTTGTTAGCGACTTGAGATAAAAAAAATGCAGTGCGAGTCGTGCGTGTCGATCGAAATGAAAGCAAAATCGAGTAATTCTTCAAAAATTTAAACACATAACTAGGTAAAAGCACATAAAACACATAAAATCGACGAATTATCAGAGCGACAACTGCCGACTCCAATCACATAAATTGAGAATTAGATCGTCTGCGGCTACTAGACGTTCACTACCCAAAGTGATTCGACTATTCTCAACAAACTTGTCGTCACACTTCGACTTTCGGGATCGTGTTTCCGCCTCGATTCTTGGGCATTCAACACGTACTCCCTGAGTCATACTCGTGAATCAGGTCGTTGGAGTTCGTCGAGGCTTTGGTGAGATGAGTAAAAGTTTGGAGCAAGTTGTCAAGGTTAGGGTTTCACCCCTAGCTTAGCAACTTCTTCCTTGTTTTAGCAAAATTGAGGAGATTATTCTTCAAAATATGGATTTCACTCCTGATTTGGTATAATTCTCCTCGTTTGTTATTGAAAATAATGAGGAAATCATTGATAAATCGATAAAATCGTCACTGACCAAACAATTTAGTCAAGAGTTTGCGGTTTTCACACCTAATCCCAATGAAATCGCTTGACCCTAATTAAAAATTCGAGTGCAGTGATAGCGAGAAATAGCTGGGTACAACACATAAGTTCGGTCTGTTGGTTCCTAACTATAGCCTAGGTCTCTAAGACATCGACCCGGACTAGGTCGAGTCTTGCCTAATTCCCTATAGCTATGGCTCTGATACCAATCTGTCACACCCCAACCGATGGCGGAATCATCGGGGCGTGGCACTGAGCGAAACAGATTGTCCAGAAGTTTCCATAACAATCATCAATACTATTCAATTTAAATAATACGTCCCATACCATATCTCAAACAGCAAAGTAATTATTACAGACATAAATCCAGTCAAATATTCTGTTCCGACAACTCAGATTCAAATAGACAGCAATTGTTTATCTGCTTCTAGAGACCCCTGATTCGTTATCTACAGACAACTATTTGTTGGGCTCTAGAGCGTTATTCTAGCTTCAAAATCCTACCACGTATGCATCCTAAGCACCTGTCACATACGTTAAAATAAAGTCAATACATAAAATGTAAAGGTGAGCATTCAAGTTTGATAATAGCATATCGAGTTTGAATTCGTTTACGCATAACCAGCACGTACACATAGTGAAATGAAGCACGTTAGTTATCGACACAGATCCATCGATACCAATGACTGCGGGTTGACTGCCCGAGGCAGTTCGCAATACATGATTACCACCGTAATCCATGCAAGTAAGAGATCCTGAACAACCCCCGTGTGAACGGGTGCTGAGTCCAAACTATAGTACTATCGTTGCTAAGGCAGGTAGACAACATTCCATGTGTAAACATAACAACAAGCATTCATAAGCCACGTATAACATGCATTAACGGTTAGCGTTCAAATAGTTTAATTAGTGTGATAGTTGTAGTTTGAATATTCGTAACGTATGTAACACCCAAAAGTGCTTAAAGAAAAAAGGGATCGAGTATACTCACAGCGATTATGGATTGAAGGGAGCGCTTAGCGAGTACGATTAGCCTGAATAGATTCGGTAGCATAACGATAAGCGATTCATAAAACGTCACAAGGTATGAAAGGGTCGGATAGGGGTTCGATCGGATGGTAATTCGATCGGACAACAACCCATGCGGATAACAATCCGTTCGAGTGGTCATCCGGTCGGATAGTGATCCGGTCGGATGACGATTCGAGTGGATTGTTTCTTCCTATAGTGAGTATGTGTTTGTGTATGATGGTTTGACTTTTGAAGTTTTCGTTGTAGTATTTTGAAAACCATTAGGTATCTCTATCTTTCAAGTCGGTCGATCGGATGACTAGTCGCGCGGATGGCAATTCGTTCGAATGGTCATCCGGTCGATCGGTGACTTAATAATGAGTTACCTTTTGAAAACTAGATTACTACGGAAGTGTCATTCGATCGAATGGTAATTCGATCGGATGGCAATTCGATCGGGTGGCAATCCGTGCAATTGAATATGTTGGGAATTGTTAAGTCTTTTAAAGTCTTAGTATCTCATGATCCGAAGAGTAATCCTTCTAGATGGTCGTTCGATCGGATTGCAATTCGTTCAATACCCAAACTTTAATTAAGATTGTTTAAAGGTGGGACCCAAGTGTAATCCGTTCGGGTGGCAATTCGTTCGGGTGGCCTATCCGGTCGGATGGTAATCCGGTCGAATGGCAATCCGTTCTGATTGTCCTGTTCGTTCTACACTTGGTCGTTTTGAAGGTTTGTCGTTATGTCGAGTCACTTTGACAACGTGTTAGCCAACAGAACCCCTAGTTCAGCCCAGTTGACCAACCCGACCAGGAATCACCCTAGTCCGGCCGGTTACCGGCTTGAGGCAGTTGTTCTTGGTTAACCCGAAGTTGATAGTCTCTTGAGTAGAATCCGGATCTTGAACTAGTACAACACTATAATTGAGTAGAAGACTAATTCAGGGTCGGATCCTATCGGTTTTGAGTACTTGGAGTGCGAAAGAGTTGAAAGAAAGTTAAAACCATCTTCTAATCCTTTTTCTCCATACTTGTGTCAAGATCTTTACAAGACCTATGTGGAAATCGGCTAGATCTACGTTGTTCTTGGTGGGTTGAGGTCAAAGCATGAAGTTCTTGATGAACACATGATGACATCACCTTAGAACACCCGAAATCTAGTGATTTCACGGTTAAAAGTTAAGATTTGAAAGATAGAAAGGTGTAGGAGTGCATGTAGATCAAGAAAGTACAAGATTTAGGACGAGATCTTACCGGAATCGGGAGAAATCTGAGAAAAGGTTGAGTTAAGCGTGCTGGTCGAACAGGGATTTCCAAAAGTGGAAAAGATGACAATGACAAGGGTATTTATAGGATGCCAAAAGAGGAAAAGGGCTGTTCGGTCGGATAGCACATCGCCTGGGTGACTGTCCGGTCGGATGGCATCTCGATCGGATGGCACCTGTCATCCTTTACCAAGTCGCTATCCGGTCGAATGGTTATCCGACCGGATGGCTCTTGGTTAGTGTGTTTGACGTGGCGATTTTTGCTGATTCGATTTCGATTGCGATCGATGCGATATGATAGATTCTCCTAGTCAAATTACTCTCAGTCCCAAACACTCATATCTCGCATGATCTATTTTTCACCATTTATCGTAGTTCGTTCATGATTCGGGTTTGACTGCATCCCGAGTTAGATTTCGAGTTTTGTTTGAGTTCGCTTGCTTACCACAACATAACATAAATAAACATACACAGGTAACACATAAGGCACACACACACGTATAATAACAAGTAAAATTCATAGCTCGAGTTGCGATTAAAAGTCGATTCGATTAGCATAGCTTGATTATTGATTAGTTAACTTTATCGCATTGTTACTTCCTGTATTTCACAGTCGTAAGTCGATTGATTAACGATTAACTGATGTATGTAAAATGCAACATATAAATTACATCAAATGAGGCATAAAACTAACCCTTTTTAAGTACTAATATTGGAAAAAGAGTGTTTTTGTCTTCCTTTTGTATTTTCAGGATTAAATGAGCTCAAAAACACAAAAGAAGCAAAAAGACAGCTAAAACCAACATAAATACAAGAAAAGGAATATTAGTGGACTGCCCGACCCCTCAACGGCACCTTCCAAAGCAAAGTAGAGAAATCAGAAGACTGAACACGCCCCGTGCTCAGCCAGCACGGGGCCGTGCCCAAGAAGCAGCAGAAAAGACAAACCTATAGAAGCTTCTATTGCCCACCACGGGCCGTGCTCAGCGGACACGGGGGCGTGTCGAAAGTACAGCAGGCGCATTTATTGTAATTGCGAATTACAATTAATGAGGAGAGAGATTGTCAGACGGACACGGGGCCGTGCCCAGCGGACACGGGGCCGTGCCCAGCTCTCTGTTCAGCCTATAAATAGGAGTGCTTGGATTCATTTCATCTCATCCCTTGGCACACCACCTCTCTCACACTTCATCCACCACCCACCACCATCACAACACCATCATCCACCACCATCATCCATTGTCCATCGTAGAGTGTGTGAGTCGTCTCGGGATCCAAGATTGATCGTAAGAGTTCTTGACAATCAAGGCCATGTTTGCCTAAGTCTCTTACATCACTTGGTGAAGACAAAGTGTCTAGTATAATACTTTTTATTTCTAATCTTTTGCACTTTTTATTTGGTTTTGTATTAATGACTTTAATAATTAGTTACTTATGTTGAAGGTGATCTTTCCTTATCGTTTGTCCGTGGTGTCTTGGCATTATTTTACTGTCTATATAAAATAAAGGATTTTCACCATTCATATCTCCACGGTCTATATGGAGATATGTTGGCTACCTGGTCGGGGGTTAAGGGAACAGTTTGGTAAAGGTCTTGCCATTGTTCAGCGTTTAGAGGTCCTGCAATGGACCTGGGTCAAATTTAGTAGGACCTCCTTCAATACTTCACGGTATTGGATGGCGGGGGTCCAAACTCTTTGATCCCCTCATAAGTTAACTACTATTAATACTATAACCCGGCTATTTAGGACTGTATCCCTGCTGACTCAGACTACTTAGCCGAGGGTAACGTCACCGCCAAAAGCGGGGCCTACCACAATACTGCATTAATAAGTTAATTCATTATCTTCCAATAATCCACCCTTTTAGGATTGTATCCCTGCTGACTCAAACTACTGGGGTGAGGGTAACGTCACCTTCAAAAGAGGGGCCTACTACAATAACTAAGATAATCTCTTAATTATGTGCAAAAGTGCGGAAATAATCAAAGGTTATACTAGATACGAGTCGGAACCAAGTGATTCATCTTGTCTATCTGTTTTTCTTTTATTTTTATTTTCAGCAATTTAGTTAGTTTTTAATTTTCTTAGTTTAAAACATTTTCTAAACTTTTATTTTGGTTAGACGTTGAGGATAAACCGGTACTAAAAGCTCTTGTGTCCTTGGACGACCTCGGTATCTTACCAACGCTATACTACACTCAACGATGGGTGCACTTGCCCATATGTGTGTTTAGTGTTAGTGAAATATCGTGTTTTATAAATTTAAAACTTGGCTAAAATAAGTGTTAAAAAGGGCTTAAAATACACACCTAAAATAAGTAACACTTCGCACGCATCAAGTTTTTGGCGCCGTTGCCGGGGACACAAGGATTTTAAGAAAGTTAGGAATCAACGGCCTAATCATTTTTTATTTTTTTTATTTTTTTAGGTTTTTTTTTTCTTAGTTTTTCAGCTTCTGCAGAGCTCAGCACGGGCCGTGCCCGGTCAGACACGGGCCGTGCCCAGCATCATCACTGGCAGTTTTTATTTTCTGAGTTACAGAGAGCTGAACACGGGGCCGTGTCGGTGCAACACGGGGTCGTGTCCAACTCCCAGTAACTGGGAATCCAGAAAACAATTACTGTATCTCTGACCACGGGCCGTGTTCACTGAGCACGGGGCCGTGGTGAACTTTCTGACCAACGTTCTTCTCTGTTTTTATTGCAGGACTTGGAACCCATGTGCCACATTTGACCCTCCTACGTAGTGCATGAGCTCCAGTTCTAGTAGAGACATAAAAGAACCCTTAGAAGAACCCGAACGCTTTCTCAGAAAAAGACTTAAAGCTAAAAATCAAGAGAAAGCTTCGGGGGACCCAATTCCAATGGCGGACCAACGTACCCTCATGGATTACCTACGGCCTACCGTAGGCAATCTCGGCGCCGCTATCAATGCACCAAATGTCGAGGCCAACAACTTCGAACTTCGGCCGCATTTGATACAAATGCTCCAAAACTCCGCAACCTTCCACGGGCTTGCGGACGAGGATCCCCATCTACATATTACTAACTTCTTAGAAATATGTGATACCTTTCGGATCAATGGAGCATCAAATGACGCCATCCGCCTTCGAATGTTTCCTTTTTCACTAAAAGACCGAGCTAAGGCTTGGCTTAACACCCTCCCAGTTGGATCGGTAAACACCTGGGATGAACTCGCCCAAAAGTTTTTGTATAAGTATTTCCCTCCTGCTAAAACGGCTAAATTAATGACTGAAATTAATACATACTCACAAGAGGATGGGGAATCCTTATATGAAACTTGGGAAAGGTTCAAGGAGCTTCTAAGAAAGTGTCCTCATCACGGTCTAGCGGTATGGCAACAAGTATCCACTTTCTACAATGGATTGTTGCCACACACAAGACAAACACTTGATTCAAGCTCCGGGGGACTTTTAGGTAATCGTCGTCCAAATGAAATATATAACCAAATTGAGGAAATTGCTCAAACCAATTTTCAATGGCACACTCCCCAAGGTAATAAATCCATTGCCCCGGGCGCCCATAAGATTGATGAAAGCACCTCTTTACAAGCCCAAATCGAGGCCCTCTCTTCAAAAATCAAAAAGCTAGAAATGACAAAAACGGCCTCGGTTATGGCTTGTGAAGGGTGTGGTGGGTCACATGAAAATTGGAGTTGTATGAAAGAATTAGATGAACAAACTGAAACGGTAAACTACATGGATAATAGACCTAGGCCGTCGGGTCCTCCAACGGGTACCTACAACCAAGGATGGCGTAACCACCCAAATCTTGGTTGGAGAGATCCCGGCAATAGTAGTAACCAACAAAACCAACGAACTAATTTTCAACAACCGCAAAATTTTTCTCAACAACAAGGTGGAAGAGAAAGGCTTGAAGATACTGTATCTCGCCTCATCTCTGACACTGAAAAGAAAAACTCGGATCGATTTCAACAATTGGAATCGAATTTCAGAAATCAACAAGCTAGCATTCAAAACGTTGAAAAACAATTAAATCAACTAGCTCAAAATTTCTCCGAGAGACCACAAGGCGCGTTACCTAGTAATACCGAAACGAACCCGAAGGCACAAGTACATCTCATCACATTAAGAAGTCAAACCGTGGGACCCGAGGATGCTCCATTACCGCCAACTGAAAGAAGCCATTCTGGCCAGCCTATGACTCCTCCTGCGCCAGAAAAAGCTTCTACAACAAATCAAGAGGCCACCAAGACTCCTCAAATTCCATACCCCGGTAGGTTAAATCGTCAAAAGACTGATGAGCAATTCGCGAAGTTCGAAAGTTTACTAAAACAATTGCATGTTAATATTCCTTTTATTGAGGTCCTAACCCAAATGCCTAAATATGCAAAATTCATGAGGGATTTCCTCACTCACAAAAGGAAAATTGAATCATTGCAATTAGTTAACTTAGGCGAAGAATGCTCAGCTCTAGTACTCAACAAACTTCCACAAAAGAAAATCGACCCCGGGAGCTTCACAATCCCTTGTTCGATTGGAAAGTCCCCCGTCAGACATGCTTTAGCCGATCTTGGGGCTAGCATCAACCTCATGCCCACATCAATGTTCAAGCGACTCGGCCTAGGAACAACAAGCCCTACAAAGATGAGCATACAACTCGCCGACAGGTCCGTCAAATTCCCACAAGGTGTCGCCGAAAATCTGCTCGTTAAGGTTGACAAATTCGTCTTTCCAACCGACTTTGTCATCCTAGACATGGAGGAAGACACCGATGTCCCTCTCATCCTCGGGAGGCCATTTCTAGCCACCGCCCAAGCATTGGTAGATATGAATGACGGAACTCTTACATTGAAGTTTGGGGATGAGGAAGTGAAATTTGAATGTGGAAAGCGAGTAGAGGAAGAAGATCCGGTCAACTACATGAAGGTCATAGACTCAAGCTTGGATGACGCTCTCCGACGGTGTAACATGGGATGCAACACATCCCACTTGGGTAACATATGACCAGGCTTTGGGTCTAGCCAAGGACCCTTATAAACGTGGCGCACCATGGAGGCATTCCACGAAACTATCCTTAGTTTTATTTAGATTAATTTTTATGTTTTTTTTAGTTAGTTTAACTTTCATGAATAAAACACACTCATGGTGGTAAAGGATGAAAAGGGGAACGAGAAAAATGAACCCATGCACAAGAACAAGGCAACCCGACAATTCTCACCATTTCAGAAGGTTCAACACGGGCCGTGCCCAACCAACACGGCCCCGTGCTGAGCACCCTGCAGAAAACGCCCAGTTCAGGTAACTGGACACGGGCCGTGTTCACCCAACACGCCCCCGTGTCCAGGCTTCTGTTTCTCTTGTTTTAATTCTGTTACTGGCACTTGAACACAGGGCCGTGCCCGGACAACACGGGGCCGTGTTCAGTGCCCAGTAACACAAATTTTTGCTTTTTAAACACTATTTTACACATCTAATCAACCTAAAAATTTATTTTTGGGACACATTGAGGACAATGTGTAATTTAAGTGTGGGGGGGATGCTAAAACCTTGAATTTTGCAAGTCCTAAATACAAGCCTTACACAAAACTCTATTGGAACCGCTAATCACCCCAAATTTTTTTCAAAAATTTTCATTTTTTTTACTTGTCTAGGTTTAATTCGGAAAATTCAAGTTCTCAAAAATGTTATATTTTTACAAATTTACAACCGATAGCGTAGTGATAAAAAGAACCAACATAAGAAAATTATGAAAAGGCATAGCAAACTTATTTAAAATTTGATTATATATACTTGATCACATAAAAACCCATTCCCACAAAAGTGAGTTTTGAGCCTTTATTGAGCACACAACTACATATCATTTGACTAAATGCTCATTTTTCGTTTCTTGTGTGAATAGCCGCTTGGTTCTTACGGCTCTAGAACTTGCCATGACAATACATTCCCGGTCCTTATCAACTTAAACCCGAGTAAGTAAATGATGGAGGCATTAGGACTAACCCTTTTTATTTCTACACCATTATTTTTCTTTTTCTTTTACCACCTACCCAAAAATCCCCCTAGTTAGCCCCTTTGAGCCTAAACCTTTTCGTTTCATCACCCAAACAAAAACCCTTTTACCAACCAAAACCTTTTTCATTTTTAACCCTTTATTTTAGTAACAAGTTCGGTTCTTCGTAAAAAAAAAAAAATATGTGTGATAATGATGAAGCAAAAAGAAAATAAACAAACAAGTTAATCAAAAATAACTTAGTTTGAATAAAAGCTTCATCAAAATAAAAAGTTGCAAAAATACGATGTATGTAAAATGCAACATATAAATTACATCAAATGAGGCATAAAACTAACCCTTTTTAAGTACTAATATTGGAAAAAGGGTGTTTTTGTCTTCCTTTTGTATTTTCAGGATTAAATGAGCTCAAAAACGCAAAAGAAGCAAAAAGACAGCTAAATCCAACATAAATACAAGAAAAGGAATATTAGTGGACTGCCCGACCCCTCAACGGCACCTTCCAAAGCAAAGTAGAGAAATCAGAAGACTGAACACGCCCCGTGCTCAGCCAGCACGGGGCCGTGCCCAAGAAGCAGCAGAAAAGACAAACCTATAGAAGCTTCTATTGCCCACCACGGGCCGTGCTCAGCGGACACGGGGGCGTGTCGAAAGTACAGCAGGCGCATTTATTGTAATTGCGAATTACAATTAATGAGGAGAGAGATTGTCAGACGCACACGGGGCCGTGCCCAACGGACACGGGGCCGTGCCCAGCTCTCTGTTCAGCCTATAAATAGGAGTGCTTGGATTCATTTCATCTCATCCCTTGGCACACCACCTCTCTCACACTTCATCCACCACCCACCACCATCACAACACCATCATCCACCACCATCATCCATTGTCCATCGTAGAGTGTGTGAGTCGTCTCGGGATCCAAGATTGATCGTAAGAGTTCTTGACAATCAAGGCCATGTTTGCCTAAGTCTCTTACATCACTTGGTGAAGACAAAGTGTCTAGTATAATACTTTTTATTTCTAATCTTTTGCACTTTTTATTTGGTTTTGTATTAATGACTTTAATAACTAGTTACTTATGTTGAAGGTGATATTTCCTTATCGTTTGTCCGTGGTGTCTTGGCATTATTTTACTGTCTATATAAAATAAAGGATTTTCACCATTCATATCTCCACGGTCTATATGGAGATATGTTGGCTACCTGGTCGGGGGTTAAGGGAACGGTTTGGTAAAGGTCTTGCCATTGTTCAGCGTTTAGAGGTCCTGCAATGGACCTGGGTCAAATTTAGTAGGACCTCCTTCAATACTTCACGGTATTGGATGGCGGGGGTCCAAACTCTTTGATCCCCTCATAAGTTAACTACTATTAATACTATAACCCGACTATTTAGGACTGTATCCCTGCTGACTCAGACTACTTAGCCGAGGGTAACGTCACCGCCAAAAGCGGGGCCTACCACAATACTACATTAATAACTTAATTCATTATCTTCCAATAATCCACCCTTTTAGGATTGTATCCCTGCTGACTCAAACTACTGGGGTGAGGGTAACGTCACCTTCAAAAGAGGGGCCTACTACAATAACTAAGATAATCTCTTAATTATGTGCAAAAGTGCGGAAATAATCAAAGGTTATACTAGATACGAGTCGGAACCAAGTGATTCATCTTGTCTATCTGTTTTTCTTTTATTTTTATTTTCAGCATTTTAGTTAGTTTTTAATTTTCTTAGTTTAAAACATTTTCTAAACTTTTATTTTGGTTAGACGTTGAGGATAAACCGGTACTAAAAGCTCTTGTGTCCTTGGACGACCTCGGTATCTTACCAACGCTATACTACACTCAACGATGGGTGCACTTGCCCATATGTGTGTTTAGTGTTAGTGAAATATCGTGTTTTATAAATTTAAAACTTGGCTAAAATAAGTGTTAAAAAGGGCTTAAAATACACACCTAAAATAAGTAACACTTCGCACGCATCATTAACACACATCGATTATTGCATTAACGACACTTACTGCACATAATACAAATAAAATAAAGAAATTTCTACGAGTCAAGTTGCGCGAAAACGGTCGTTGACCTTGACTTTGACTTTTACTTATGAAAACACGGGGTGTTACATTACGCGCCCCGCGACAGCCCCAAAAATTCCATTTTTAATTAACTTTAATAATATAAAAGGTATTCGGGGCCCGTTTTCACGTATGGGGTGTTTTTAGGGACATATTGGGATATTTTAAATATTTTTAGGGTGTCGGAAAATTTATGAGGGTGTCGGTTTTCTTTAGGGTCGTTATATCTATTCATTACACTAAGTTAGCTTTTGTATAAGGTGACCTATAATGAAAATTAACCGTATCTAAACCTATGGATCAGCTTAAGATGTTTTACTAAATCATTGTAAACACTTAGGGGCTGTTTGGTAGCCTCTTAATGACCATTCAGATGCTACCTCTTAATGGTTTAAAACCTCTGAATGAATAAGAGGTAACCTCAAGTCTGAATGGTTAAGAGGTAACCTCTGAATGGTAAATCATCACATGTCACATTCTTATACCTTCTCATTGGTAAAATTCATAATGGTTCTATTAAGAGGTAGCCTCTTAATGACCATTCAGAGGCTACCAAACAACCCCTTAGTCACGTATGGTGAAAGTTAACCATAAGTTGCTCAACTTATGTGCAAGTTAGGTTCGTGCTTTTTACTAAATAATCTTTTGGAATGGTTAACCTAGAGCATGACGAACATAACAAAGACCGAATTCATCTTTGTGTCTGGAAAGACGCTTTTAAGCACAAGATATAGTTATCTCTTAGCCATTTGCCACTTTGTCTAAGGCATATAGCTAAGCATACCTAAGAGGCTCATTTACTAGGCACGAAGACATATGAAGGGCGAGGCCCGTTCATACACAACAAGAATATAAATACCATTGTATTAAAATGAACAAGGCTTTCCAAACAAAACAAACACATACAAGTCATAACCAATATTCAAGATGAGTGACTTGTACATAGCCGAGTAAGACCTAAGTGTCTAATAAGATTAGAAAACTTATAGCTTGCGATACATTTACGGACACCCGAGCTTGCTAGCACACTACACGTTTGGACGCAAACCGTGAGTTCATGTCCCCTTTTCTTTTAAACGCTTTTCAGTTTTTTAAACTATCAGGGGAGATATATGTTACAGTGGTATGATAACACACTTAGATCATGTGCGCATAGGGTGGAACTTAAGCACCATTAATCACATACAGACCGAGGAATGAAGGGGGTAGATCTATTGGGTTTTGGCGACCCCCACTCTTGGTCCGTGAGACATGTTGGAGTGCTTTTGTGTCTCATTCGAGGGTAATCCACACAAAAATCATCAAGGGTTGGATTGCTTCCTATGCGGGCACACATATTAATGTCCTTAAAAAACATTAATGTCCTTAAAAAACATTAATGATCAACAATTTCCTAGAGGCTATACATACCAATTTTTTTATACTAGAACTTTTCAAATGTTTTTAAGATTCATTTGATACAAAAACATTGCATGTTACGATTTCAAGAATTCAAGATGGTCAAGAATGCAATGTCATCCTATTTTGAAGGGTTTGTGTAAGACCCAGTTTATAATACTAGATTTAATAACATAAGACCTTGCATTTCATGCCAAAATTTGGAATTTACAAAAATAACTTTCGAGATTTGAAAGTTTATCTAGTTACAACATTCACGTATTGATCCTACAAAACCATATTCAAGACAAAAACTACAATTGTTTACTTAGTTTTAAAACAAAAGATCAAGTGCGGAAGCGTTGGTTTGAGTGTTCGGTTCGGAAACTTATGCTTGATCATCATCCTTCTACTTGAATACCTGAAAAACTGAACATTTTAGACAAACATTAGTATTATGATTCTTGGAATTTACGTGTTCAAAACCAGGTCCGAAAACGTATTCAAGAAAATCAAATTTTAAAAATTAATTAAAATCACATCAAACTGGGCTCCACTGTAACTTACGGTGACACCGTAAGTTACGGTGGCTTATGAACAATTGAAGCCTACCGTAACTCAGTAGAAACCCATCGTAGCAAATTACTGGCCACCGTAAATTACGGTACCACCGTAATTTACGGTGTTCGCTGTACTAGTTTTTCTTATTTTATTTGCAGTTTTGCTGATTCTTTTCATGTGTCGAAACAGCTTATTTTCACATAAAGTTGTTAAGTGACTAAGCTAATTACCCATATCCATATTTTACTTATGATAATACCCGACTATTCTCACAAGGGAATGACTACGGAATAGCCTACAAGCTTGTTTTGACCCGTTTAAGTGCTGAATTAAGCACCATTCAGGGCATGCAAGAAACCATGTTTATCACTTGTTTAAGATACTAGTCATATTCGTGACATAATGGTTGTGACAACTGGCCCAAACCGGTAATTTCCGTACACATTAATTATTGCTTAATGACTGCAATTAGTGCTTAATTGTCAGCAATATCTGATTACATACTAAACAAGTGAATTCATGCATGTTGTATACTACAAAATATTGCTTTATGCATAAATGAGAGCGTTGCGTCAAAAATATTAGTAAACTCACCGGTAAGACACATTGTGTCAACAGAACTGCAGAAAGCAGTCAGACAATAGAATTGGAGCCTATGTGTGGGTCCGACAACAAGAATGCATTAAAACCCAAGAGTACATACAAGGGTTTAATACATATGCAATGCGAAAGCAAAATTTAGCACTAAAAAGCACCCGAAACGCACTTTAAGTGCATAATTTATATAATTCAGCAATAATTCAGCATTTAGACACATGAATATTTTGCAGAAATGTCGTTTTATTATCCAGAATATTTCCCTAAGTGTTGGGAATCGATAGTATTATGAAAAGATACTTATTAGACACTAAAAGGTGCAATTTAGCACTTTAACGAATCGGTATGTAACCGAACAACCGGACTTTACCCGGAACACAAAAATATTGCCAATAACATTTCTTATCTTTTTCTGAGATAGTTAGGGTCCCTGAATACCCTAACCCACGTCATAACGCATGACACACTAGTAACCGGGTTAATCACTTAACTAACTAGATTAACCTAACTACATACTTAACTTTTGGTTGGATTTGAACTAGGAGACCCCCCCCCCCCCTTTACGAATTCGGTCCCCAAGGGGACACCTCTTGTCCTTTGTTGATTAGTTTATTCACTTATGCTTAATATCTAGCAAGCATAGTAACCATTGGTTAATGATCATCCTAATTGTCTATAAGATCTACACTTAACACATTATCTCAAACTCAACATCACAACTCTCTCTCCCTCTCCTTAAGCTTACGGCCGAACACCACCCACCATCTATCCATCATTTTCGATTTCCTTCAAGCCATTCCAAGTGACTACAAGTGTCAAGGATCTCACACAAAGGAGCTTGGTGCAATCGGAAGGCGAAGGACCTCACTCTATTGCTTTTATCCACCCTATTTGCGCTTAGATTCTTCCCTAGCCTCGAGCTAGTGGTATGTTGCTTGAATCACCTTCTCGAACTATTTTGAAGTGGTTAAAATGATTTGTAACGGTTAAAACTCGTAAACATACAAGTTGAAGCTTAAAAGTCTACTAAAAACACTAAAAGTGATGGTTAAAAGCTCATATGTTGTGTAAAAGTTGTAGTAATTGATTTGTGTGATTATTTGGACCCGATCTATGTTGTGGTATCTCGGATCGTCATTTAACCCGGGTGGTCATGATCATGGATCATGACATAAGGTTGTTTTGGAAGTAACAAGAGTTAAATGATGAAACTCTACCACACACGAATCATGAACTTGTGTAAAAGCGATTTAACTTGTGAAATAGTGTTTAAAACTAGTAGATCTACGTATCTACAAGCGGTACTTTCAAAGGACCAAGTATCCAAGAAACCATATTTTCTAAAGCCGGATCTTACATGAAAAAGAATGATTTTAGCAAACACACGAGTGTGTAAACACTTGAGTAACACAAAGTTTCGACAAAATAACTATTTTTGTAAATATTGACAGGAAGTTGTAAAGATGTAACTTCTTTAAAAACGAGACTTTCAAGAAACAAAATTGATCTATACAAAGATCCACTAAAAATATAATGGAAGGATACTACCTACTTTGGAAAAACCACAAGTTCATGTATTTCTGCGATTATATCTATTTTAACTAGCTGCGTATTGTTTATTGTTGAATGAGGAGTTTGTTGACGATTTAAAAGAAAATAAACACATGTTTTGAAAACATGGGAAACCTCTATTTTTAGGGGAAACTCTGTCAAAATTTTTATAAATTTTGACACTTAGAAAAATATAAGTTTTTGAGAAACTTATTCCCTAAAAATGTGTTTAAAAGTATTACCAAGGTTTCCCTAATTTTTGGTAATAAGAAATGAGGATTTCTTCAAGAATAAAAATGGATATAAGTATGTATATTTTTGAGAGAAAAATATATATTATTTTATCACCAACTTTTGTGCTAAGTGTGTATAGTATGTGTTATACATGCTAGTGTGTTAAGACTTAAAAATACACTAAATACTCATGAGGAGTATAAACATAAAAATACACATACAAAATACAAGATACATAATTCGGGTGCGAAGTGCAAAACACAAAAGACTTATATTTATTTTAGAGGAAATAATATAAGTAAGATACGTAGTTAAAAATATGAAATATTTTTAACACAACAATACAAATACAAAAGAGAGTGACTGTACTTGTGCGATACAAGTCTAGTGACTAACGTTAAGAAAACGCGTATAGGTTACGACGTTAATTAAGCAAATCCGGTGAAGTTTACGACGCACAGGAACGCAAAGTTGTGAGTTCATGCTCCCCCTTTTCTTTTAACTGTTTTCAGTTTTATACCTTCGGGGGTGAAATACATGTTACAAATATTACAATGTTTACAAATGGTATGATGGATACAAGAATGATACGAGAAATCGTGTCACGAATAGGGTACCATAAGCACCATTAATCGTGTACATACTTAGACCGCAGAACAAAAGGTTAGATCTAATGGGTTTCCGGGCAGCCCCACTCTTGGCCACTCTTTTACCAAGCAGTGTTTTTGTGTCTCAGTCGTGAATCGACTACAGAAAAATGCCTATGGTTTGGTGACTTCCTATGTCGTGTCACATGTTAATGGCTTTGCAACCCATTAACACTTGATACATACAGAAATATTTGATTTATACATGAGTACGTGGTGTACACAAAAGACTTGATTTATACAAAATACAAATTATGTTTTCATACAAAGTATACAAACATGAAATACAAAAATTGCATGAATTCACACCAACTTTATGTTGACGTTTTTCCAAAACTCACATGTATTTCAGGTAACTAGGATGGATGTGCGCGTGGTCTTACTCATGCTCGTGGATGTCGCTCTGTTTATCTTTAAATAAAGTTGTGACTTTTAAGACAATATGTTATCTCGTGTTGTAAACACTTGACATATGTTTTCAGTAATGTAATATTTGAACATATTTTTGAGCATGTAGTATGTTTACTCTTCGTATGCAATGAGAACCTTTCATGATCACACCTCGTGCTTCCGCCGCAGAAAGGGGTGTGACAGATTGGTATCAGAGCTGCGATTGTAGTGAACCAGGATTCCTTCTCGAGTCTAGTCTACAATCTCTAGGATCCTTTCACGAAAACAATTTTCAAAGAGTTTTCATTGCATAAAACGTCCCGCGACATCCACTACCTGAAACTGACTACATGAGTCTAGAAAAGACACTACGAGACTTAGAGTGCACTTGAGTAGCACTTGTCGTTGACTAGAAATTACTTGCAATTATGTGTGATAATTAGCATGTACTAGAAGTAGAATGTCACAAGTATACGTGACTTTATCTGAAAGCAATGGCCCATCTGAAGGAAGAAATACGAGGATGAAACAAACTGTGCGGACTGTGCAAGGAGTTACGTAATTATGGATGCATACATAATTATGGAATTCGGTACACAGAAACCACAGCAAGTCTTGTCACGTATAGATTCCCTCAGTGCAAGCCTACTAAGTACTCTGCTAGAGTAATAATTGTTTGATGTCACTTATGTGATATATACCTATGAATATATATATACTACTACTGCCTAGTAGGACGATATCAAACAAATGTGTAACCCTGTTGTGTTATGTTCTGTCAGAACATGGCACCCAGGAAAGCTGTGAATGCTCACAATGACGACCAACCTCCTCCTCCCCCACTGCCAAAAACTGCTGATGAGCTGAATGCCCTACTGGAGGAAAGCATCTCCGCTGCTATCGCCCAGTACGAGGCGAACCGAACTCAAGACAGTGGAGGACCAAGCAACGCTAGGCATAATGGGAATGGAGATTCGTCTGGAGGCAATGCAGCTCAAGGTAACCTTAAGACACTGTGCTAAGCATGAGGAAATTTATGAACGGTCTTTGTTTCATTATTTCTTCGATTGCTCACATGTGAATTGGTTGAATCAATTCCAGGCTGCACTTTCAAGCAGTTCCTCGACTGCAAGCCGATGAACTATGATGGTACAGGAGGTGCAGTAGCATTTGTGCGCTGGACGGAGAAGACTGAAGCTACCTTCCGCATGAGCAAGTGTACTGCAGATCAACAAGTCACCTTTGCTACTGGGTTGTTTGTCGATGAAGCTCTGACTTGGTGGAACCTGCAAGTCCAAACCTTGGGTGATGATGCTGCTTTTGGTTTAACTTGGGAGGAACTGCAGGAAAGAATGAGAGAGAAGTACTGCTCTCATGCTGAACTCCAAAGGCTGGAGACGGAGTTCTGGCACTTGACCATGGAAGGTGCTGACATTAATGGTTATACTCGAAGGTTCCACGATCTGTCCAGAGTGCTTCCCTACATGGTGACTCCCGAATTCAAGCGTGTTGAACGTTACATTTGGGGACTGGCCTCAGAGTTTCGTGGCATGGTGACGTCGGCCAAACCACAAACAATCACCGAGGCTGTAACTCTGGCTGTCAGCCTTACTGAAAATTGTGTTCGAATGAAGACGCTATCACTGAACCCAACAAAAAATGCCGAGACGCATGCTGAGTCGTCTGGCGACAAGAAAAGGAAATATGCAAACTTGAATCAAGCAACTCGTAACAACAAAGGTTCCAACAAGAAGCGTGACCCTACCCCGCCTCAAGGGGCGAAACCTCTTGCAGCCATGAACGACGCACCAGCAAGGGGATACCGGGGCACCTTGCCCAAATGCCACCGGTGTAAACACCATCACGAGGGAGCTTGTCGCATCTCAAAGTGTGACAAGTGTGGAAAGTTGGGTCACCGCACTGAAGACTGTTGGAGTAAGAGGAGCGGGAATGGAAATCGTAATGGGGCTGATGATAGGAACAATGGTGGAAATGGAAACGGTACTGGCAACGGGAATGGGCGAAACCAAGGATGCTTCAGATGTGGAAGCAAGGGTCATTTCATGAAGGACTGCCCAGAGAGAAACAATGCCCAGGCCCGAGCATTTGTGATTGGAGCAAGGGACGCACGCGAGGACCCTAATGTGGTCAACGGTACGTTCCTCATTAACAATCACTTTGCATCCATATTATTCGACACTGGCGCCGATTATAGTTTCATGTCTGTGGAATTTAAACGCATACTTGGAATAGAATCTAGTAGATTAGAAATTCCTTATTCCATAGAACTAGCCAATGGTAAACTCGTTGAATCGGGCGAAGTTGTTAGAGGCTGCACACTAGAACTTGGTGAACGAAGATTTAGCATCGACCTCTTACCTATTCAATTAGGTAGCTTCGATGTAGTGGTCGGGATGGACTGGTTGTCCAAGAACAAAGCTGAAGTTATTTGCCATGAGAAAATCATTCGCATCCCTTTAGCGAATGGTGAAACTCTCATCGTGCATGGAGAAAGACGAAACGCACCTCTACGAATCATCAGTTGTATGAAGGCACAGAAGTGCTTGAGGAAAGGATGTGTCGCTTTCCTAGCACACGTTGTAGATAAGAAGGCTGTGGAGCCAAAACTCGAAGACATTCCTGTGGTGAAGGAATTTCCTGATGTGTTCCCTGAAGATCTGCCAGGACTACCACCGCAACGACAAGTCGAATTCCACATAGACTTGGTTCCAGGAGCCGCTCCTGTAGCCAAGGCTCCATATCGACTTGCGCCATCCGAAATGCAAGAATTATCTACACAGCTTCAGGAGTTGTTGGATAAAGGATTCATAAGGCCAAGCTTCTCACCCTAGGGAGCTCTAGTTTTATTCGTGAAGAAGAAGGATGGATCACTACGGATGTGTATCGATTACAGGGAACTGAACAAGCTCACGATCAAGAATCGGTACCCGCTACCGAGGATTGATGACTTGTTTGATCAACTGCAAGGATCAAGCTACTATTCCAAGATCGACCTACGATCTGGATACCATCAGCTGAGAATCCAAGATGAAAGCGTGCCAAAGACTGCATTCAGAACGCGCTATGGGCACTACGAATTTCTTGTGATGCCATTTGGATTGACGAACGCGCCAGCGGTCTTTATGGATCTGATGAACCGCGTATGCAAACCATATCTCGATAAATTCATGATCGTATTTATCGATGATATCCTGATTTACTCGCGAACGAAAGAAGAGCACGAGCAACATCTTAGAACCATCTTGGAACTACTGAAGAAAGAGAAGCTTTATGCAAAATTCTCGAAGTGCGAATTCTGGATTCACGAAGTACAATTTCTTGGTCACGTGGTGAATAAGAAGGGCATTCATGTAGACCCGTCCAAGATTGAAGCAATAAAGAATTGGGAAGCTCCTAAGACCCCAACTGAAGTTCGACAATTTTTGGGCTTAGCGGGCTATTATCGGCGATTCATCGAGAATTTCTCAAAGATAGCTCAACCGCTAACGACCCTGACTCAGAAAGACAAGAAGTACGACTGGGGTCACAAACAGGAAGAAGCCTTTCAGCTACTTAAGAACGAGCTCTGCAATGCACCGATACTATCGTTACCCGAAGGCACTGAAGACTTCGTGGTATACTGCGACGCCTCACGACAAGGCTTGGGTTGCGTGCTCATGCAACGCCAAAAAGTCATCGCTTATGCTTCAAGGCAACTGAAGGTTCACGAGAGAAATTATACCACTCACGACCTGGAGCTGGGTGCAGTGGTATTCGCCTTGAAGATTTGGCGACATTATTTATATGGTACTCGATGTACAATCTTCACAGATCACAAAAGCTTACAACACATATTTAATTAGAAGGAATTGAATATGCGCCAGCGACGTTGGGTTGAGCTGCTGAACGATTATGACTGTGAGATTAAGTACCATCCTGGAAAGGCAAACGTTGTAGCGGACGCGTTGAGCCGAAAAGAAAGGGTTAAGACCCTTAGGGTTCGAGCATTGGGAATGACGATTCGAACGAACCTCACTGCACGCATTCGGGATGCACAACAAGAAGCTCTTAAAGGAGAGAACCGTAAAGCTGAATACCTACGGGGTATGCCGAGATACATGGTGCCGAACGAAGAGGGAGCCTTATACTTCAAGAAGCGTATTTGGGTTCCACTCTATGGGTTCCACTCCCGTGTGGAAATGGGAACAAATCTCGATGGACTTCATAACGAAATTACCCAGGACCCCGAGAGGGCACGATATGATATGGGTAATAGTTGATCGATTGACGAAGTCTGCGTATTTCCTACCAATCCGAGAGAAGGATAGCACTGGAAAGCTTGTAGAGATATACTTAAGGGAAATTGTGGCACGTCATGGAGTGCCTATCTCAATCATTTCAGACAGAGATGGACGCTTTGTCTCGAGAATCTGGCAATCATTTCAGGAAGCCTTTGGATCTCAATTAGATCTAAGCACGGCATTCCATCCACAAACAGACGGCCAGAGCGAACGGACTATACAAACGTTAGAAGATAGGCTTCGCGCATGTGTCATGGATCTAGGCGGCAGCTGGGATACTCATCTACCTTTAGTTGAGTTTTCCTACAATAACAGCTATCATACGAGCATAAAAGCCGCGCCGTTCGAAGCTCTGTATGGCCGCAAATGCCGATCGCCCTTATGTTGGGCAGATGCCGGAGATAAACGTATGGTTGGTCCTGAACTTGTACAAGAGACAACCGACAAGATTGCGCAGATCCGAGAGCGCATTAAGGCGGCTCGAGATCGACAAAAGACCTACGCTGATCCGAAAAGAAAATCAGTAGAAGTCAAAGTGGGAGACAAAGTGTTGTTAAAAGTCTCTCCTTGGAAGGGCGTAGTCAGATTTGGAAAGCGCGGAAAGCTAAATCCACGATATATTGGACCATTCAGAATATTGAGGAGAATTGGTACCGTAGCGTACAAATTGGAGTTACCGGAAGAACTTAATGGAGTACATGATACGTTTCATGTATCCAACCTGAAGAAGAGTCCAACACAAGAAAGCGTGATCATCCCGATGGATGAAGTGCATATTGATGAAGCCCTCCGATTTACAGAGCAACCCGTTGAGGTTACCGACTGGAAAGTCAACAAGACCAGGAGGAGCAGTGTGAAGCTTGTCAAAGTACGTTGGAGCTCTAAGCACGGACCCGAGTACACATGGGAACGTGAAGACCAGTTCAAGAAAAAGTATCCCCACCTATTCAAGAAGACTCCAGCGAGAGTGAGTTCAGTCTGAATTTCGGGACGAAATTCTTTTAACGGGGGGAGACTGTGACAACTGGCCCAAACCGGTAATTTCCGTACACATTAATTATTGCTTAATGACTGCAATTAGTGCTTAATTGTCAGCAATATCTGATTACATACTAAACAAGTGAATTCATGCACGTTGTATACTACAAAATATTGCTTTATGCATAAACGAGAGCGTTGCGTCAAAAATACTAGTAAACTCACCGGTAAGACACATTGTGTCAACAGAACTGCAGAAAGTAGTCAGACAATAGAATTGGAGCCTAGGTGTAGGTCCGACAACAAGAATGCATTAAAACCCAAGAGTACATACAAGGGTTTAATACATATGCAATGCGAAAGCAAAATTTAGCACTAAAAAGCACCCGAAACGCACTTTAAGTGCAGAATTTATATAATTCAGCAATAATTCAGCATTTAGACACATGAATATTTTGCAGAAATGTCATTTTATTATCCAGAATATTTCCCTAAGTGTTGGGAATCGGTAGTATTATGAAAAGATACTTATTAGACACTAAAAGGTGCAATTTAGCACTTTAACGAATCGGTATGTAACCGAACAACCGGACTTTACCCGGAACACAAAAATATTGCCAATAACATTTCTTATCTTTTTCTGAGACAGTTAGGGTCCCTGAATACCCTAACCCACGTCATAACGCATGACACACTAGTAACCGGGTTAATCACTTAACTAACTAGATTAACCTAACTACATACTTAACTTTTGGTTGGATTTGAACTAGGAGACCCCCCCCCCCCTTTACGAATTCGGTCCCCAAGGGGACACCTCTTGTCCTTTGTTGATTAGTTTATTCACTTATGCTTAATATCTAGCAAGCATAGTACCCATTGGTTAATGATCATCCTAATTGTCTATAAGATCTACACTTAACACATTATCTCAAACTCAATATCACAACTCTCTCTCCCTCTCCTTAAGCTTACGGCCGAACACCACCCACCATCTATCCATCATTTTCGATTTCCTTCAAGCCATTCCAAGTGACTACAAGTGTCAAGGATCTCACACAAAGGAGCTTGGTGCAATCGGAAGGCGAAGGACCTCACTCTATTGCTTTTATCCACCCTATTTGCGCTTAGATTCTTCCCTAGCCTCGAGCTAGTGGTATGTTGCTTGAATCACCTTCTCGAACTATTTTGAAGTGGTTAAAATGATTTGTAACGGTTAAAACTCGTAAACATACAAGTTGAAGCTTAAAAGTCTACTAAAAACACTAAAAGTGATGGTTAAAAGCTCATATGTTGTGTAAAAGTTGTAGTAATTGATTTGTGTGATTATTTGGACCCGATCTATGTTGTGGTATCTCGGATCGTCATTTAACCCGGGTGGTCATGATCATGGATCATGACATAAGGTTGTTTTGGAAGTAACAAGGGTTAAATGATGAAACTCTACCACACACGAATCATGAACTTGTGTAAAAGCGATTTAACTTGTGAAATAGTGTTTAAAACTAGTAGATCTACGTATCTACAAGCGGTACTTTCAAAGGACCAAGTGTCCAAGAAACCATATTTTCTAAAGCCGGATCTTACATGAAAAAGAATGATTTTAGCAAACACACGAGTGTGTAAACACTTGAGTAACACAAAGTTTCGACAAAATAACTATTTTTGTAAATATTGACAGGAAGTTGTAAAGATGTAACTTCTTTAAAAACGAGACTTTCAAGAAACAAAATTGATCTATACAAAGATCCACTAAAAATATAATGGAAGGATACTACCTACTTTGGAAAAACCACAAGTTCATGTATTTCTGCAATTATATCTATTTTAACTAGCTGCGTGTTGTTTATTGTTGAATGAGGAGTTTGTTGACGATTTAAAAGAAAATAAACACATGTTTTGAAAACATGGGAAACCTCCATTTTTAGGGGAAACTCTGTCAAAATTTTTATAAATTTTGATACTTAGAAAAATATAAGTTTTTGAGAAACTTATTCCCTAAAAATGTGTTTAAAAGTATTACCAAGGTTTCCCTAATTTTTGGTAATAAGAAATGAGGATTTCTTCAAGAATAAAAATGGATATAAGTATGTATATTTTTGAGAGAAAAATATATATTATTTTATCACCAACTTTTGTGCTAAGTGTGTATAGTATGTGTTATACATGCTAGTGTGTTAAGACTTAAAAATACACTAAATACTCATGAGGAGTATAAACATAAAAATACACATACAAAATACAAGATACATAATTCGGGTGCGAAGTGCAAAACACAAAAGACTTATATTTATTTTAGAGGAAATAATATAAGTAAGATACGTAGTTAAAAATATGAAATATTTTTAACACAACAATACAAATACAAAAGAGAGTGACTGTACTTGTGCGATACAAGTCTAGTG
Source organism: Helianthus tuberosus (assembly GCA_030545235.1). NCBI lineage: Eukaryota > Viridiplantae > Streptophyta > Magnoliopsida > Asterales > Asteraceae > Helianthus > Helianthus tuberosus. The sequence goes on along the minus strand of CM060396.1, from coordinate 153,345,693 downwards.
ACTAACGTTAAGAAAACGCGTATAGGTTACGACGTTAATTAAGCAAATCCGGTGAAGTTTACGACGCACAGGAACGCAAAGTTGTGAGTTCATGCTCCCCCTTTTCTTTTAACTGTTTTCAGTTTTATACCTTCGGGGGTGAAATACATGTTACAAATATTACAATGTTTACAAATGGTATGATGGATACAAGAATGATACGAGAAATCGTGTCACGAATAGGGTACCATAAGCACCATTAATCGTGTACATACTTAGACCGCAGAACAAAAGGTTAGATCTAATGGGTTTCCGGGCAGCCCCACTCTTGGCCACTCTTTTACCAAGCAGTGTTTTTGTGTCTCAGTCGTGAATCGACTACAGAAAAATGCCTATGGTTTGGTGACTTCCTATGTCGTGTCACATGTTAATGGCTTTGCAACCCATTAACACTTGATACATACAGAAATATTTGATTTATACATGAGTACGTGGTGTACACAAAAGACTTGATTTATACAAAATACAAATTATGTTTTCATACAAAGTATACAAACATGAAATACAAAAATTGCATGAATTCACACCAACTTTATGTTGACGTTTTTCCAAAACTCACATGTATTTCAGGTAACTAGGATGGATGTGCGCGTGGTCTTACTCATGCTCGTGGATGTCGCTCTGTTTATCTTTAAATAAAGTTGTGACTTTTAAGACAATATGTTATCTCGTGTTGTAAACACTTGACATATGTTTTCAGTAATGTAATATTTGAAGATATTTTTGAGCATGTAGTATGTTTACTCTTCGTATGCAATGAGAACCTTTCATGATCACACCTCGTGCTTCCGCCGCAGAAAGGGGTGTGACAGATTGGTATCAGAGCTGCGATTGTAGTGAACCAGGATTCCTTCTCGAGTCTAGTCTACAATCTCTAGGATCCTTTCACGAAAACAATCTCTAGGTACCACCGTAGTTTACGGTGTTCGTTGTACTAGTTTTTCTTATTTTATTTGCAGTTTTGCTGATTCTTTTCATGTGTTGAAACAGCTTATTTTCACATAAAGTTGTTAAGTGACTAAGCTAATTACCCATATCCATATTTTACTTATGATAATACCCGACTATTCTCACAAGGGAATGACTACGGAATAGCCTACAAGCTTGTTTTGACCCGTTTAAGTGCTGAATTAAGCACCATTCAGGGCATGCAAGAAACCATGTTTATCACTTGTTTAAGATACTAGTCATATTCGTGACTTATTGGTAATCTTGATTATCATGTTCAAAATGTCTACATAAAACTAACAATTAGGCATAATGTAACGAAACGATAAATTCCGTACCTTTAGAGTACGCCTTTCCCCCGTGAATTCCCTCCGGCTTGTCCGCTTGATGATCCGGACTCTTTGCCTAGAAAATTCAGTTTACAGCTTGTTTAGAATTCTTTTCATGACCATAATCACATCATTGTGAAACATGATCAAATCTGCGTTTTCATCCTATTTTTATCATTTAAATCCTCACTTAGGCATTTCAACAAACACCTAACGGGTCAGATTCTTCTATAATTATTACCAAGTTCATGATTTGTAATTAATATCTAATTTCACTAAATTAGTAAATTTCACATACATCTTGACATCTATATTTCTGGATTTACTTTACCAATTCAGATTTCACTATAACAATAGTCATAATTCTAGTATTCATCAAGTTTCCTTCAAGCTCATTAGTCTCCTAACATGTAAACCCCAAACCATACAAACATGATGCAAAGTTTTCACAAGGAATCACCTAGGGTTTGACTCTAGACATCATATTAATTCAACATTCATTCATGCATGGCATATCTAGGCTAAATTTCAGTTTTTCACAATTAACCTAGAATTCATGATGGATCAAAGTACCAAGATTTTACATACCTTTTGATCCTTACGACGAGGTGATTACTAATTTGTGTTTAGAATTCGATTTGGGACGGATTTGAGGCTTCAATTTTGCAGATTTTAGTGTGAAGCTAGGGTTTGGAGAATACCCTGGTCGCCCCCCTTCCTCTTGTTCGACCAGACACACCCAAAATGGTGTGTTTGGTGAGTTTTGTTACAAATCAGCATTTAACTTTCATTCTTTAGCAAGTTTAGTCCCTCACTTATCATCTAGCTTTAAGTACTAGTGTTTTTAACCTAGTGTTAGTTATTTCTAGGCTTGTAATTTTAACTAGGTTAAAATTTCTAGATGGTCAATTCTTGTTTATGAAATCCTTAAATTTCTAATATAAAGATTTATATTTTCGGGGTGTTACAAGTCCACCCCCCTTAAAAAGGGTTTCGTCCCCGAAACCGAATTACGTACCAAATAAAGTAGGGTAAAGCCGTCGCATCTCCTCTTCGGACTCTCACGTAGTGTCCGAACCCTTCCTATGCTCCTATTTGACTTTGACTTGGTCAATTTGTTTATTTCGTAAATGTTTGACCTTTCGGTCTAAAATCTCCACCGGTCTCACCGCATAATTCAGACTATTATCCACTTCGATATCATCGTAATGGATATAGGCCGTTTCGTCTGCTAGGCACTTTCTTAATTGTGACACGTGGAACGTGCCATGGATTCCACTTAGTTCCTCCGGTAGCTCAAGATGGTAAGCTACCTTACCAACTCTTCCGATAATTTTAAATGGCCCAATAAACCTCGGGCTTAGCTTCCCCTTTTTTCTGAATCTAATAACGCCCTTCCATGGGGAAACCTTTAGCATGACCATGTCACCAACCTGGAATTCGATTGGCCTATTCCTTTTATCAGCATATGCCTTTTGCCTGTCTTGAGCTGCTTTCAAGTGTGCCCGAACTATTTCAATCTTTTCATTCGTGGCTCGTACTATATCTTGGTGGGCGAGTTCACGTGGACCCACTTCACCCCAACATACCGGGGTTCGACACTTCCTACCATAAAGCATTTCGTACGGTGCCATCTTAATACTAGATTGGTAGCTGTTATTATACGAAAACTCGACCAACGGTAGATGAACATCCCAACTGCCTCCAAAGTCGATTATACACGCCCGTAGCATGTCCCCTAATGTTTGTATCATTCTTTCACTCTGCCCATCCGTTTGGGGATGGTACGCAGTGCTAATGAACAATTTGGTTCCCATTTGCTCTTGGAAATCTCGCCAGAAATTCGAAGTAAACCGGGTATCCCTATCAGACACGATGGATACCGGCACTCCATGACGTGCTATTATTTCATTAGTGTAAACTTCTGACATCTTTTCTGACGTGTAAGTCTCACGAATCGGAATGAAGTGAGCACTTTTCGTCAATCTATCCACCACTACCCATATGGCATCGAAACCACGATTCGTCTTAGGCAACTTGATTAATAGGTCCATTGTAATATGTTCCCATTTCCAAACCGGAATTTCTAACGGTTGGAGTTTGCCGTATGGTTTCTGGTGCTCCGCCTTGACTTGTAAACATGTCAAGCATTTTTTCCACATACTTCGCCACATCCCTCTTCATTCCGGGCCACCAATAATTTTGTTTCAAATCATTGTACATCTTGGTCGCACCCGGATGAATTGAATAACGGGATTTATGAGCCTCATTAAGTAGAAGCGCCTTCACTCCACAAGTATGTGGGACACATATCCTTCCGGATCGAGTCTTCAACCCGTTATTTCCATCCGACAAATCTTTTAATTGACCAATTATCCTTTCTTTCTTCCAATTCTCTTCTTTCATTGCTTCAAATTGCGCCTCTCGAATACGTTCCAGTATACCTGAGGTCACCACGAGTTGCATCGATCTTACTCGTATCGGGACATAGTCCGCTTTTCTGCTTAGAGCATCCGCCACCACATTAGCCTTTCCGGGGTGGTAATGTATTTCACAATCGAAGTCTTTCACCGTTTCTAGCCATCGTCTTTGTCGCATATTTAACTCCTTCTGATCGAAGAAGTATTTTATGTGACAACTGGCCCAAACCGGTAATTTCCGTACACATTAATTATTGCTTAATGACTGCAATTATGCGCTTAATTGTCAGCAATATCTGACTTCATACTAAATAAGTGAATTCATGCACGTTGTATACTACAAAATATTGCTTTATGCATAAACGAGAGCGTTGCGTCAAAAATACTAAGTAAACTCACCGGTAAGACACTATGTGTCAACGGAACTGCAGAAAGCAGTCAGACAATGAAAATTGGAGCCTAGGTGTAGGTCCGACAGCAAGAATGCATTAAAACCCAAGAGTACATACAAGGGTTTAATATATATGCAATACGAAAGCAAAAATAAGCACTAAAAAGCACCCGAAACGCACTTTAAGTGCAGAATTTATACAATTCAGCAATAATTCAGCATTTAGACATATGAATATTATGCAGAAATGTCGTTTTATTATTCAGAATATTTCCCTAAGTGTTGGGAATCGATAGTATTATAAAAAGATACTTATTAGACACTAAAAGGTGCAATTTAGCACTTTAACGAATCGGTATGTAACCGAACAACCGGACTTTACCCGGAACAGAAACATATTGCCAATAACATTACTTATCTTTTTCTGAGCCAGTTAGGGTCCCTGAATACCCTAACACCCAATGTAACGCATGACACACCACTAACCAGGTTAAGCACTTAACTAACTTACTTAACCTAACTAATATCCAACTAATTAGTTGGAATCGGACCAAGACCCCCCCCCCCTTAACCAAACCGTCCCTATGAGGGGGACACACTTTGTACAATTTGATTATAATATTACTTGTGCCTAAAATCTAGTAGACATATGGACCTATGGTTAATACACACACTAATTATCTATAAGTTCATGTATTAGCCCACCATAACATGATCATCACACAACACCACAACACACACTTCTCTCCCTCTCTTCTAGCTTACGGCCGAACACACCCACCCCCCATCCATCCATTTTCGATTTCTATCTTGCAAGTTCCAAGCTCTACAAGTGTTAAGGATCTCGTATAAGGAAGCTTGGTGCAATCGGAAGGCGAAGGACCTCATTCTCTTGCTTTTATCCACCCTATTTGCGCTTAGACTCTTCCCTAGCCTCGAGCTAGTGGTATGTTACTTGAATCACCTTCTCGAACTATTTTAAAGTGGTTAATACGATTTGTAACGGTTAAAACTCGTAATCTTACAAGATGAAGCATAAAAGTCTACTTAAAACACTAAAATGGTGGTTAAAAGCACATATGTTGTGTAAATCATGTAGTATTTGATTTGTGTGATTATTTGGACCCGATCTATGTTGTGGTAGCTCGGATCATCATTTAACCCGGTTTAGTCATGATCTTGGATTATGACATAAAGCTTGTTTAAGTATAACAAGGGTTAGAAGATGAAACTCTACCACACACGAATCATGAACTTGTGTAAAAGCGATTTAACTTGTGAAATAGTGTTTAAAACTAGTAGATCTACGTATCTACAAGCGGTATTTTCAAAGGACCGAGTGTCCAAGAAATCATATTTTCTAAAGCCGGATCTTACATGAAAAAGAATGATTTTAGCAAACACACGAGTGTGTAAACACTTGAGTAACACAAAGTTTCGACAAAATAACTATTTTTGTAAATATTGACAGGAAGTTGTAAAGATGTAACTTCTTTAAAAACGAGACTTTCAAGAAACAAAGTTGATCTATACAAAGATCCACTAAAAAAATAATGGAAAGATACTACCTATTTTGGAAAAACCACAAGTTCATGTATTTCTGCGATTATAACTATTTTAACTAGTTGCATATTGTTTATTGATGAATGAGGAAATTGTTAACGATTTAAAAGAAAATAAACACATGTTTTGAAAACATGGGAAACCTCCATTTTTAGGGGAAACTCTGTCAAAATTTTTATAAAATTTGACACTTAGAAAAATATAAGTTTTTGAGAAACTTATTTCCTAAAAATGTGATTAAAAGTATTACCAAGGTTTCCCTAATTTTTGGTAATAAGAAATGAGGATTTCTTCAAGAATAAAATGGATATAAGTATGTATATTTTTGAGAAAAAAATATATATTATTTTATCACCAACTTTTGTGCTAAGTGTGTATAGTATGTGTTATACGTACTAGTGTATTAAGACTTAAAAATACACTAAATACTCATGAGGAGTATAAACATAAAAATACACATACAATATACAAGATACATAATTCGGGTGCAAAGTGCAAAATACAAAAAAGCTTATAATTATTTTTGAGAAAATAATATAAGTAAGATACGTAGTTAAAAATATAGAATATTTTTAACACAACAATACAAATACAAAAGAGAGTGACTGTACTTGTGCGATACAAGTCTAGTGACTAACGTTAAGAAAACGCGTATAGGTTACGACGTTAAGTAAGCAAATCCGGTGAAGTTTACGACGCACAGGAACGCAAAGTTGTGAGTTCATGCTCCCCCTTTTCTCTTAACTGTTTTCAGTTTTATAACTTCGGGGGTGAAATACATGTTACAAATATTACAATGTTTACAAATGGTATGATGGATACAAGAATGATACGAGAAATCGTGTCACGAATAGGGTACCATAAGCACCATTAATCGTGTACATACTTAGACCGCAGGACAAAAGGTTAGATCTAATGGGTTCCGGGCAGCCCCACTCTTGGCCACTCTTTTACCAAGCAGTGTTTTTGTGTCTCAGTCGTAAATCGACTACAGAAAAATGCCTATGGTTTGGTGACTTCCTATGTCGTGTCACATGTTAATGGCTTTGCAACCCATTAACACTTGATACATACAGAAATATTTGATTCATACATGAGTACGTGGTGTACACAAAAGACTTGATTCATACAAAATACAAATTATGTTTTCATACAAAGTATACAAACGTGAAATACAAAAATTGCATGAATTCACACCAACTTTATGTTGACGTTTTTCCAAAACTCACATGTATTTCAGGTAACTAGATTGGATGTGCGCGTGGTCTTACTCATGCTCGTGGATGTCGCTTTGTCTATCTTTAAATAAAGTTGTGACTTTTAAGACAATATGTTATCTCGTGTTGTAAACACTTGACATATGTTTTCAGTAATGTAATATTTGAAGATATTTTTGAGCATGTAGTATGTTTACTCTTCGTATGCAATGAGAACCTTTCATGATCACACCTTGTGCTTCCGCCGCAGAAAGGGGTGTGACATTTTAAGCTCTTGTGATCGGTGAATATGGTGCACTTTACCCCATATAAGTAATTCCTCCATATTTTTAAGGCAAATACCACCGCAGCCAACTCAAGATCATGCATAGGATATTTCTTCTCGTGTATCTTCAATTGTCTCGAGGCATAAGCTATCACCTTGCCCCGTTGCATCAAAACGCATTCGAGCCCCGATAGTGAAGCATCCGAATAAACCACCATATCTTCTACTCCGTCCAGTAATGTCAATACCGGAGCTTGAGTTAACTTTTCTTTTAGCGTTTGAAACGCTTTTTCTTGATCAACACCCCAAATGAACTTTTCTTTCTTTCGGGTTAGCTTTGTTAGCGGTGACGCAATCTTGGAGAAATCTTGAATGAATCTCCTATAGTATCCCGCAAGTCCCAAAAAGCTTCTAATTTCTGAAGGGTTCTTCGGGGAATTCCATTTTGACACTGCCTCGATCTTTGACGGATCCACCAATACTCCGTCAGCACTTATGATGTGGCCAAGAAATTGTACCTCTCATAACCAAAAGGCACACTTAGAGAATTTCGCATACAACCTTTCTCGTCTAAGCATCTCTAACACCTCTTGTAAGTGGTGTGCATGTTCAGCTTCACTTTTCGAATACACCAAAATGTCATCGATAAACACGATGACTGACTTATCCAACATCGGCTTACAAACCCGGTTCATGAGGTCCATGAAAGCCGCGGGTGCATTTGTTAGCCCAAATGACATCACGAGAAATTCGAAATGTCCGTATCTTGTGCGGAAAGCCTTCTTCGGTACATCTTCTTCTTTGACCTTTAGTTGGTGATACCCAGATCTAAGCTCAATTTTTGAAAACCAGTTCGCACCTTGTAATTGGTCGAATAAATCATCTATCCTCGGAAGCGGGTATCGGTTCTTTACCGTGAGTTTGTTTAACTCCCGGTAATCGATACACATGCGCATGCTCCCGTCTTTCTTTCTCACGAACAATACTGGTGCGCCCCAAGGAGACACACTCGGCCTTATGAATCCCTTGTCAAGCAGGTCTTGAATTTGGGACATCAGCTCTTGTAATTCCGACGGTGCGAGTCGGTACGGGGCTTTTGCTACGGGTTTCGCGCCCGGAATCAATTCGATCCCGAACTCTACTTCCCGTTCAGGCGGTATCCCCGGTAAATCCTCCGGAAACACATCTTCATAATCTCGTACTACCGGTACCTCTCCAATCTTTCGTGATTCTTTTTCGGGCTCATTAGCGTATATCATGAATGCCTTGCATCCTCACTTCATAAGCTTGTGAGCTTTCAACATTGAGCACACTATAGGGTTGCCTCCTTTTTCGCCATAAATGGTGACGTGTTTCCCGCTCGGAGATGTTAGTTTTATCTCTTTACGAAAACACACGACCTTTGCATGGTGTTGAGATAGCCAATCCATCCCAACGACTACTTGAAATTCTCCCATTGACATCGGGATTAGATTTATCAAATATTCTTCGTTGTCAATGCACAGTTTACAGTTTTCACATACATCACAAACAATAAAGCTCTTGTTATTACCTATCTCTACTTCTAAGGGCACAGGTAATTTTGTTAGAACAAATGAAGGATGTCGAATAAATCCATATGAAACAAAGGATTTATTCGCACCCGTATCAAATAACACGCGTGCAGGAATTGAATTTACAGCAAATATACCTGAGACCACGTCAGGTTCAACCTTCGCTTCTGCGGCGGTCAGTTGAAAAGATCTTACCTTTGCTTTTGGGGCTTCACCTTTCGGGTCCTGCCCATCCTTCTTTCCAACCAGTTCCGGGCATTTCGACTTTTTATGACCCGTTCGATAACAATTGTAGCAAACCGTCACTTTCTCCGGGCACGATATAGCCATATGTCCCGTTTTTCGGCATATGGGACAAGGCTTATCCTTGTAACGGCATTCGCCTTTATGACCCTTTCCGCAGATTCTGCAACTTGGCGACCCGCCTTTCGTATCAGATTTCTTTACGGTTTCATTTGTTCGTGCCTTCTTAGCAGGGCTTGGGTTTACATCTTGTGCTTTCCGTTCACCCCGTTCAATGCTCTTTTTCAGTTCAATCTCCCTTTCCCGAGCAGCATTTATGATCTCGGTAAGGGTCTCGTATTTTGAAGGGGTGATAAATTACCTATACTCAGCACTCAACATGTTATGGTAGTAGTATATCTTTTGTTCTTCATTTGTCACTAGATCATTGCAAAATTTCATCTTATCCATAAACGTTGCCGTAATCTTGTCTATGGTCTCACCCTTGTGCCTAAGTTGCATGAACTCCTCCTTGATTTTATTCATAACCGCCTTGGGGCTATGATGTTTAAGAAATGGCGTCTTGAATTCTTCCCATGTCATGACCTTAGCAGCTTCAATACCGATCTCTCTCTTTTTGTTATCCCACCAATCTTTCGCTTGACTCCTTAGTTGACCCGTACCATAGGCTACGTAGTCGTCTTCTTCACAATGGGTCCTCTCGAATACCCCTTCGATATCACTTAGCCATCGTTGGCACACTATTGGATCAACCTCCCCATTATATATTGGTGGTTTACAGGCCATGAATTCCTTGTATGAACAAGGCTTTCGTCCTCCTTGCTTTTCCTTTGATAAATTTGAATCATCTTCCAATTTCTTGATTCTCTCTTCTACTATTGATAAAACCGTGTTTTGAATTTTATCAATAAAGCCCGACAAACTGTTTTCGATCGCCTTTCCAACCTCTTCGGCAATCACTTCCCTCATTTGTTCGGTGACTCTTGGCACCGCATTATCATTACCTCCATCTGCCATCTCTATTTCTGAAATGTTTACATAGGTTGTTAAACATTCCATTTATAACACATGCTTTACTTGTTTTGATTCAATCAAGTTCATAACTTGATTTAACCGTTCTTGTTTTGATTCAATCAAGTTCATAACTTGATTTAATCGTTCTTGTTTTGATTCAATAAAGTTCATAACTTGATTTAATCGTTCATGTCCCCTTTTCTTTTAAACGCTTTTCAGTTTTTTAAACTATCAGGGGAGATATATGTTACAGTGGTATGATAACACACTTAGATCATGTGCGCATAGGGTGGAACTTAAGCACCATTAATCACATACATACCGAGGAATGAAGGGGGTAGATCTATTGGGTTTTGGCGACCCCCACTCTTGGTCCGTGAGACATGTTGGAGTGCTTTTGTGTCTCATTCGAGGGTAATCCACACAAAAATCATCAAGGGTTGGATTGCTTCCTATGCGGGCACACATATTAATGTCCTTAAAAAACATTAATGATCAACAATTTCGTAGAGGCTATACATACCAATTTTTTTATACTAGAACTTTTCAAATGTTTTTAAGATTCATTTGATACAAAAACATTGCATGTTACGATTTCAAGAATTCAAGATGGTCAAGAATGCAATGTCATCCTATTTTGAAGGGTTTGTGTAAGACCCAGTTTATAATACTAGATTTAATAACATAAGACCTTGCATTTCATGCCAAAATTTGGAATTTACAAAAATAACTTTTGAGATTTGAAAGTTTATCTAGTTACAACATTCATGTATTGATCCTACAAAACCATATTCAAGACAGAAACTACAATTGTTTACATAGTTTTAAAACAAAAGATCAAGTGCGGAAGCGTTGGTTTGAGTGTTCGGTTCGGATACTTATGCTTGATCATCATCCTTCTACTTGAATACCTGAAAAACTGAACATTTTAGACAAATATTAGTATTATGATTCTTGGAATTTACATGTTCAAAACCAGGTCCGAAAACGTATTCAAGAAAATCAAATTTTAAAAATTAATTAAAATCACATCAAACTACCGTAACTTACGGTGACACCGTAAGTTACGGTGGCTTATGAACAATTGAAGCCTACCGTAACTCAGTAGAAACCCATCGTAGCAAATTACTGGCCACCGACCACCGTAATTTACGGTGTTCGCTGTACTAGTTTTTCTTATTTTATTTGCAGTTTTGCTGATTCTTTTCATGTGTTGAAACAGCTTATTTTCACATAAAGTTGTTAAGTGACTAAGCTAATTACCCATATCCATATTTTACTTATGATAATACCCGACTATTCTCACAAGGGAATGACTACGGAATAGCCTACAAGCTTGTTTTGACCCGTTTAAGTGCTGAATTAAGCACCATTCAGGGCATGCAAGAAACCATGTTTATCACTTGTTTAAGATACTAGTCATATTCGTGACTTATTGGTAATCTTGATTATCATGTTCAAAATGTCTACATAAAACTAACAATTAGGCATAATGTAACGAAACGATAAATTCCGTACCTTTAGAGCACGCCTTTCCCCCGTGAATTCCCTCCGGCTTGTCCGCTTGATGATCCGGACTCTTTGCCTAGAAAATTCAGTTTACAGCTTGTTTAGAATTCTTTTCATGACCATAATCACATCATTGTGAAACATGATCAAATCTGCGTTTTCATCCTATTTTTATCATTTAAATCCTCACTTAGGCATTTCAACAAACACCTAACGGGTCAGATTCTTCTATAATTATTACCAAGTTCATGATTTGTAATTAATATCTAATTTCACTAAATTAGTAAATTTCACATACATCTTGACATCTATATTTCTGGATTTACTTTACCAATTCAGATTTCACTATAACAATAGTCATAATTCTAGTATTCATCAAGTTTCCTTCAAGCTCATTAGTCTCCTAACATGTAAACCCCAAACCCTACAAACATGATGCAAAGTTTTCACAAGGAATCACCTAGGGTTTGACTCTAGACATCATATTAATTCAACATTCATTCATGCATGGCATATCTAGGCTAAATTTCAGTTTTTCACAATTAACCTAGAATTCATGATGGATCAAAGTACCAAGATTTTACATACCTTTTGATCCTTACGACGAGGTGATTACTAATTTGTGTTTAGAATTCGATTTGGGACGGATTTGAGGCTTCAATTTTGCAGATTTTAGTGTGAAGCTAGGGTTTGGAGAATACCCTGGTCGCCCCCTTCCTCTTGTTCGACCAGACACACCCAAAATGGTGTGTTTGGTGAGTTTTGTTACAAATCAGCATTTAACTTTCATTCTTTAGCAAGTTTAGTCCCTCACTTATCATCTAGCTTTAAGTACTAGTGTTTTTAACCTAGTGTTAGTTATTTCTAGGCTTGTAATTTTAACTAGGTTAAAATTTCTAGATGGTCAATTCTTGTTTATGAAATCTTTAAATTTCTAATATAAAGATTTATATTTTCGGGGTGTTACAGTTTGATTCATATATCTCGCCCTCGAGCGAGACATAGAATGCAAAGCCTTGTTGGCTTAAAACTATATTTTTATAACAAGTCTTTTGGGAAACAATATAACCTTGTCATGTCTTTTATCGAGAGCTTGTGAGTTGTAAATTTCTTTTATATCAATGCAATGGATAACATCTTATGTATTTTATTCATTAGTTTGTTTACTTACACAGTATGCAATAAGAACTACACACCTTCATTTCCGCCTATGAGCGGGTGTGACATGAAGTGTGTGTATTATATTATATATAATTTCTTTTTGTATTATAATATTTGTTAGGATCTTTTTATTCATCTATGTAAATGTTGAAGAAAAATGATAAAGAATCTGATCATTCTGATCAGATGTAATGTTGAACAAGTCAATAGGTCAAAACTAAGGAAGATACTAGACAAAGGACAAGTAAAGAAAGATCACAGTTTTTCGAATAGAATGAAGAAGGCCGGATTAGAAGGTTCTAATCAATCTGATTGTAATCTGATGATTAACATCAGATCTGATCAGAACAAGTCATCAGAAATGATGACTAGACACATCAGAAGTTTGATGATGAATCATCAGAATTCTGATGTCATCACTTGCCATACCTGAGAAGGTATGCGCAACTTCCATGATGACAGTAGAATGATATATTCAATGAATATGGCAAAAGAAAATTTTTTCATAGGTCAAGTGTATGAATAAACAAATATTTAGTCATACCAAATATCTATAATATATTAAAAAGGATAAGTGATGTACAAAAATGTAATTTTGACATATGTACAAGTTTTGATACAATATGTACAAATAAGTCAAGCAGATAGAATAGGAAATTGAACAGTTTTTTAAGACGCTCCTGGGGGTAAACTCGACAAACCCTCCTCCTGCATTTAAGATCCAGAATCCCAACTATCAAATGAAACGGCTGATTGAATATCCCATTATCAATTGAAATCAGTAGATCACAACTCGAACCAGGCAAATTAGATCTGTTAGGTTTCCCCTCTCTGTTCCGATGAAGATGGTGGTGCCAGGAAGAGGATTGCGGCTATATTACGAGTATCATCTCTATCACAAAACCGAGGATCAATGAAATCAGCCACAAAGTTCCTGCTCGATTTCTCAATGATCAATTCCGCTCTTCTCTTCTGCTGATGATTTAAGGTTCCACACCATTTCTTTATACGAATTTGTTGGTTAATTTCGCATAAAGTTATTATTTTTTTTTGGGGTAGGTTTTGTTTGTTTTGTTTGTATTTCAAGATATGGTGAACAATAGGGCTAAATCCCCCATCCTACATGCTTTATTTCTCCAGTAATCTAGCTGTTCGATTCATGAAGAGCTTGGACTACGAGAGAAAGATGTAAGTGATTATTTGATGTTCATCTGGTTATGATTTGTATGGATCATTTTCTGTACTAATTGCATGTGTGTGGGTAGGTTAAGATCAGGATGTTGGTGTTGAGCCCTAAATTAGTTCATAATTTTTCGAACAACCAACACCAGTGTCGTGATTCCAGCAACCGGCCCTGTCTTCGCGTTGCGGAACCAGTTAGACAGCTTATGGATGCAGTAAGTTGTTTTAATTTTTTCATCAGATTTGCCATGTGTTAAATACACATTTTCCAAGCATAAAAAATTAAATCGAATTATTAAAATCCATTCCTGGTGTTAGGGTTGGTGTTGGTCAGGCCTTGGAATTTATGTTGGTGTCGGAATTGGAGTTGGTCTTCTTGTTCGTACATATCAATCTACCACCAGAAATTTTTGAAGACGGCTTTTGTAAGTTTCTTTTATACTTGTTTGCAGTTTGATATGTTAAATTCAAATAGGTGCAGTGCGAGAATCATACCGAAGATATAGTGACTACAAATTGTTTGTGTATACACAGGTGTGGTGTTGAAATAGGAGAAAATTACTTATACACAGCCTACAGGTCATCCTCATTTTGAAGAATCTCCAGTAAACTTGAATTTTTGTTATTATTGTTGATTATACGTTTATATGATAATCTATTATAGTGGATGATTTGATTGTTAGTGTCTTAAATCCAATGTTTTAAGACACTAGAAGGTTAATTAGGGGATTTCAGCCTAAATATTGAATGCTTCCATTTCTAATGATTCATGTTCTGGTTCCTCATCGGCCATTATGAAAGAAAACCATAAGACAAATCCTACCTTCATCGGCCGTGAAACCATCCATCATCTATCCGACCACTTTTTCTGATTCCGATGGCTCTGCGTATCGCCAAACGCCTCCTCCGCACCTGCGCCACAACTCCTGCCGTCGCGCTTTTGTCAGCCGTTGATCGGAGCTTTTCCTCCACCTCTTCCGATCTGATTCGCGCCACTCTCTTTCCCTGCGATGGCATCGGTCCAGAGATCGTTGAATCCGTCAAACAGGTTCGACTTTTTTTTTGCGGTTTGATTTTTTTGGTCTCCATCTCTTCTACTTTCTCTTATTACTTTACGGCGGTGAATGTCGATGCCGGGATTGGTAAGAGGAAATCTGGATTCATATTCGGATCTTTTACATCTATCCCTACCGGATTTTTGATATACTGTATTGTTGGATCTGTGCAGAGTAAAATATGGGTATGATATTTTTGATATTATGTAGATCTATGTGTATTTAGGGTGGGAAATATTAGTATATTACTGTATAGAGTTGTTTAATTGAATGAAAAGATGATTTATTAATTGATTATGTAATTGATATTGTATCACCAGCTTCTGTGTGTTTTGTGGTTACTTGAAGATTAAGATTAGTCTTTGCTATGCATTTGTTTATAAATCTTGCAATATATGAGAAGAATATTGTAGATCTTGCAAAATAATAACATTTAGGCTTTTAATCACACATAGTTAGTGAAAACTGAAAGTTTTATAATAGAAAGCTTTTAAGCTTGAAAGTAAGAATGGTAAGAGTGAAGAGGGACGATAAACGAATTGGCGGACAAATTGAATTTAAGAAAGAGATTTACACTAGGATATGACAATAATTATTTAATGCAATGATGTTCTTATGTTTGATGAATCATTTATATATGGTTTTGATCTTGTGCTGTTTTTTGGGACCGAATATTATGCTGTTTTTCCTACTTGAAATAATGAGCTTAGCTTTTTTCAGATACATGGTTTGATTATATTATTACTTTAGATAATGGGTAGTCAAATTCCCAACGGCATTGATCGATCAAGAACTTACTGGACTCCAACGATGGAGCGCTATTTTGTAGACCTGATGTTGGATCATATGCAAAAAGGCAACAGGGTTGCGCATACATTTAACAAACAAGCTTGGAACGATATGCTTGCTGTCTTTAACGCAAAATTTAGATCACAATATGACAAGGATGTACTGAAAAGTCGCTATACAAACCTGTGGAAGCAGTTTAACGATATCAAAAGTATGCTTGGCCAAGTTGGATTTTCGTGGGATGGACGCTCGAAATATGGTGGTTGCAGATGACTATGTTTGGGATGCTTGCATCAAGGTATGAACTATGAACTAATTTATTTCAATATTCCAACTTTTTAATATTATAGATAGTTATTATGGCAACTTTTTACAGGCGCATCCAGACCCCCTCCGAGTTTTCGTTTAAGCTCCACCACTGATTATAAGGTCAGTTTGAATTCTGAATGTTCAGATACATAGTCACATAGGAGGACTGACAAAGTGATTACATTTTTTTGAACAGCAGCAACTTGAATAAAAACCAAGAAAAACTCCAGCGAAGAGCTGGATACAAAAGAAAGCGTTAAAACGACAACTGAAAAGCAAAACAAAACAGACAAAACATTAAATGAAACTATTGATCGGACCCGAGATCCACATCTCCCACCTGCAAACATCGATCTTTGCCCTATTCTTGATCCAACTGAAGAGAGTTGACACGATCTCCTCAAATACAGATTCAACCGAACGCTTAAGACCTTTGAAAATTCTCGCATTTCTTTCTTTCCATAAATACCACAAGGTACTAACTGCAATTTTTTGAAACTTGTTTCCTTTTTCATATTAAAAGGTGATTACATAGTATGCTTGGCCAAGTTGGATTTTCATGGGATGACGCTCGAAATATGGTGGTTGCAGATGACTTATTAGGGCCAAGATCTAATGAATACAGATGATTCAGGTTACGGGTTTTCTGTTAACGATCCTCGAGAACTGATGTTTCATGACTACGCGTATCGGAAATATCTCTTTGGTAACTTTGGCAGACAACCGAGCCCGGATTCGGTGCTCGAACCATCTTTTAACACCGAAAGCTGTAACTCTGCAGACACTGCCGATACCTGCAAGCAAGATTCAACTTCGGTTCTAGCCCGAGAGCTAACCCCTCCAAAATTTTCAACAACCCCGAGCCCGATGGATGTCGATACCGATCGACTAGACTCGGCTTCTTCCATCACAATGGTTACCAAATGGGAACCTGAGTACCTAACCGAAGTGCTTGCAAATATCGAAACAATGTTCGTCGACTTCACCATAGGGAAGACTCGAAAGATCGTGAACCCACGTGTGTTTGACCGGTTAGAGTTCGGTAGACCCAACGAAGAAACGGCTAAGTTAAGACGCGAGCTTGTGTTCAATTGTGTGAGTGAATGTATGGAGACGCGGTGCAGGGTGTGGGCTAAAGGATTAGCAACAGTTAGAAAACCGGAGCGGTTAGCTCAAGAAGTGTACCGAGAGATTGCAGGGTCGGAAGATATGAAAGATAGTATGGTTGATGAGCTCGTTGATAAGGATATGAGCGGTTGTAGTTACAAAAATATACAACTTCTATATGATTTTTTCATCATTTTAAGGTTTAAGGTTTGAGTTATGTCAACAAAGGAGGCTCTTGAATGGCTCGATGACAACTTTTTATGACAATCTTAATGATGGGAAGAGGAAACAGATCGACCATGATCGGTCGTATCTTTTTATTATTATTATTATAATTTTTTAAATAGTTAACTAAGTTTATGTTTTACATGATATGCAGGCCCTAACAATCAACGTAGTGGAGAAGTTGCTATCAAGCTGGTATGGTCTTTTTTAAAAGGATTTTGAAGTTTCCAATTCTCTTATTAATTTATTGATATACTGATCAAACCACTTTTTTGGGCAAATAAAGCATTACCATTGTGAAAGATCCAAACACTAGATAGTATATCTAGAAATCTAAATGCAAAAAAAAAAAACCCTTCTGATGGACACCAGCATCTCCATAACTATAATTCTCATTAGTGAGTTATTTTCTTAATAGAATGCTTAGTTTTATGATGGAACATATCAACTTTTCGGAGGCGTTTTAGCGTTTGGATGTGCTTTAAGAGAGTGATTATGTCATTTAATTAATCATAACCGGAAAATCAATTGCAGTAACTCTGTTATAAGATAGAGTGTTTTGACCTTTGTTGATTTTTTTTTTTTGGATTTCAACTTACTGATATACTGATTATAATATTTGATAGGAGAGTTTTTCAACAAGATTTTGATTCTACAATTGCTTATATCAACCATGAACGAAAACAAAGATCAGAGGTAAATCTACTCTAAATATGATGTTGCTTTCAATATAGATCAGTATGAATGGGTTGATTTAGGATGTGTTTGATTCTTAACGGGACAAGCGAAACTGGGTCAAAAGTCGTTTCCCCAAATTTTGTGGTTTCTTGATATGATTGTTTTTTGTTTTATCATGTTCTTGGGGGGATCTCAGGTACAGAAAGAAAGAAGCTTGATTCGCAATGGCGCCGCTTATAAACATGTTCCCTTTTGTTGCTAATCATTTGAAGCGAATGATAACCAAGCTTAATGCAAACGAAGAAAAGCACGTTATAAAATCATGGTCTCGAGCATCTATGATTATTCCAGAAATGGTTGGCCATCGAATCGCTATTCATAATGGTAAGAAACATCGTCGGATTCAGATCAAGGATGATATGGTAGGACACAAGTTGGGAGAGTTTGCACCAACACGAGCGCGTAAACCACAAAAGCAATAAAATGTGAAGAAGCCGGGGAAGAAGAAGTGGTCAGGTTTTAAGATAATTATGGCCATAACAAGGTTTGGTCACAACAGATCATGATTTATAGTTGTTAAGCTCTACTTTTGTCAGGTGATCATACTGAAACTTGTTACGTTGCGTATTACAGTTTAGTTTATCGAGTATTTTGTGGATGACTGAGGATGTTAGAATTCTGGGATTATGCTTCGGATTGACAGTTTATTTCATAATCGTTCCATTGAAATTGATGGTATTTTTGAACTTGCTTTGATTTTAACACGAACACGACGCAAAAATAATCATTTGTTGAGTTGGCCAGTTTGGTAAACATGTTGTGTTCAGGCTGTATTAAAATTAAACAAGTTGACCCATCGACCAGTTAGTGAACCGTCAACCCATTTACCATGATTACAACTCATTTGCAACCTGCCAACCCGTTTTGACCCGGCAACCATATAGATAAACAGGTTACACGTATAGATAAATGTGTTCGGGTGTTGACAAACCTAACTCATCCCAACCCAAGTTCGCATGTTTGCTCTTTTTCAAGTGACGTATTGTTAACTACGCCGCAACGTGCGGGTTTCCCACTAGTTCTCTATAAATACTATTAAAAAATCCTTGAAAAGTAAATGAGTCATGCCTTACATTTAATACATCCTACACACTCCACGACTATTCACTTACACATAATTCTTTAAGTATTTGTTTTGTAATAACTAATAACCATCCAATAATCTTGTAATCTTTCAAAGTGATATAAATTTGAAAATTCTTTACTTTTGTCTTTTGAAAGTTTGATCTCTAATTCCGCACGCTATTTTCCATCTTGTTGAAATCAGTTGCCATTTTGGTTAAAGTTTGTTTATCTGGGATCAACAATATTATTAAAGAGTTGTAATTTATGTGTAAATGACTAAAATGTTCTTGTAGTTAACAAACTTGGTGGATGGTGTTAATAATTTGGACTCAAAACGTTAGAGAATGAGAATTTGAATGTTCAGAGTGTTAAACTTTTTTATTTTAAACTCAAACAGTTAAAATCATTAAAACATATAGACAATTTACACTATTTTCTATTTCTCTCCTACATCAAACGCTTTTATATTCAGGAGTCCACCACATCATGTGGTACAAAAAAAAAAAAAAAAAAAAACCTTGTAAATTTAGAGTATCATCAAAACTTGCTAGTTAAAATCCCATAACAAAAAGATAAGTAAAATTATCTTATCTGGTAATTTAAAAGACCAAAATATATGTGCCAATCATTAAATAAA
Organism: Helianthus tuberosus; assembly: GCA_030545235.1. Taxonomy (NCBI): domain Eukaryota; kingdom Viridiplantae; phylum Streptophyta; class Magnoliopsida; order Asterales; family Asteraceae; genus Helianthus; species Helianthus tuberosus. The sequence continues at coordinate 153,325,934 of CM060396.1, read as the reverse complement.
TTATTTATAATTTCCAGAAATTCACCATGTAAAATCAGCCAAATAAAAAACTTCCTTAAATATCCAGGGCTCCAGGCGTCTTTCTGTTGGTTTTTGAAACAAAGTAAATTGAAATCTCTCTTAGTAAGTTTGTATATGCAGCCCATAGAGACCTCAAGCCGAAGCTTGCAACCCCCTCCCTTTGTGGGCCCAGCAGAAACTCCAACAGGCCCAATTTGGCAAGACCAATAGTGAATTGCTAAACAGCCCTTGCTCTTTGTTAGTAAACGCAAGAGGATAAATTTTACTTTTTAACAATTCAATCAATCAATCATACCCGGTAAAATCCCACAAATAGCAAAGCTATTGGTAGGGTATGGGGAGGGTGAGTTGTAGGCACACATTACCTCTACCCCTAGGATAGAGAAGCTGCTTTCAGTGAGACCCTCGGCTCCAAAACACCCAGAAAAGAAATAAAAAGAACATCAGGCGCGTGTGTGTGTATGAAGCTACCAATATAACATGAATGGTGAAAGAGTGCATGCTAAACAAGACAAATATAACAACACAAACAACCTATACACATAGATACACTACTAGGGGTGTGCAGAATTCGTTTCGAATTCGAAATTCGTTTAAATTCGATTCGATTATCAAGAATTCGTTTCGATTATAAGAATTCGAATTCGATTCAATTCGAGTCAAGTAAATCGAATACGAATCGAATACGAATTTATAATTTCAAATTCGATTCGATTCGAAATTCGAATAAAAATAATACATTTTTATTTATTATTTTTATATATAATACATATAACTTTTATTAGGCTATACTATAAATTATTTTCAATTTTTTTCCAAGTATTAAAATTACCCATTACCAAACTCACTACATGACCCATAACTAAAACCTAAGTAACAAATCTATTAATTGATTTCTAAGCGTAAAAATATTAACTTGTAATGTGGAGTGGTTATTCCCGACTTCTCGTTTTGAATTTTAGACTTTTGGTACTTTATTTGGAACTTTTTAATGTGGTATCGTGCTTTATGGCTGCTTTAAAATTGATGTTTCATTTTGAAAGTTTTTTACACGTTTTTAAGGAATCTGAATTAAATCGAATTTATTCGAATTCGATTCGAATTCGAATTTTTAATCGAATACGAATTGGGTTTTTTTATTCGAATACGAATTCGAATCGAATTCGGTAGGTTTTAATCGAATTCGAATCGAATACGAAATCAAGGAAAAATAAAAATTATTCGAACAATTCGATTCGAATAATTCGAAAATTCGATATTCGATTCGATGAACACCCCTATACACTACTAGAAAAGTGGTCATTCAGCTACGGAAATTTCCTACGCAAAAAAATGCGTCACAAATTCTGACACATTTACTACGCATTTCCTACGGAAAGAAGACCTTGATTTTTTTGGGTAATTTGTGACACAATAGTGACAAATATACTAATTCTAAGTATTGTGTCAGAAATGCGTAGCAACTTGCTACGCATTTCCGACGGAACCATTATTTATTTGTTGGAATTAGATTTATATGTTAAATTCCTTTAAATATTAATTGTTGCGTCAGAAATGCGTAGCAACTTGCTACGCATTTATGACGAATTATTTATTATTATACTTAGATTATATTTTAATGTTTAATCAGCATTATTATTAATTATTGCGTAGGAAATGTGTAGCAACTTGTTACGCATTTGTGATGGAAAATTTATTGTGTAGGAAATGTGTAGCAACTTGCTACGCATTTGTGATGGAAAATTTATTACCATATTGTATAGGAAATGTGTAGCAACTTGTTACGCATTTGTGATGTAAAATTTATTGTGTAGGAAATGTGTAGCAACTTGCTACGCATTTGTGATGGAAAATTTATTACCATATTGTGTAGGAAATGTGTAGCAACTAGCTACGCATTTGTGATGGAAAATTTATTGTGTAGGAAATGTGTAGCAACTTGCTACACATTTGTGATGGAAAATTATTTGGATAAATTACACTTCATGATGGTTCCGGATTTGTTTCGGCTCGGGTCACGGTTCGGTTCAGGTCAGATTTAACGCGGGTCAATCTGTGTATACCCATGTTATACATATGTATTGTTAACCTGGTCAATATCAAGCTTCTTCAACTCAGCCGGTCAAAGACGACAGTAGTGGTAGTGGCTTGGTTCAGACTCAGTGGAGGCAACTAGTTTTATTATTACCATATTTTATTATTACCATATAAACACATGATTTACGGCTCTTAATTTCTCGCAAAACAAGCATTAGAACGATAATAAATAGTGTTTAAGGCGAACGTTACCTCTGTTCATGTTCTTTTATAAACTATTCGCCGAACGTTTGGTTCGTATGCAGCCCTAATTATTATATAACTATAATACATTTAATTTTTGTAAGTATGTTTTGGAATTAATAATTAAATCTTATTTGATAATTGTAAATAAAAAGAATAACGAAACATATTTATACATTATAATTTTTGTAAGTATGTTTTGGAATTAATATACATACCTACAACCATACACTACACCTAAAAACACAATTGTACCCTCTCCTAGAAATCCTTAACCTTGATCCTACGTCTCCACGAGCTCCTACCATGGACCATGTTCTCAGACATGTGCAATCTTTGCAAATCCTGCCTAATCCGCTCATCTCAAGATATGCATCTTAACTAATTCATTTAATGCTTTTCAAGACATATCTAAAGTAATGAAAGTTAGCACGCCGACCCCCCCCCCCCCCCCCCTCTCAAACTTTTCACTAAGTAGTGGAGAATATGTACTTTTCGTATTGAAATTTTTTTGTATATACGTTTTCGACCCCCTGGTTTTATAGAAATTTTTAGGTATACACGTTTTCGACCTCGGGTCGGAAATCTGAAGCTTCGCCACTGCTTGTACAAGCAATGTTCTTGCATGTTATACCTCATGTCTATAGTTGTTTTTAGAATTTTATTAGAGAAGATGGTTGGTTGAACTTTTGGCGTAGACTTTGTCATGTAACTCCTGAACTCACTAGAGATAGCTAATCTAATGTGCTCATAAAAGTTCAAATTGTAAGAGAAAGAAGAAGATTTGAAGCATTCTTGTATAAGTTATTTAGTTTTGGAGTTTGTTTCCTAATTATAGCTAGAATGTTTGAATCCAAATGGGACTTTACATATGTAAAGCTTCACTAATGTTTTTATGGTACTAATTTGTTCAGCGCTTGCAATGTGTTGACCTCGCTCATTCTAAGGTGGTAATGTATTCAGTCTAAGGTAAGGGGTGTTAACTCATGACAAACTTCATCAAAAGTCAAAACCCACCGAAGTGTGTGAAATTCAACAGTCTCCCAAACTATTAAAGGGCACTCGTTCCTCCGACTACGATGACGAAAGTCGGTTGTAGATGGTCGGTAGTCTTTCAATGACACCACTGTAAGGTGTCTAGCCAATTAAACTAAAGAAAAAAGAATAAAGTTAATAACAATATCAATTAAATAAAATTTTAAAAAAACAACCATGCCCTCTAGCTGAGAAAGATATGATCTCATCAGTACATATAAAGTGTTTGTATACGAGAAATATAATGTGATACGACCTAATGTTTTTTTTTTTTTTTTGAGGTTTTATCAGGCTTTTGGGTTTTTAATAATTGTATACGAGCCCTATAATGTTATACAACCCGTATATAATTATCTATTATTTTTTTGTGTGAAACCGAACAACTGTTTAATAAGTTTTAGTAATTGTTTAGATAGCACTGTCGTATTACATAGATATATCGGATAATATTACAAGTTTGCAATTGGGTTATTGGATTTTAATAATCCTAAGTTTCACCTGTTGACCGATAATAATCCCAACTTTAAAAATTTCCTCCAATAATCTCAACTTGTAAAAGTTTGGCCGCCATTGATCCTTTTCAAACATATAAGAATTTTGTCTCCTCAATAGATTCAATTACACCTAGAGACTCCTTAATTGATTTAAGTGCACCTATGTTAGAAAATGATCAATGGTGGCCAAATTGGAGGAAAAATTTTTAAAATTGGGATTATTATTGGCCAACAGGTGAAACTTATGATTATTAAAATCCAATAACCCAATTACAAACTCGTAATATAATCCGATATATCTATGTAATATGGCAATGCTATCTAAACAATTACTAAAACTTATTAAACAGTTGTTCGGTTTCACACAAAAAAATAATAGATAATTATATACGGGTTGTATAACATTATACTAATAACGTTGAATAATTTTCCACTTAATTATGTGAAGCATCTACGTTACAATAGTATTTGCCGTATTATTTATATATATATCGGATAAGCAAACATGTGCATATGATAAACAATACGATAACAATTATTAAACAAATAAGATAAAATGTAAACATAAGATTAATATTTACAATGTTTTACATCTAAACAAAAAAAGATAAATATTTACAATGTTTCAAATGTAAAATAACAAAACCAAAATACAATAAGCAACTACAGCAGGGGTGGTGGTGGTGCAGCGCCAGCTCGTGGAGGTAGGGGTGCGCCAGAATGCATAGCAATAATCGCCTCTACCATCCACTGTACGTCGCTCTGTATATAGGATACGTCCATCCGTACAGGAATAAATTAGTAATTTATACATGAAATGTATTATTTGTATTACTAGGTTAATTAGTGAATTTTAGACTTATTAATTTATAAGCTCAATGATAGGTCTAAATGTATAAAAATTGTGGTTAGGAATAAATTGTACAAAATTAGAGTATACAAAAGTCTCCGAGTGTTAGGATATAATTTCATTGTTTTATTCATTGGTCGTTTAGTATATTTTCTTTATTCATATTTTTAGGATAATTCGTTTGACGTTTCTTCTCTTTCGTGCGATAATTCTCGTGTCGCAACTAGTGAGTAAATCTATATCTATTCCTTTTTAGTAATTAATATTTTTGGGGTGTGTCATGTGTTATGTTTTCTATTGTTCTCTATTTTGAATAAGTAACATGCAAATTCAATGTGTCGCTATGTGTATCGTGTTCATTGTTTCTAGTATATATAATTGCATATATGTGTACCTATGTGTTTACTTGGTTTGTGTCACAGGTTTCTATTGTGGATCTACGGCTGACTAGGTTCCCGACGGCCATGGGTTGAACTTAGTATTGCCACCATTAGATTCGCTCTCCGGGGCTTGAATCTCATTGTTTCTATTATTTCTTTATTGTGATTTTTGTGAATTGTTGTTTGTTCTTGTGATATTGGTGATTGTGGCGATTATGGATGTTTCTACAACACATGAAATTGCATGTTAAAATAATTTTTAAAAGATTTCTAAGTAAAATAAATCGAATAATTAAGCAAAACATTTTATTTAAAATTTAGATCTATTCACCAACATTTTGTTGACCCAAAATTTTTTTACGCAATACAGGTACGTGACTTTGAGAAGATTTGAAGTTGAAGACACATAAGATGTGCCTTAGTAATAAATGGGATATTTGTACGTGATTTATTAATCTTTTGGATATTGTACGAGTTTTTATGAACATATTCTATGATTATGTGTGACAATTTAAATTTGGTGCTTTTAAATATTTGAACTAATAATAGTGTTATAAGTTATGGACAATAATCATATCTCGTACCATATCTGCTGCGGGTCGGGGGTGTGACAGTAGTACCCTAGACCCAACTAACCAACACCCGCCATGTCAAATTTATTTCAAAGTACCCTTTAACTAGTAAACATTGACGGCGCTTACCCATGCCATAAACTGTTTTTTTTAATTAAAAATTTCATAAAAATAAAACATAAAACTTAAACATTTCATAAAAATAAAACATTAAACTTAAACCCTACATAAAAAACATAAAACCTAAATATTACATAAAAATAAAAGAGTTAAATGCCTGGATAGTCCCTGTGGTTTGCCCTTTTTTTCACCTTTAGTCCCTAACTTTCTAAAATTACAGCTATAGTCCTCAACTTTTCAATTTCCGTTCTCGGATAGTCCATGTGCCTAACATCAGTTAATTTTCTCAGTTAAGTGAGTGTGAAATGACAAAAATACCCTTTCCTTAATAAGGGCAAACTACAGGGACTATTCGAACATTTAATAAATAAAAGAATAAAAATTAATTAATTAGTCAAATTTCAAATAGGCCCCACAACCTACCCCACCCTCACCCTACCCCAGTCATCATCTTCTTCTTCACTAAATCCATCACCCACCTGCAAGTTTTGATGTCTAATGGCACCCTTTGACACACAACCATACAATTAAAAAAAACAACTATTTTATACAATTATAAAGTAGCCAAATAACTCTTCGCTTTCATCTGCATCAGTTGCTTTTGAGCTTTGAAGCATGAAAAGTGTTTATAGTTGAAGAAGTGGACTCCTTTTTAAAGTTCATAGATTGGGTATCGTAACCGAACCCTGATCTTTGCTGCAAGTGATCACCCGTAGGTGGCTGAAACTCCGACCTGGTGCGGTGGTTTGACGAACCCTCTGCCGCAACCCGTCCAGGAGATGGTAGCTGGCGGATAGGGAGCGGTAGCTGCTATGTGTCTTCATGGCCTGCATCACAAATGGTATCATCAGTCCTTCCATCTTTTGCTGTTGGTTTTTGTGGATGTGAATTTGATGAATGTTTTTGGAGGGATATATACAATAATATGTGTGTGTGAAGACTGAAAATGGAGGCACATAGGTTTACTTGTATTATGTTTAGACTTTTCTTGATAGGAGGTTGTTCCTGAACAAAACAAGATATTGACCAACTCGTGTGTTTTTTTCATGATAAACTATAATAATTGACTGACTCGCGTTGAATCCATACCAAACCCAGAGGGTATAAATTCATCAATTTGCAGGTGGGAGATGGATTTAGTGAAGAAGAAGAAGATGATGACAAGGGTAGGGTGGGGTAAGTTGTGGGGCCCACTTGAAATTTGACTAATTAATTAATTTTTATTTTTTTATTTATTAAATGCTTGAATAGTGCTTGTGGTTTACCTTATTAAGAAAAGGGTATTTTTGTCATTTCACACTCTCTTAACTGAGAAAACTAACAGATGTTAGGCACCGGGACTATCCGGGAACGAAAATTGAAAAGTTGGGGACTATAGCTGTAATTTTAGAAAGTTAGGGACGAAAGGAAACCACAGGGACTATCCGGGCATTTAACTCAAAATAAAACATAAAACTTAAACATACATTCTAATAATTTGCCATGCCGAAACGTGCTCAAAATCCTCATCGTAAGCATGTTTGTAGTCCGCAAGGCACACTTCAATAACTTCCGATTCCGAGAGGTTGTTGTTAGGATTTTCCACATTCATGAACCCCCATGGAATCTTGAACATTTGAAACGGATAAACGAGAAATGTGAGTTTAGATGATCCACATTTCGGGTGGTCTCGCCAACATGGAGACAAAATTGTTGGAAAACCCGGTTCCAAAACGAAACCCTTCTACTAGTGGACGAGCGTTCGTGATGAGTTGTGACATAAGACATAGCCAACGCAATGTCTTCCTCTTTTGTCCATGGATTCGTTGACATTTTAAGAGAATTTTTTTTTTTTTTTTTTTTTTTTTTTTTTTTTTTTTTTTTGTAAATGGAGAGTTTATGTGGATGGTTAAATAGAGAAAGTTATTGATTATTTGAATTTGATTTTTTTTAATAAGAATCAACTGTCAAAGGTGGGGCAACGGTCAAACCATCCAATTCGAAAATCTTACATGGGTTACCCTTCTGGCTAGCTGAACCGCCAACCATACCCGCAAGGGTGGCAGTGATTTTCTGGTGCGACTTCGAACCCTGGGAGGCCTACCCGTGGAGTGCCTGACCACCCTTATCCCGATTTAGTTTGTAGACTTCTATAGTCCATGCAAAGCGTCTTCCACATGTCCTGTTGCTCACCAAAACCTAGGGTATGTTTGGTACGGGGTAATGGAATGGATGAGGGAATGGAATGGACGAGGTAATGTAATGAACAACGGAATGCAATGGATCATTAACATTCAATGTCTTGTTTGGTTACCATGTGGGAATGGAATGAATTATTATTGTGTATTGTTTGGTAGGCAAGAAAAACGAAGAAATAAAATCAGCGGTGAGTGGTGGTGGTCGATGGTAGTGATTGTGGGTGTGGCGGCGGTGGTGGGTGGTGGCGGCGGTGGATGGTGGTGGCAGCGGCGAGTGGCGGTGGAAGCGGCGATGGCGGGTGGTGGTGACCAGGGTGTGCGTGGAGGCAGAGGTTGCGATGGGTGGCGGCGGCGGCGGTGGTTGGTTGTGGCGGTGGTGGTGGCGTCGACGCTGGAGGTGGGTGGTGGCGGCGACTGAAGTTGGCATCGATGGTGGTTAGTGGCGGCGGTGGGTGGCAACGGTGGCGGGTGACAATGGTGGTAGGTGGGTGGCGGCGGCGGCGGTGGCTGTCGGGGTGGCGGTGGAGGCTTTGACGGGTTGCGGGTGGAGGCAACGATGGCGTCGGTGGTGGAGGTGGATGGTGGCGAAGGTGGTGGGTTGTGGTGTTGGTGATGAATGGTGCTAGATGGGATGGAATGAAAAAAAAAACATGGAGTGTGGATGTAATGATTTTGAGGAAATGGAATGCCTTATGGAATGGGTGATTCCATTCCATTGACCAACCAAACACCCCTTTCTTTATTCATTCGTAATGATCCATTCCATTTCGCATTTAATTCCTGTATACCAAACACTACCCTAGTGAATTCCATTATAATGGATTGCAGACTACCTACTTTCATTTACATTCCTATCGCACACCTAATAGCACTATTTAATCTCCAAAACACATAATTTATAAAATCTAGCTAACACTTTCATGGTGTAACCAATGATCTCAAACATTTAAATGCGTACACAAGTAATTATGTATTTAAACTCATTTACCATATGCCATAATATAATATAACATCATATTAAAGTCTACATTAGTATAATACAACGCACTCTCAAATGAACTCATTTGTTGCATGCAACCATAAGGGCATATGAAAACTCGCCTTACAATACAAATGTCATAATAACCCTCAAAGTTGTTCACAAAGTTAAATCTCTACTTTATAATCAGAGGAATTTGAAGTCATTTGGTAGCATTCACGAATACTCGAACATCTATAGTCGAATGGATCGTAGTTGAGTATTTAATATTACATCTATAGTCGAATACACAAACAAAAATCATAAATCGGGTACCTTACTTCGATTTTATGGTATTAAACTTTGATTTCTTTCTCTCTGATCATTTCAAAGCGGTTTTATATATTTTGTAAGATTAAATATATTTTATGTCATATTTAATCTAGTAGCCATTATAATCATTTACATTATATGGATCAAAATATATAACAATCATATTAAATAATTAGTTGGTAATTGTTGATGGGCCTAATTACCCTTATTAACTAATTAGGGTTTCCTCCTGGGTGCTTATATAAGGAGACTAATGTAGAGGTTTCAAGGTTAGACAACCTGATTACTCTCATAACATCAATCGACCTCCTCTCCATAACTGATTCCCTTGTCGGTTTCTCATCATCACCATCATTAGATTGCACCCTAAGGAGGAACCAGATCAAGCTGACAATCATGTCAAATACTGTTGCTGCGTCTCCATCTGGATTCTCTGCTGGCCTGTGTTGATGCAATCAAAGGTATGTTATTTATTCATGTTTTCCCTTATGTTCAAACAGAACTGATCCAAAATGTGGTATCAGAGCATATGTTGATTAGTTGGTTCTGTTTTATATCCATAAATCTGGAATAAAACTGGAAAACAGTTTTGAAAACCGTAATAAAAATCCGTTTTTGCCATCCGAAATCGTCAATACGGATGATTACGGATCTGGGTTTAGTCATCTCGAATGCATCTCGGATCATTACGGATCATTTCGGATCATTACGGATCTAAGATTTCATCATTACGGATGCATTACGGATGAAAGTTCATTAAATTTTTACTGTTCCGAAATCGATATGCTTAAAATGTGTTCTAAAATTTCCAGATTTCGGATGAATATTTAGATATTTTGATTTAGGGTTTATCACATGTTCATGAAAAAATTCGGAAATTCTCTTAGTTTTTGGAATGAATTTAGGATTGTTTGGGTGTTTGTTCCTGTTTGATTTATTTTATCTGATTAGAATTTTCGAAATTTGTTATTTTATTAATGGATATAATTTTCAAAATAAATAGATAAATATAATTAATATTTAAACAGGAAATTTAATCCCATAATCCCTAAGATTTCGGATTTAAATCTTATCAATAATTAACTGCCTAAATTAAGGATTTTGTAGCTTGAGGAACACATTACGGATGATCATTTCGGACTAAGCGTCTATCACGGAAACAACAAATAAGATCACACAAATCCCTAATTGTCGGTAAGTTGCCAGTATTCGGCAGAAAAATCAAGGATTAATGGAAAGTAGCAACCTTCCCAAATTCTTGTCAAGGAATAGGGTTCAACAAGGGATATCACCCAGGAATGGTGCGCCAAATTGTTAAATTTTCAGGCTAGTTAAGCTCTGAATATATAGAACCATTCGAAGGAAATCGAATGTATCAAGATTAAATAGCTTACGAGCTAAAACCTATTTAAGGAGCTTGGCGGAGCTCGCAATACATTGCACACTAGTGACTGAAGGATGTGTTTCGCAAATAAGTCAAGAAGCACTATCCCATAATGATGTGCAGATTTATGATGTGATGAGCATCCTGTATCGATTAAGGATCGACAGGATTAGAAGCTCCAAAAGAGAGATATGTACCTATTATAAAGGTCAATTGGAGTGCCTTAGAGGCTCAAAGGTACTGAGGAAGATTAAGCCCAATTTAAGGCAGAAAATACTTCCTTTACTTTAACAAATCTCAAGGTCTAGATTTCTTTTAAGGGGGTGAGGATGTAACACCTCGAAAATTCACGTCCTATAATGTATTGACACGTGTCATAAGTTTGACCGTGTGAAAGAATGTTCTGAAAGGACTAAAGTTGACAATCATGGAAAGTATGTGAATATACGAGTTCTAAATGTCAACAGTGAATAAATATACTTCATAATAACCCTACATGATGTTTATACCATCAAACGAATAAATCATGGATCATACGAAGCTAAAAGTGAGAGATTACAAACTACAGGGGTTAAATGTGTCAACATGTTTAAGTTATACCTCTGAGTGACCTTTTGACAAACCCGAAGCTTTGTAACAGTTAATTTTGCTCACAAGAATACACTATATAAATTTCATAAAGTTTCATTATCGAATGAGAAAGTTATGATCAAATTCGTGTGCTAGGGGTTAAAGCGTTAACGTTAAAAGTTATGACTTTTCGGGTTAACCAGAAGTGTCCAGGGACTTGGCAAAGTGGGTACAAGTCTTAAAGCCCTTGTAGGTAAATAAAAAGGGGTCAAATTGCAAGTATTAAGCTTAGTTGACCTTTCCGAAGGGCCAAGAGTCATTTATGCAAGAGAATAGAAAATGTGAAGGCTGATTAGAAGCCTTGCGCACCGCAAGACTTATGCTTACGGTGCGCAAGGGATACCCAGTAACAGAAAAACGGGGCTGTTTGCTGTTATGCGCATGGAACTGACCTTTAATCGATTTTCCTCATCTCTCTTGACCTCTAAACAACCCCTAGACACTTAGGGACACTTGTGGGAAGGTTGTGGTCTATTGTAGACTTGTGTGTCAACATTTTATGGTGATTAAATCACTATATAAGGCCATGAAGTTGCAAACATTCTTCACACCTTCATTCTTGCATTCCTGATCACATCTGGAGCTCAAGACTTCTCCCAAGTGATCATAATTCGTTCATAGGACTCTTGTAAGTTTGCTTAACCTTTCTTAGTTAAGTTTTTACTTAGTTTAAGCTTAAAAGTCAAACCGTCGTAATTAACGGTTGACTTAACGATTAATCATTGTTGGTCCAGTGATTAGTCAAATTGAAAGTAGTTATGAGTTGGTAATTATGTGGGTAATAAACCCTTAAAAGGGTTCCCCCTGATTCCCACTCTAACTAGGTCAAATGTCTACTTATTTTCTAAATTATGCATAATTAGCAATGTAGAACACATACAACCTGTTTGATCATTAATATAACTTGGTAATTAGTGTAAGAACATGTCTAAACATGTTCAACCCGACAATTTACTGTTTAGACCCGGTTCGGAACCGAAAGTCGCAAAGCTTTGACTTTTGCTTTGACTTCAGTTCTGACCCGTTTTGGTATGATTTAGAAATACCTATGAGCTTCATTTGGACCAGGTTACATGCTAGTATAACCCTCTGTGATTATACACCATGGTTCATTAGTTAACCGATTAATACGCATGATTCCGTTAATTGCCCATATGTTGACCATTATGCCCTTTTCACCTTAAAATGTGATTTTTGAAAATGTAAAAGAGTAGAAACCTTAATTACTGATATATAAACTTGTATGCAAGGTTTGAAATCAGTTTGAGGTGTAGATTGAGAGTTATGCTCATTAGCGTAATTAAGAAGCTTTATGTTAATAAAACGGCGTAATTAGCGTATAGCCTAGTTAAGCCTACTTTTTAATATCAAACTTAATACCCACTGATGTAATATATTATTTTGGGATTTTTGAAGATTTTTAATTAATTTTAGGCTGAGCATAACTTATAGTCGTAGGCTTAACCCGGTAATTGTCGGTTTTGCCCTTACGGGCTATAAAATGAATTTTACATATCTAAATGACTCCAAACCTCTTGCTACTGATCACATATGATAAATAAATTATTTTAAGCCTTCTGGAATAATAAAATTATCAGATCTCTATATAGAACCCGGAAACGGCTTCTAATCGCCTTATTAAGCGTTTTAACGCATAATATGTACTAAAACTATTTTAAACATACAAAGGGTGATACCTACTGATATTTGAGGTAAATTATAATATTTTAACAGTAAGCAAAAGTTTTTTAACTCAGACTTCAGTTTTGAGCTTTTCGGCTTATGTGAAATTACCAAAATGCCCCTACGGTGCATAGTTTGGTTATAATTGATAAATTTCACATATATACAATGCCCTACTGATATAACTTAGCAAATTGATTGTCTTTGCTGATTTCATCAGACCTTTAACTCAGGATACTACTTAAACTCTTTTATCACTTTATAAATGACCAAACTACCCCTACGGGGCATAGTTTGTGTTTAAATTCATTTCGGGCATAATAATAAATGATATCTTACTGATGTCACAACATATTTGGAGCATATTAACTTAGGAAACCTGTAAATGGCTCTCATTATTTCCCGTTACGCTTATTACGCGTTCGGTTCGGTTTATGTAACTAGTTTACATAAATTAGCCGAAACGGGTCAAACCCTATCGGTTTTATCTCAAAATCCAGAATGTGTATAATATACCCATATTAAACAAGTCTTCATACTTGTCGGGTCTAAATCACATTCTATCCGGTCTTCGCTTAATCATGTGTTTGAACCGTATCTTTCGGTAAGACTAACCAGTCTAAGCTTAGGCTTAATTAAAGACCCGTTAGCATTCTAATTGGTTATTTATACCATCATTCCAGACCAGAGCCTTCCGGTAAATTGTACCTACGCTTACTTAAGTGAATACGGCTGAGTTATTATAATTCTTGCTATTTAAGACAGGAGCTAGCTCAGGTAAATACTCTTAACTTATTTTCCCTATACGGGCTTGGGATACGGCACTATAAAAGTACCACTTGGTCAGGTGTATGTAGTCATTTAAATCGGATTGTGATTGATGTATTTACATAATCTGTTTAATATGTATTATTTGGTGTATGGCTTTTGGGGGTTAATGACCATGTCCCGGATATCCTTGGCATCATTTTAAGAAATGGCCACGACCTAAGCACGGGGTGCAGGCATACACCTGATAGATGCATTATGTAAAAACTGGTAATCCACTCCTAGGTATCATCCTTGTGGGCATTATACCGGAACTGGTAATCCACTTAGAGGATGATAGCCTGTGGGCATTATACCTGTGGCGTGTCAGTTAATCTGTCCGGCTCTTCTAACCGGCCCTAATGGACGACAAATAAGTAAAACTGTATACAAGATTATATATAAATAATTTTCCCAAGTATAAAAGATTAATTTTGCCTCTGTGCATTTTAATCAAAGTGTCAAAATATTTTGTGCCTGGTGCATCTAAATCAATTTTCTTAAACTCTTTTCAAATGAGTCAGTTGAGTGTATTTACCAGTGAAAACTGACGTATTTTCAAAAGTCTAAGTGACAGGTACAAGTACGTAATAGGCTGGAAGCTGCTCAGGACGTTAATAAGGAATCTTGCAAGTTCTAGGCGTCTAAAGTCTGTTGAACAATATTTATGTTTTAAGATCCGCCTGTGGATCCTTTACTTTCCGTTGTAATACTTGATATTACTTTATATTCGGATTGTAATATATTTTTCATTTGCTTCCGCTGTGCATTTAAATATTGTGTTGTTTGACTATTATGTTGCCAACCACGTCACGATACTCCCCACCGGGCCCACCGATGACACGTGGAATACGGGGTGTGACAGGTTGGTATCAGAGCCAACATTGAGTGAATTAAACACTAGCTTTTTGGTGTTTAATCTCAATAACACAGTAGCACATTCCTTGACCTCCTGAGTCTAGACTTAACATAGGAATATCCTCAATCCTAATCTGGAAATTTTTGCTTCCAAATTTTTATATATACGTCGCCAAGCGAAGAAGCTGTAATAGAAATTCTCCACATCTGGAGCCCTGAAATGCTGAGCTTCGTACCGCGGCTAGAATGAAACGAGCATCCAAGGAGAGCACGTTCAGAAATAAAATAAAGAAGAAACTTCTCTTGCTGAAGATCGTTTCCTTAATAAGTCCTTATAAGGACATATTTATCTTCTAGTCCCTTCGAGGACAACATTATTCCTTTCAAGTCCCGTTTAGGGCAACCTTGAACTTTTTTATTTTATAGTGGAATGACTAAATATTCATCCTAATCAAGAAATATTAAATAAATGGAAAATAACATTCCTTTTAAAAGATCCACCATTATAATAAAATGGCAAAATCTAAAAGGACAAGACCTAGCCTCGTGTCATATTAAGACCCGGCCAAGATGGCAGTTCCTCAATTTAGATTTAGATCCTTATTAACATTTCAATTTAGAAATTGTTCTGCGTTAATTATTAAAAAGAATCTTAAAGGTAAAACCTAGCCTAAATGTCAATGCTGACATGGCCAAGATGGTAAAACCTAGCCTAAATGTCAATGCAGACATGGCCAAGATGGTAAAACCTAGCCTAAATGTCATTGCAGACATGGCCAAGACGGTAAAACCTATCCAAAAGATTCCTAACCCAACTGAATGATCTCTGAATCATGGGTTTAAATCATCAATTAAGATGATCATATTTAGACCATACGTGGTAATATGATGCCTACGGGCCTTACTCATTTCTATATGAGCCAAAAGACAGTGGTAGCTATGACTCCCTGTCAGAAAAAGGTAATGGACTATGTTCAAACCTTCATGCCTCGATTCTCTGAAATCCTGGCTTATGATTTAAAAAATTTTCCTTGTGACTAGGCCTTATGTGCTAATAAATATTGTTATTGTTTATAATTAGGATAAATTATAATAGAAATCCTAAATATATATGATTAATAAATTAACCAAATATGGTCTCTGTTTACCATGGTTAATGAATTTCCCTAAGGGGCAATTCCGTAATAAACATCCCTTAGAAGGGAAGTGCCTACGGGCTATAGTTAATGTCCTCTGAGACTAAAGACAGTGGTAGCCTACAGCTCCCTGTCAGGAAAAAGGTAATGAACTTTGATTCAAACCTTAATGCCGCGATTCTCTGAAATCATGGCTTATAAATTAAACTTGTCTATGCAACTAGGCCATTTGTGCTATTATTAACTTATAAATTAGAATTTATGATAAAAATCCTGAATAAAATAAATATCCTTCCTTCCCTGCCAGTATGCATTTTAAAAAGAATCTTAAAGGTGAAACCTAGCCTACACGGCCAAGATGGTGAAACCTACTCAAGGGATTCAGATCCTTGTTAACACCTAAGAACGTGTTAGCACTCCTGACAAATGTGATTCGATAAAATCATAACAGTCATCCCTATATTGGATTTTTTTTAATTTCCTAATTTGCCTTATAATCTAGAAATCATGGCTTATATCATCTTATAAGATGATCATATTATAAACATCCGTGAGTGATGAAGTGCCTACGGGCTAAATTTGTTGTCCGATAAGACAACGATAGCGGTGGTCTTTGACCCTGTCTAAAGATGTTGGAATACGTCCAAGCATAATAGTCGGTAGGGTCCGTACGATCTCGACTAATATCATCTGAAAAGATGATCATACCATAAATATCCCTTAGGAGGGAAATGCCTACGGGCTATAATTAACGCCCTCCGAGGCTAAAGACAGTGGTAGCCTACAACTCCCTGTCAAGAAAAGATATTTTGCCTACGGGCTATAATAAATTGTCCATCTGAGACATTGACATTATGATCTTTATGATTCCTTGTCTAAGGTAGTGAGCTGCGCTCAAGCCTAACAGTCTATATGATCATTGCGATCCTGACTAGTATCATCGGTATGATGATTATAAATTCATAATATTGACATCCCTAGTGATGAATTGCCTACGGGCTATACTTTACTCTATTGTCAATAAGACAAAAGAGTGGTGATCTTTATGATCCCCTATTCAAAATGGCGGGATTATACCCAAACCTAATAGTCAATATGATCGATGTGATCATGACTAATATCATTAGATGCGATAATTCTATATAGACATCCATTAGTGATGTTAATTGGTTTACCTTTCTGTCAAGTGAATCGCCTTTCAAGACGATGACAGTTGTAGTCTATGACTCCCTGTCCAAAGGTGAAGAACTATGTTCAAGCCTTAAAACTCCTGATCTAATAAGATTGCAGCCTATGAATTGATGTCCTTGTGACAAATCCACAAGTTATATTTCAAGTCACCCATAACAAGCCTCCGTGCTATAATTCGTCGTTCGTGACAAGTTAACATATTAGATGTTAACATCCCTGGTGACAGGCCTTAGTGCCATATCCTATAACGTCCTAGAGACAAGGCCATTTGTGCCGTATCAAAATGTCATTACGACAAGGCCTTCGCGCCATATGATTACTTATGTCCTTCATGACTGAGCTTTATGCCATATCTTTCTACGTCCCTCGCGACAGGCTTCTATGCCATATATGTATATATATAACCAAAGTCATGTAAGGCTAGCCTTTGAGCTATTTATAATCATCCTTGTGACAAAGACAGTTGTGACATTATGGTCCCCTGTCAAGCAGGTATTGGTCTCGCTCCAAACCTTGAATGCCATTAATAGACCTTTAGTAAACCATAAGCGTAGCAAACTTTTGATTGCATACATAAGAACTTCAGATATTAAAAATAAGGTATAATTTACCAATGGAATCTTCAATGACCCTCTCTCCCATCCTCGGAGAAAATCCTTTCATAAGAATCTGGAATACTCTTCCCCAAAAAGAGTACGACAATATATATTACTTTATTTTATTATTTTCCTCATCGTTTTCTATCGCCTGCGAATGCCAAACTATGTTTGATAAAAGTGCCATATGAGGGTTGGCGTATCCTAGTGTGTCCCATAGATTGCTTCCATGCCTGATCAGTATGGAGGTTTAATGCATGGAACCCCTGAGATATCCCAATGGTCATATTGTACTAAAGTCGACTAGTAGTATTCAAAGAAGATATCTAGAAAATAGAATTGTCCAAATAAATGTTTCCTGGTAAAGGAACCTGTGGATTCATAACATAAAAGTGTCACTCGTTTGGCAAGAGCAAGGATGGATGAACTAGAGCCTGAGATTGGGAAAAATCTCTGTAACCTCCTTGTATCTTGATTATCTTCTCCAAAGACTACCCTGTTTACCTCCCAAGAGGCAAGTAGAGTTAAGATTAACATCCCGCTTTGGGGTGAAGTGTTGTAGGAACTCATGTTGATTATGGAATAACCGAAACCCTGATTAAGTAAATTTTAAAATATAGATTTATATAGCCTGACTCAACATCCGGAGAATTCGGTATAGTTAAGTATGAAAGACGGTTCATTTTGCTTATGCATTGTTACCGCAACCCTACTTAGGCAACGATTTAGAATTGCCATCAGCTGCCCAGGATCGTCGATTTGTTCGACTAACGGCAAGGATTAGCTATTCCTTAAAAATTGTTAAGCAGTGGTTGGCATAACCATTCCACCGTAAGATAAGCTTTTCTATAATAGTTGATATATAAGCATCAAGGCTGCTCCCTTGGAGACCTTGTATAAATGGAATGTTACACATCTATTTTTAGGACAATAGATTGGTAAGTTCAATTATCAGGATCTGAAAGTTGCATTGGAAACAACAAATAAGATCACACAAATCCCTAATTGTCGATAAGTTGCCAGTATTCGGCAGAAAAATCAAGGATTAATGGAAAGTAGCAACCTTCCTAAATTCTTGTTAAGGAATAGGGTTCAACAAGGGATATCACCCAGGAAGGGTGCGCCAAATTGTTAAATTTTCAGGCTAGTTAAGCTCTGAATATATAGAACCATTCGAAAGAAATCGAATGTATCAAGATTAAATAGCTTACGAGCTAAAACCTATTTAAGGAGCTTGGCGGAGCTCGCAATACATTGCACACTAGTGACTGAAGGATGTGTTTCGCAAATAAGTCAAGAAGCACTATCCCATAATGATGTGCAGATTTATAATGTGATGAGCATCTTGTATCGATTAAGGATCGACAGGATTAGAAGCTCCAAAAGAGAGATATGTACCTATTATAAAGGTCAATTGGAGTGCCTTAGAGGCTCAAAGGTACTGAGGAAGATTAAGCCCAATCTAAGGCAGAAAATACTTCCTTTACTTTAACAAATCTCGAGGTCTAGATTTCTTTTAAGGGGTGAGGATGTAACACCTCGAAAATTCACGTCCTATAATGTATTGACACATGTCATAAGTTTGACCGTGTGAAAGAATGTTCTGAAAGGACTAAAGTTGACAATCATGGAAAGTATGTGAATATACGAGTTTTAAATGTCAACAGTGAATAAATATACTTCATAATAACCCTACATGATGTTTATACCATCAAACGAATAAATCATGGATCATACGAAGCTAAAAGTGAGAGATTACAAACTATAGGGGTTAAATGTGTCAACATGTCTAAGTTATACCTCTGAGTGACCTTTTGACAAACCCGAAGCTTTGTAACAGTTAATTTTGCTCACTAGAATACACTATATAAATTTCATAAAGTTTCGTTATCGTATGAGAAAGTTATGATCAAATTCGTGTGCGAGGGGTTAAAGCGTTAACGTTGAAAGTTATGACTTTTCGGGTTAACCAAAAGTGTCCAGGGACTTGGCAAAGTGGGTACAAGTCTTAAAGCCCTTGTAGGTAAATAAAAAGGGGTCAAATTGCAAGTATTAAGCTTAGTTGACCTTTCGGAAGGGCCAAGAGTCATTTATGCAAGAGAATAGAAAATGTGAAGGCTGATCAGAAGCCTTGCGCACCGCAAGACTTATGCTTACGGTGCGCAAGGGATACCCAGTAACAAAAAAACGGGGTTGTTTGCTGTAATGCGCATGGAACTGACCTTTAATCGATTTTCCTCATCTCTCTTGACCTCTAAACAACCCCTAGACACTTAGGGACACTTGTGGGAAGGTTGTGGTCTATTGTAGACTTGTGTGTCAACATTTTATGGTGATTAAATCACTATATAAGGCCATGAAGTTGCAAACATTCTTCACACCTTCATTCTTGCATTCCTGATCACATCTGGAGCTCAAGACTTCTCCCAAGTGATCATAATTCGTTCATAGGACTCTTGTAAGTTTGCTTAACCTTTCTTAGTTAAGTTTTTACTTAGTTTAAGCTTAAAAGTCAAACCGTCATAATTAACGGCTGACTTAATGATTAATCATTGTTGGTCCAGTGATTAGTCAAATTGAAAGTAGTTATGAGTTGGTAATTATGTGGGTAATAAACCCTTAAAAGGGTTCCCCCTGATTCCCACTCTAACTAGGTCAAATGTCGGGTCAAACTTATTATTAAAAAGTCAATAGGATACTTATTTTCTAAATTATGCATAATTAGCAATGTAGAACACATACAACCTGTTTGATCATTAATATAACTTGGTAATTAGTGTAAGAACATGTCTAAACATGTTCAAAGTTTCTATAAGAATTAGCTCTTAAATTAAATCCTTGATTATCTCTTAAGACACAATAATCCTATTGCTCTCTTCTGATAAAGCACTACAGAAGAAAAGTAGAGCATGATGATTAGGATAAATCGAACATGATGTCTCTTCTGATAATCAAGAATAAGTGCTGTCACTAAAAGGTTATTCTAGATTAAGTCTTTCCTAAGACTAATCTATAATTGTGGAATAATCACTAGAACTCCTAAGATGCATGCCTTCATTTAAAATTATAAACTATAAAGCTAAGTGGTATATGTGAATACATAATAATGTACAATACCATGACCCATAAAGTTAAGGCTTACGCATGGAAATAAGTACATTTTTCCAGTACATTACATACTAAGATTTTCACTTGTACAATTTTGATGTCTTATAAATCAACTATAACACTCAAAAGTACCAAAGTATAATGAGTGTGTTGACAAGCAACATATGTACAAAGAAATAAATGTTTGAAACTGGAAAATAAGATGTTATTCACCTTACAACCACTAATAGTTTAAAAGAGGATTGTTCTAAGGTCCATAGACAAATTACAAGTGCTAATTCCAACTTTAAGGTTCTTCAAGGGAAAATCTCACTGCATAATTATGTCATTAGACTAGGCATAAGCAACGAGACTATCCATTATTCCAAAGAACAGTTGGATAAGTTAATTAGGTAGTCACTTACTAATGATATTTAAGTCTGATAATTTTTAATATTCCAATTAACACATGATTAGTTGACTCTAGTTCCATACGTTTCCTTACCAGAACTCGACAAATAACTAACACGAGAGTTAGTGACAAAATTAAATGTTAAGACTATAGGAACCATAATAAGCAATCTTCTAACAACGCTTTTCGACACCTTATATATTCTGAAGATTAATCAGAATATAGTATCATAATTAAGCAATGTTATGAAGATTGTGAGGTTTGCATAGTCAACATAAAGTCATACTTACCTTAAACTCTCATTGTATTTGTTCTAAATATCTGGATTGAAACATTACTAAGATAAAACTAGATGATACCTTACACTTTCACAACTTTTGTCATCATATAAATGAGAATTTGACAAAAGGAAAAATGAGACTTATAAATTTCATCCATTATAACCGAAATTCATGAGAAATCATGACATCGTTAATGAGGATGATTTTTTATCTAATCTCATTCTAAGTGATTTTAAATCATGACGTTATAGCCCGAAATATTACTTGGCTTAAGGAATAAGCATGGGTCCATCATAAGTCATTCATTGACATTCGTGGAACTTATTCCAAATTGAATATTCAGACATAATTCATTTATCATTTAAAAGACTATCAACTTGTATCTAAATTTTGTCGCATATGGCTCACGGTCTTAGAAGAAATCTATTCATATATGTACTTACTAAGATTTCTATTAAATATGTCCCTAAAGTTTCTTATGATATCTTGACATTAAAGAAATCAAATAAAGTCTAACGTATATATGATAGGTTCCCACGTCACGTACCTCATTGAAACTTCTCTTGTAGCATTTCTAGAGATATTAAAGATCAGTGGGAGCATTAAGTGTCTTAATAATAACTTGCAATAGTTGCAAGAGGTGGGGGAGTGAAAATTTTACATTACCTAAATTTGCACCTCTTGTACAACACACCGCTCCATCACGACATTGTTCTATCATAACTTGTCTCCTTAAAATCTAATGCTACTCTTACAAAAAGTTTCATTGTTGCTTAATTGTGGGCACACTTAGATTTCTTACATAAACTAATATAATCCTGAACAAGAGAAATCACGACTAACGTCATTAATTTGTTTTCTCTATTAGAATCTGTTGGTCGTTAAATATTGACCCTAAGCATGCCTGTAACACCTCGAAAATTCACGTCCTATAATGTATTGACACGTGTCATAAGTTTGACCGTGTGAAAGAATGTTCTGAAAGGACTAAAGTTGACAATCATGGAAAGTATGTGAATATACGAGTTCTAAATGTCAACAGTGAATAAATATACTTCATAATAACCCTACATGATGTGTCCCCCTGTGGCGATTTTAGTAGTATTCCTAATCCTACTCCTCTTATATTAGATGCACCATCAGTATATAATGTCCAGGATCCTGAGGATTCTCCTAACTGTTGAACTTCTAAGTCTACCTCATCCTGAATGTCACTACTAAAATCAGCCACAAAGTCAGCTAAAGCCTGAGACTTTATGGCATTCCTAGGTTCATACACTAAATCATAAGCACTCAACTTTACCGACCACTTAGCCATCCTACCTGACATTTCTGGTTTCCTAAGTACATTTTTAACAGGATAATTTGTTTTAACATGAATCCTATGTGTCTCAAAGTAATGTCTAAGTTTCGTTGATGCCATGACTAATGCTAGTATCAATTTTTCTAAATGAGAATATCTAGTTTTAGCATCTAACAAGCTTTTACTAACATAATAAACAGGATATTGCTGACCTTCATGGTCTTTTACAAGGACGGCACTTACAGCATTCCCTGATACCGCGAGGTGTAGGGATAATGGTTCACCATTCTCGGGCTTCATCAGTAGAGGTGCGGTTGAAAGATATTGCTTTAAATCCTGTAGGGCCGCTTCATGCTTCTCACCCCATTCGAATTTCTTGTTCTTCTTCAGGATATCATAAAAGTCTTTGCATTTTTCTGAGGATCTTGAGATAAATCTATTTAATGCTGCCACTCGCCCTGTTAATCGTTGAACATCCTTCATATTTGAGGGCGATTTAATATCCAAGATGGCTTTAATCTGCTCCGGGCTTGCTTCTATTCCTCTTTTGGTCACCATATATCCTAGGAATTTTCCTGCCCCCACTCCAAAATGGCACTTAGCAGGATTCAGCTTCATGTTATACTGATCCAGGATATCAAACGCTCCTTTAATATCCTGGAGGTGATCCTGAGCTTTCTTTAACTTTACCACCATATCGTCGATGTACACCTCCATGGTGTCCCCCAGTTTGTCTTTGAACATCATGTTTACCAATCTTTGGTATGTTGCACCTGCATTTTTTAAACCAAAAGGCATAGCTGTATAACAATAAATACCTGTTGGTGTCATGAAGGCAGTATCCTCCTGGTCAGAAGGCTCCATTTGGATCTGTTGAAATCCTGAGGATGCGTCCATGAAGGTCAGCATTTCATGCCCGGCAGTGGCATCTACCATTGCATCAATGTGGGGAAGAGGAAATGGGTCTTTAGGACAAGCTTTGTTCAAGTCTGTGTAGTCTACACAAACTCTCCATTTCCCGTTTTTCTTCTGTACCACAACCACGTTTGCTAGCCACCTTGGGAACTTAACCTCTCTGATCATCCTGGACTTCAATAATCTCTCAACTTCCTCTTGAATAATCGTATTCCGCTCAGGAGCAAACTTCCTTCTTTTTTGTTGAATAGGCTTGAATGATTTATCAATTCCAAGCTTGTGAGTGATGACGTCTTTGGATATGCCTGTCATATCCTCATGCTTCCATGCAAACGTTGACATCCTGCATTTCAAAAAGTTAATTAACTGTTCTTCAATATCCTGAGGGATATTGGTTCCTACGAGCACCGAAATATCGGGGTTATCCTGGTCCAAGATAATTTTCTTTACATCCTGCTCCGGATCCTCCATGATATCCTGGGCCCGCGTCTTTAATTGCTATGCTGCACTAGGCTTGGTTGAGGATTTCATCGAGGATGAGTAGCATTCTTTCGCCTCCTGCTGATCACTATCAACTTTGACAACCCCCCAAGGGGTAGGTATCTTGATGCATTGGTGATATGTTGATGGCACAGCTTTCATATCGTGAATCCATGGTCTTCCCAGTATGATGTTATAGCAGGATAGAGAATCCATCACACAGAAACGTTGTATCGAGTTGACTCCTTCAACGTACACTGGAAACTTTATCTCTCCCACTGTGTTTCTAGCCTCTCCGCTGAACCCAACAAGCACGGTAGACTTTGAAGTGATATCCATTGGAGATACATTCATTCTTTTCAGCGTCTCTAATTGGATTATGTTGACGGAGCTGCCATTATCGACCAATATCCTGCGTACAAAATGGTTAGCCACATATAATGTTATTACCAGAGCATCATGGTGAGGATCCTGGACAGTATCCCTGTCATCAGCATCAAATGTGATCACTTTGTCAGTTGTGAGGGTAGTCATCCTGACAGGTTTATCTCCCCTTTCGGCCTTAGCTTCTTTTGCATGTCTCTTTGCTGCCGAATACGAAGTCCCACAAATGTCGGATCCTCCCGAAATGAAGTTGATTATCTTGGCATCCGCGGGAGGTGATGCTGCTCGCTCAGGATCCTTCTCAGTATCCTGACCCTTATTCTTCTTTCTTCCCAAGAGATCTTTTAGATATCCCTTGCTTAGAAGATAGCTTATTTCTTTCCTTAAAGCGATGCAATCCTCAGTCATATGTCCGAAATCTTCGTGGAAAGCACACCATTTTGATTTGTCTTTCCAATCGGCTTTTTGTTGATTCTTTCGAGGCCATCTAGCCTTGTCTCCTAGACCCTGCATGGCATACATCAATTCAGGAATGTTAACAGAAAAGCAATATTCAGATAATTCAGGATACTCTTCAGGATCCTCGTCTTCGACATCATTCACTCTCTTGTTTTCATTTCTACCATATGGCTTAGGCCGATATGATTTGAATGAGGATTCTGACTTCCTGTTAGTTGACTCATAAGTGTTAGATGAGTTCATCCTTTCTTGCATCTTTCTGTCATCCTCCAACCGAATATATCTTAGGGCCCTGTTCCGAGCTTCATCCAAGTTCCTGCATGGGTTCATTACAAGGTCTTGATAAAATTGAGAATCTTTTTGCAGCCCCATCTTGAAAGCTTGCACAGCTGTTGCAACATCAAGATGAGGAATGTCTAGGGATTCCCGGCTGAACTTGTTCACATAATCCCTAAGGGATTCCTGAGGCCCCTGTGTTATCCTGTAGAGATCACTTGTTAATTTTTCAAAACTTCTACTACAAGAAAACTGACTATTAAATAAATTTACTAAGTGAGCAAAAGATGTAATCGAATGTGGAGGAACATTCAAGAGCCATTTCAAGGCTGATCCTGTCAAGGTTGAACCAAAACCCTTGCACAAGCATGCTTCCTTGAGATCCGGAGGGATAGGGTTAATCTCCATCCTTTCCCTATACTGAGCAATATGCTCCTCAGGATCCGTTGTTCTGTCGTAAAGCTTCATGTTGGGGGTTTGGAATCTCTTTGGGATCTCAGCATCACAGATAGGATATGCAAAATGAGATATCTTGTGGCTGTCTTGGGACACTTCCGGGATCGGCTGGACCACCCCGGGTACACTAGATATCATGTCCTTCAACTTCTGAAGTTCCCTAGTAAGCGCTGATGTCACACCTGTATCCTGCAAAGATCCACTATTGTTAGTAGCATGAGTATTATTATTATTTGACACGTTACCCGTTGGAGGATTTTGCCCATATCCTGAAGCATATCCTGAGCTCCTTATGGTCGACATCCTGACCGAGGAGGGTATTTCAGGAGTATGATTCCGAGGAAGGCTGGGCACAATATTCCCCCTGTTATCCTCAGTATACACAGCTGAACTGAAGTTCAACGTTCTGGGATGTAATGGAGTGACAATATCCTCAGCAGATCTGCTCGAGCCAGACTTCAGGAGTTGTATTTCCCTTAAAAGCATTTGGTTTGTTTCCTGTTGCTGCCTCATTTGTTCCTGCACACTTCCAAATAAAGTAAGAATTTCATCATTAGAAGCTAGAACGGGAGCAGATTCCTGAACACTGCGAGTAGGGATAATATCCTGAGGTCGTGAAGAGGCTGGCATCCTTGGAGGAGGTGGTGGAAGCACCGAACCAGTAGTAGCAGAAGTCACAGCAGACACAGTAGAGGAACTCATATTTGATCTTGAGGCCATTATGGACAATGTGGCAAAAAGTTTTGAAAATAGAAAACCGATTAGCGATTTGACAAAAAAATTTAGTAAAGAGAGCACCACTTGCCCCACGGTGGGCGCCAAATTGTTTTGGTCAAAAATTACCTAAGTAATTAAGTGATCAAATTAGTAATGTGAGGTAGTGTGCTAGAAAGTTTATAGAAAATATGCTTGTTGAGTTATTTAGAAAATCAGTATTCAGGATACGGCTCAGGATATTGAGCTGTATCTACGATCAAACAATGAGCAAACAATGAGCAAAAAGTAAAGTAAACGACACGAGATGTACGAGGAAAGCCCTTGATCAATCTAGATCACCGGCAGCTGCCTTGTTCTTCTTATTGCTTAAACTTCAGGATACAGTGCAGGATATAGACCAGATCGCTATGTGTTACAATGTTTTTTGTGTGAGAGTGAAAGCTTGCTAGAGAGCGAGTGTTAGAGTGTAGCGAGTGTGAATGTGATGTCCTATTCGATCTGGTATACCCACCTATTTATAGTAATGAATTACAAACAATAATCCCTACAAATATGGGGTACTCCGAATATTCCATTGTGAACGTTATTGACCGAGTAATACGGCTTCAACGTCTTCATTTGAACGACTTGGACCGAGTCTTCCGCGGAATGAGTCTTCGTGAACGTTGATAGCTTCTAACCCACGTACCTGCACATAATCCGTTAGTAACCCTGAGGATACCATTCAGGATGTTACCAATATCCTGAATCAGCATCCCGGATGTAAACAGATACTATATAACCAAGATATATGTCAAGATATTTTCCAGGATATGGGCTCAGAATTTCACCCATAACAGTATACAACGCACTTTACAGACAAAGAATGTTTGATCTTGAAACCAAGATTTGTTGTTCCCGAAGAGTGGGTTATCATGAGAGCGCCCAGAGTCAATGATCTGTACGTGTTAGACATGAGTGTAGCAACTACTACCACGGGTCAGGCTCATTGTTTTATGTCAAGAGCAACGGAAAAAGAATCACAGTTATGGCATCGAAAGATGGGTCATATTCACTTGAGAAAAGTGAATCACCTGGTGCATAACGACTTAGTAATTGGTGTTCATGTGAAAGGGTTTCATCTTGAGGGGGAGTGCATTAGCTGTGTCAAAGGCAAGCAAAAGAAGAAATCTCACCCTGGGAAGAAGGAAAACTTAATCTCGAGACCTTTAGAGAGACTCCATATGGATCTGTTTGGTCCAGTGAATGTCAAAAGCATAACTGGGGATCTCTATTGTCTAGTAGTTACAGAAGATTACTCAGGATTTTCATGGGTATTATTTTTGAAGTTAAAAGATGAGACGTTTGATCGTTTGATAACGCTTTTCAAGAAGATAGAAAACTTGTACCAACCCCGCATCAGAAGATTACGTAGCGACAATGGTACTGAGTTCAAGAATTTCAAAATGGAAGAATATTGTAATGAAAGAGGTATATTGCATGAATTTAGCGCGCCTTACACTCCGCAGCAGAATGGAGTAGCTGAAAGAAAGAACAGGATGCTAATTGAAACGGCTAGGACGATGCTTGCTGATTCCAAACTA
Source organism: Helianthus tuberosus (assembly GCA_030545235.1). Taxonomy (NCBI): domain Eukaryota; kingdom Viridiplantae; phylum Streptophyta; class Magnoliopsida; order Asterales; family Asteraceae; genus Helianthus; species Helianthus tuberosus. Next base: position 153,298,076 of record CM060396.1, on the reverse strand, counting down.
CCTGTTAATTTCTGGGCAGAAGCAGTGTCAGCCGCATGCTATACACTCAACCGGGTTCTTACAGTGAAGAAACTCAACAAGACATGTTTCGAGCTAATCAATAACCGCAAACCGAACTTGAAGTATTTAGAACCGTTTGGGTCTCCATGCACAGTTCTAGAGCCTTTTGGTAAATTTGGTGCAAAGAGCATTGAAGGAATATTTGTGGGTTACTCAAGTCCTTTGAAACGAGTCTTTGTTTCGAGTTTAAAGCGGATTATTGAGGTACATAATGTTGAATGTCAAGGCTACACAATGCCACCGCAAAATCCCGACGATTCATGGCGTTTTCACTATAACACTTTGAGGAATTCTGTTAGTGCACTATGTCTATTGACTTTGTCTTGTATCGAGTCATATCATGTAATAGGATAGAATAATCAGTGCTCGAGGTGCTAGAAACTGAGTTTAGTGGATATTAAAGTAATTCCGCTTGAAAGTGTCAAGGCCAAGTTCAAGCGAAATTAACTTAACAGATTTTGCTTGAAACTGCCATGTCCATTTCAAGCGGAATCTCAACTACTATATATAGAGCACTTGTCCGTTTCATTTGAAGCGGGAATTAGAACTTGTATTCGGTAACGAAGTGCTTCCGGATTGTCTCCAGGTGCTGTAATCACTATTATATCAATATAGAAGACAGATAAATTGTATCGAGCGTCCGTTTCATTGATTCCGCCTTTGATTCGGATAAATAACTCTTCTGGTCGACTCATTCGGGTTATACAACGATCCTACAAGTGGTATCAGAGCACAGGAGGAAGAGTTTAGCTTGATATCATCAGTTTTCTGACTTATACACCTTCTTTTTCAAATTGGACAAGATTTCACGGTCAAAATGGATTGAATTTTTCACAGTACATGCGAAACTGTGTTTTAACAAAGCTTTGAAAGAATCAGAATAAAATTCAGCTTAAAAGTGATAAAAATGGACCTAAAACCTAATTCCGCTTGAACGAACAATATGATTTCGCTTGAAGAGTCTAGCTGATTTCGCTTCAATTCGTCATTCCGCTTGAATTCAGCACCTGATCTCGCTTGAATCTGCTATTTCGCTTGAAAGCAAACTTGATTTCGCTTGAAAGTGGGATTCCGCTTGAAGTACTGATTTCGTTTGAAGTGTTATCTTGGGATTTCGCTTGAAAGCTGCTATTTCGCGTCAACTTGTGATTTCGCTTGAGATTCTTATTCCGCTTGAAAGTGAATTTTTCGCGTCAAGATCATTTCGCATCAACCGAGTGTCAGTCTGTTTCAGGTTATTTGATAGTGTTTAAACTGATTGTGTTTGTTTGATTGTTTGTCTCCAGGTACATTGATTCAAGATTTTCACAACATGGCTGAAGAATTCTACAACACATTCTACAATGCATTCACATCTGAATCATCCGAGATTACAACCGTTACACCAAAAACCATTACGAAAGTGATCAATGAGAACATCAAACATGATAACTTTTACAGCACACATTCAAAACCACCAACTCTGGAAAGCATTGAAGACTATCCTTGGTGGAAAGATCGATTCATCAATTGGGTAAAAGCGTATGCTCATGAAAGCTGGTTCTGTTTGGAGCTTGGATATAAAAGGCCGGCTGATGATAAAGGAGAAGATCTCCCTCTGAAAGGTTTATAAAAAAAAGACAAAGCCGAATTCTCAGCTGAACAGAGAATGATTGCCTTAATAGAATCATCTATCAGAAATGATATGTTTGCTTTACTGCAACATGATGGAACATCGAAATCTATCTGGGAAGCTTTACGAGTTAAAGCTGAGGGGGGTAAACAGATCAAGAAAAATAAAATTGCATTACTAAAAAAGGAATTTGATTTGTTTGATAGTCTGAGTGGTGAATCTGTTAGGCAAATGATAGAAAGATTTGGTCATTTGAAAATTGAGCTTGATCATTTTGGCATTGTCAAAACAAGAGAGGAAATCATTGATAAGATCATAGAAGCGTTACCATGAGCTGATCAGTGGCAAACGTTTGTTTTTATTTTAAAAAATGATGCTTTGTATGATGAAATTTCTCTTGATGTTTTGATACAAAAGATTGAAAGTCATGAACTGGAGTTGCAGAAACAGAACAAGATGAGCAGTTCTTCGCATCAACAGAATGTTGGTTTATATTACAAAGGTAATTTACCTTCGGTGAAAGCTGATAGTTCACCAAAGACAACATTCAGTGGTGAGAGGACAAAGGAACCTCAGAAAAGCTCATCAAGCTACAATCCGGGTTATCATTCATCGGCTTCAAAAGCTAGTTCTGAAGAAGCAGAGGAGATACTATGCAATATTGCTGTTAAGTTGAAAAACTCTCCGGCAATGAGCATCAATGTAGCCAAGCAGCAAATCAGCTTCCTTGCATCTGTTTTGGAATCGTATGAAGGTCTAGTTGCAGGCAAGATTGGAAACTCTGAGTTAACCAAAGAAGACTACGACCAGATTGATCCGGAAGAGATGGAACTCATTGACATCCGTTGGTGTTTGGCAAGTTGCATTCGTAGAGCACAAAGATATATGGAGATTACCGGAAAACAATCTCTAGGTGGTGCTTCAACTAAATTGGATTTTGATAAATCCAAAGTGACCTGCTTCAGATGTAAGCAAAAAGGTCATTTCAAGAGAGAATGTAACAATTCTGCAGTAGGTGGAAATGAACATCCGTTCAATGATGATTACTACTGAAAGGCAATCTACCACCGAAGTAAAGAAGAGCCGAAAATGATTGAAGATAAACCTCGAGATAAGTCAAGAGCTTGTGCTGTAATTCATCATGATGAGGGATTTGATTTGACCCAGATTTGTCCAGAAGAAGATCGTTTGGAAAATATAGTTACAGCTCATGGCAGAAACACATAAAAAAGTCAACATTATGTTTTTGTTGCTGAAATCAAAGATGAAAACAAAGAAGAAAATGTTGTTGCTGAGGTCAAAGAGAAAACCAGAGAAGAAATTTTGAGTGATAAAACAGACAGAGAAATAAGAATGGCTGCGAACAGAATGAATGATATGCAAAGAGAATATGAAGAGGCTGTCAGATACAAAAGATGGGATAAGAAACGAGAGTGCTATGTTAACAGATATGATGAACCTGTTGTATCCAAAAAGGACATAGTTTATGATGATGTTCTTTTAATAATTCCTCGAGTCGGCGAATTTTATTCAAATGCTGTAAAAGACAAAAATTATGAGGAAAAGCTGGAAAAACTCATAAGAGAAGTCATGATTTCGACCTTGAGGAAGAGGGATGAAGAAAGAATGAAGAAGAATGTTGAGAGTATGGTTGAAGAATTGAAGAAGATAGCCGAGGAAGTAAAAGTTGAAGTTGTTGAAGAAGAAGATGTGAAGAGTGTTGAAGAAGTGAAAGAAAAAGTTAAGGTGAATGAAGAAGTTGTGAAAGAAGTTGTTACTGAAGAACAACAGATTGGAGAAGATGTGAAGAAAGCAAAAGAAGAATAAGAGGAGAATGAGAGTTTAATTGCTGGTAATGTTGGTGATGATATTGAAGAAAAGAAAGAAAATGCTGATAAGACAAATGCAGCAGAGAACACCGAGGTGTTAATCACTGAGGTAATTTCTGATTCTGATATTAAAATCGTTGAACAGTGCAAGAAATGCATGGAAAAGTGCAGTGCTTGTACTGAAAAAGACAAACAATTCAGAACAAGAAATCTTGAATTCACAAAATTTGAAGAAGTTTTCAAAAATAAATACAAAGAAATGTTTGAAAATGAAAAAGTTTTAAAAGATAATGAAGAAAAACTTTTGGAAAAATGTAAAAAGATAGAAAAAGAAAATGAAATTTTGAAAGAAAATGTTTTGAAAAAGACAGAAGAATGTGAACAAAAAGAAATTGTTTGTCAAGATATGAAGAAAGAATATGATTCAATAAAATTGGCATATCACATTACAAAAGAATCATATGAAAAAGTGAAAGATGAAATGAAATTTGCTCAATCAAGAATGAATTATCTTTCTGAAACAACTAAAGAATTTAAAAGAATGTATGAAATAAAACAAGGTGTTGTTAATTCCTATATTGAGGATGTTGCTAAGCTAAAGAGACAGATTGCTGATTTAGAACAGGATAACAACAAGTTAAAGAGTTATCACGTGTCGTCATATGTGCTTAAACGTATTTTCAATATAAAACCGGGAGATGGTGAGTCTGAGCAAAACAAGAAAGGCATTGGCTCAGAGTTTCATCAAGTTCCACCACCGGAAAAGTTTGCATTTTATGATGATGAGAAGGTCGAAAAAGCTTTCAACATGGTAGATCAATTGCCAGATAACATTGACATAACCAATTCCAAATCTGATGATTCTAGTGATTTAGAGGTGGTAGGTGTTTTGGTCAAAAATTACCGAAGCAATTAAGTGATCAAATTAGTAAAGTGAGGTAGTGTGCTAGAAAGTGTGTTTGAAAATATGCTTGTTGTGTTAATTAGGAAATCAATATTCAGGATACAACTCAGGATATTGAGCTGTATCTATGATCAAACAATGAGCGAAAGTAAAGTAAACGACACGAGATGTACGAGGAAAGCCCTTGATCAATCTAGATCGCCGGCATAAAACCTCGGGAGCTGACAATCGCAGCTGCCTTGTTCTTCTTATTACTTCAAACGTCAGGATACAGTGCAGGATGTGGTGCGGATCGACTACGTGTTACAATGAAATTTGAATACAAGTGTGGTGTTTGCAATAAGCTAGAGAGTGAAAGTGTTCGAGAGTGTTAGTGAAAAAATTGTATGTTCTAAACTGATCCGCCCCCATCTATTCATAGTAAAGATAAAATAACAAACTACCCTAAACTTCCGGGATCCACCGAATATTCCTTCATCGAACGTTGTAGACCTGGTCTTTCGGGCTCAACGTCTTTCCTTCAACAAACTCGCCCGAGTCTTGAGGAGAAGAAGTCCACTTGACCGTTAGCAAGTCTCAGCCTTTAACCTGCACGTGGTTAAATCAATAAACCTCAGGATATCGCCCAAGATGTTAGCAATATCCTCTTCCAGCATCCTGGTCACAAATAAACAAACAAAGGCAGGATATTGGTCAGGATATGTATGCAAAGAAAATGACCCCTAACAATTGTCCCCAAATATATCAGTTGGGATACCAATCCAACGGATATATTTCAAAAATCTTATCCCATAATTCAAGACATTTAAAACGAAGCGACGGTCAAGATCACATCGTAACCTCCAACGCGTTTTTTACTCAATGGAGATCCACAACGCCCCTATATCTTCTCTTTTCTTGTTTGAAAAGCAGATATCTTCAACAGAACCTTCAGGTAATCCTCCATTTCCGATTTACTTTTTATCAATTTACATCACCTTACTCGCAATGGACGCCGGAACCTTCACCCAGCAGAATCTCCTCAAAAATCCCGAAAAGGAGATCTATGCTTTTGACAACGCAGACATTGCAGCTTTAAGAGCTTCCGGCGCTTTCCCTGATAACACAATCTTCAGACCATTCGATCGGTCAATCCGATCGGATGTTTCTTCCACTGAATGGGTTTGTTTTCTGGCGTATCTTTTTTCACTAGGTCTTCGATACCCTTTTCCTGAATTCATGATGCAATTCTTTCGAACCACCGGCATCTCTTTTGCTCAAACCATGCCCATGGTTTGGAGAGTACTAATTGTACTTAATCAAATCAAAAATCTCCATTGTTCCGACCTCCGCATCGAGGACCTGCCTATTGCTTATTGTTGGTGCATGTTTGTGACAACAACTTAGATTTGGTATTTGGATATCTTGTAATTAGTAAAACGACAAATAGTTAGCGGGTTTAGCTTTGTATTAGTGAGATAATAGAGTTTGGGCTAAACAAAACCCACATTGGGTGATGGGGGGCGAATTGGGCTTGTCCAATTCGCAGTCCATGATGTTTAACCTTGGCCCAAGTAGTAACCTTGTGTTATATAAACAAGGTTAGGCTTTAGGGTTTAGGTTAATCAGCCAGAACATTATGAGAGAGTAATTTCGTGAAAGGCTTAGGGCTTGGACGAAATTTAGGTTGTTAGGGATCTTGATTGATTGTAATTCTGTTGATTGATAATCAATAAAGATCCGGTTTGAAAGTGAATTGCTGTTTCTGTTCTTCTACTTGTTTCTGTGATATTCTGATCAAGAGGATTCCGCACTCTTGATTGGAAAGACAATTCTGTGAAAGATCCATACGAATAGGGGACCTACAATTGGTATCAGAGCATTAGGCTCTTGAAGGCTCGGTTCAGAATTGTGTCTGCAGAATCAGGGAGATTTTCGAATTTTTGAAATCTGATAAAATTAGGGTTTCGAAAATTTTTGTGTGTTATAAAATTTTCGAAATTTGTTGGCTGTTTTGATATTCTGGTTTGTTTGATTGCTGTTTTGCAGGTTTTAGGGTTTTCAGGACAGTTTTTGGTTGATTGTTTTGAAGAATTTTGGCTCAGAAACTTGAAGATTCGAAGACTGTTCTTCGTGTTCTTCATTAAGTTCATAAGAATTTCGTAAAAAGCTTGCTGATTTGCTGTTTTGATTTTGCAGATTTGTGTTGGAGAATCTTCAGAATTTCGGAAAGATTAAGTTTCCAATTTTCAGAACCAGCGAATTTGGGAGACCAGCGAAATTAAGTGAGACCAGCATATTTATCGGCGACGTTAAAACCAAAGGCGACTTTGGTAACCGTGTGATTGTCCACAGCGAAATCATCACGGTTTCAGCGACTTCACTAGTCGTCGTAATAGCGAAAATACACAGGGAATTTGACCAGCGAACTTGACCTGCGAACTTGAACTTTCAAGCGAAATAGACCAGCGAATTTGATCTTCTGACCAGCGAAATTAACAGCTTCCCAGCGAAATTATCAGCAAATTTAAGGACCAGCAAATTTAAAGTGGTGGAATTTCAGTTGGCAAGCATCGATAAAATTTCAGTGTTTTGCAAATAGAAATTGATCCGTAGCTCGTTAGACAGAACCGTTTGCACCGTTGTATTCCTCGTATTTTTAGGACAAAAAAAAAGACTCTGGAAAATCCCGAATACGGTTTTTGACATTATATATCATTAGACTCGTCTTTTCGATACGATTCTAACGGTGTAATTTGGTAACCACTGTCTTCGAAAATTTTTTGTACGGTTTTACCAGTCTGATTAAGTTAAAATGTCGAACATGTCTAAATTGAACGAACTCTTAAGAATGGAACATGAGGTAGGCACAACGAACAAACCACCTAAGATGATGAAGGTGGAGAACTACTTAACATGGAAGGATCGGTTTCAATCCTTTATTGAGTACCAGGACATTCGTATGTGGATATGTATAGACGATGGGTATGCAAACCCAACTCATGACTTTGAGGGAAGACAACGTGTAACTGCTTATGTTGATATGGATGCTGAACAGAAGAAAATGTATGAGGGTGAAAAGAGAGCCTTGGCAGCCATTAAAATGTCTTTACCTGATGGCATCAAGCATACCTTTAAGAAGTACACTACTTCAAAGGAAATGTGAGATGCGCTAGAGAAGAGATATGAAGGAAATCCTGATGTCAAGAAGAACAAAGTTGATTTACTGAAGAAGCAGTTTGCAGTGTTTAAGTACATAAAAAACGAGTCTCTTGAGGACGTCATCACTCGATACTATCATTTGATGTCAGAATTGGACAATTATGACATAGATTGCTATACTGACATAGAGAAAAATGACAAGCTGCTGGATGCTCTACCTGCTAAATGGGATATCTACACTCTCATGATAAAAGGAGAAGCAGATTATGACACAAAGGAGCTAGAAGAAGTGGTTGGAAAGCTAAGAGCTTATGAGCTCAGCATGAAGAAGAAGGACACTGGATATGATCAGGTTCAAGATCCAGGGATCTACAATGGGCTTACATCTTCTTCATCTCATGATGCTTCTAGCGACTCAGCCACTGCTTTTCTCTCGCATGAAAATGAGCAGGTCACAGTAAATGATGATGGTGATGTGTGTTTTGTAGCTGCTTCAGGTGGATCAACAGGAGCTAAGAGAACATCTGGTTCTAAGCAGAGTAGTGGTGTTAAGTCGATGCCAATGAGTGTGAAGTCTGCTGAAGAGCATCTTGCTCTACTTGCTTCATTTGTTGCTTCATATGAAAACTACATTCAGGGGAAGATATCTGATCCTGCCACTTTAGATGAAGATTACGATAAGATTGACCCTGATGATCTTGAACATATGGATTTGCAGTGGCAAATGGCCATGATTACTAGAAGAGTGAAGAGGTTTATGAACCGAACTGGAAGAAAGTTTATAGGAAAGACTGTTGGTTTTGATAAGACCAAAGTGAGATGCTTCAACTGTCAAAGTTATGGGCATTTCGCCAGGGAATGTCAAAAACAAAAGCAGGATACTTCGAGTCAGAGTTCAAACAATAGAAATGCTTCAAACAACTCTAACTCAAGAGCGCTGATCTCTACTGCTAGAGAAGGTTCATATGACTGGAGTGTTCACTTGGAGAATGATGACAATGTCACTCAGGCATTCATGGCAGAGATAACGCAAATTGATGATGGTGAAGCTACAGTAGATGATGTTAAAGTTGAGAAGAAAAGTGATGCTGAGGCAGAGGTGAAGATAGAGAATAAAGCTGAAGAAAAGAAGGTTGATCAGACAACAGTTGCTGAAAAGGAAACGCAAAAGTCTGACCAGGAACGGGAAGCTGAAGAAAAGGATGCTAAGTATAAAAGAATGGAAGCTCAGCTTGCGGCTCTAATGGCCAACCTTGACAAACAAACAGGAGAGGTAAAGTCTAATTCTGTGTGTTTAAAATGTCGTGAATTACAGGGTGAAGTTGATAGGTTGTCCACACAAAACCAAAGTCTGGTGGGCGAGATGTCTACCATAAAAGAAGAAAACTTTTTTGCTAAAAGAAACGAATCGTCATACTTGAAGAAAATAAAAGGTTATGAAACTAAAATTGAAGCTGTAACCTGTAAACTAAATGAAAAACTTCAAGTCATAAACTTAGCTCATGACATGATGGCTGAGAAAACAAAAGAGATTTCTGATAAATGCAAAGAGTTGTCAGATGCACAACTAAGAATTGTTGAACTTGAAAAGAAATTAGGTCAATTCAGGGACTCTACTTTTGTTATGAAACACATGATGGGTGGCTTGAAGAAAAGTAATGACAAAACCAGTGTGGGATTTCATGGTTTCAATGAAGTTCCACCTCCTGTTAGTCATGACTATTCTTTCTTGCCTAATGAATATGAGCTCATGGACTTTGGGTCAACATTGCCAAGTAGTTCCACGTCACGTCAAGGAAATGTGTTTGAGAATGCTGATGCTAAGAAGGATAATAACAGCAAACCTGTTTTGAAAAAGAATACATCACATCCTAAAAATAACAATCCAACTTTTGTTAAAAATGTTAATTTTGTTCAAGGAAGTGACATGAAAAACGAAACCGCTGTTATTGAAAATGAATCTAATATAGAGTTTGCTAAAAACAAGAACATAGAAAATTCTGAAACTAAGCAAACCGCACCAAATCCTTCTAAGGCATCATCAGAAGAAAAACCTGAATCTAGTTCAAAGGCTTCAGAAAAGAAGTCTTCGAAACAGAGATCGTGCTTCAAATGTCACACCAAGGGACATGTAGCTAGCTGCTGTCCTAACAAAAAGAATGAAGCACAAGTGAGTGAAAAGAAGAGAGAAAAATCACCTGAGAAGAAAGGTGATAATGAGGAGAAAGTTGCAAATTCTCCAAAGAAATCTGCTCCTAAGCAACCAGAAAATGTTGCTGTTGGTGAAGATAAGGCTGAAAAAGGAACTCCACAAGTTCCTCGCTTTCAAAGAAATCAACCAAGATTTCAGCCTAGATCTCCACCAGGCAGATACGAGAGACCTAGAAGCAGTTCACCAAGAATGAACAATTATAATGCTAATAATTTCAGAAGTCAAGGTCAATATCAAAATCGATACCAAAATAATGGTGGTCGAACTTTTTATAACAATGGCTTTAGAAATTACAACAATAATGCTTCTTGGAATCAAAATTCAAGATACCCAAATCAAAATTTCCAAAGGTCAAATAGTCCAAACACGTATAGGAACCCTCAGGACCAAAGACCTAGTGGAAATCAAAATCAAATTCCATCAACAGGTCTGAGATCCAAGACTCCAGTTAGGAGTAATGGATATTGGATGGATGTTCCAGTAGTTGGTGAATTTGGACGACCCAAGACCATTAAGGCTTAGGTCCCCCAATCTAACTAATTTTTTGGTTGGTGTGTGCATGAGCTGCTAAGGAGGATTATCAACTTATGGTATGTTGATAGTGGCTGCTCCAGGCACATGACGGGGGATGCGAGATTGTTGACTGAATTTGAAGATTATGATGGTGGAAAGGTGAATTTTGCGGGTGCTAAAGGTGGTAGAATTACAGGACGAGGAAAGGTGACCAATGGGAAGATCACACTGGACAAAGTGAACTATGTGGAGCAGCTTAAACACAATCTGATGAGCGTGTCACAAGTCTGCGACAAGGGTCACTCGGTCCATTTTACCAAGAATGAAGCATTAGTGTTGAAACCAGGTTTGAAGATTCCGGACGATTGGATAGTGATGCGAGCGCCAAGGAGAAATGACACTTATGTCATGGACATGGGTGCTAAGGATCCAAATGCTGTGGTGGCGTGCTTACTATCAAAAGCATCTGAAGCTGAATCGATGTTGTGGCATAGACGCATGGCCCATATTCACTATCGAAAAATGAATTACCTTGTTAAAAATGAGCTAGTGAAAGGGGTTCCAATGCAGAGGTTTCACGTGGAAGATAAATGTCTTCCATGTCAAAAGGGAAAACAACACAAGAAACCTCATAAGTCTAAAACAGTAAATTCCATAGAGGCCCCTTATGAATTACTTCACATTGATCTATTCGGTCCAGTGAACGTGAGGAGCATAGGTGGAAAGTACTATTGTTTAGTTGTCACTGATGATTACTCACGTTATTCATGGGTTTTCTTTTTAGGTTCAAAAGATGAGACGGCGGAGATGCTGATAGATCTTTTTACGAAATTGGAAAACGTCCATGATGCAAGAATCAAGAGGATAAGGAGTGATAGTGGCACGGAGTTCAAGAATCGAGTTCTGGATCTCTGCTGTCTTCGAAAAGGAATTGAACATCAATATTCTGCTCCTTATACACCTCAACAAAATGGAGTTGCTGAGAGGAAAAACAGGACGTTGATTGAAGCCGCAAGGACGATGATTTCAGATTCAAAGCTACCAGTTCTTTTCTGGGGAGAGGCTGTGAATACAGCTTGCTATGTCCTAAACAAAGTTTTGACTGTTAAACGTTTTAACAAAACATGTCATGAATTAATGTTTAACAAGAAACCAAACTTAGAAGGCTTTGAACCATTTGGATTACCCTGCACCATTGTGCGTAATAAAGATAAACAAAAATTCGGTGAGGTGGCTGACGATGGCTACTTTCTAGGTTACGTACCTGGCGCACCGAATAAAAGGGTTTTTAATCTAAAAACTGGTAAAATTGAGGTTGTTTATAATGTGGAAATTACTTCATACAAACCTCAACAATCAACGAGTGGTCCTGCTATATTATATGATTATGAAAGCACTTTTAAATCATTTAATATTCCTGAGTTTCCAAATGCAGATGATTCTCAGTTGATTCAAACAATGATTGGTGGAGACGATGAAGGCGAGTTCATGCCTAGATCGAATGTAGATATGACAGATGCTGCGGAAACTTCCCATGGCGCTGCTGATCCTGACTCAAGCGATAGTGACTCTGAACCCATTGAGGGGGAGGATTTCATTAATCCATTTGCAGATCAGAACATTCAGGGGGAGGTTGGATCAAACCTGGGTGATAATTTAGAAGTGGATACCGTTGCTACTACACGAGCAAATAGAGATCATCCAGTTGACATGATACTTGGAGATCCTACTGCAGGTGTTCAGACGAGAAGAAGTATAGCAGCGAATTCTGGTTTATTTATTTCGATTGAGAAGACTGGGATTGTGAACGAATTCTTGTATAGTTGCTTTATTTCCCAAGAGGAGCCGAAGAACATTCATATGGCTCTTAAAGACAATTCATGGGTTGAAGCTATGCAAGAGGAATTGGCCCAGTTTGCAAAGTTGAAGGTTTGGGAGTTGGTTGACCTTCCTAAAGGTGAGAGAGAGATAGGCACTAAATGGGTGTTTAAGTGCAAGAAGGATGACAGAGGGATAGTCACGCGAAAGAAGGCTCGATTGGTGGTAAAAGGTTTCAATCAGCAAGAAGGGATAGATTACAATGAAGTGTTTGCACCAGTGGCAAGGTTGGAGGCAATTCGGTTGTTTCTAGCTTTCGCAACATTCAAGGGCTTTAAAGTTTACCAACTAGACGTGAAGAGTGCGTTTCTTTACGGGAAAGTCCAAGAAGTGGTGTATGTCTCACAACCAGATGGGTTCGTTGATCCAGATTATCCAGATCGAGTGTACAAACTTGATAAGGCTTTGTATGGATTACATCAAGCTCCCAGGGCGTGGTACGAGACACTATCTACACATCTGATCAAGAATGGTTTTGAAAGAGGTCAGATTGACAGTACACTGTTCATCAAGAGGAAGAAGGAAGATTTTCTGCTGGTACAGGTGTACGTGGATGACATCATCTTTGGGTCATCAGATGAGAGTATGTGTAAAGAGTTCGAGCAGGTGATGAAGAGCAAGTTCGAAATGAGCGCTATGGGTGAGCTGTCTTACTTTCTAGGATTACAAGTTGAACAAAAGGAGGATGGGATGTTTATTCATCAAACAAAGTATGTGTATGACATCTTGAGTCGGTTCAAGATGAATGATTGCTCTACTTTCAACACACCCATTTGTGAAAATCACAATCTTGGCCCAGATCACGAAAGTACTGAAGACGTTGATCCAACTCAATACAGGGCAATGATTGGTTCTCTAATGTACTTGACTGCTTCAAGACCTGACATTATGTTTGCAGTATGCTTGTGTGCCAGATATCAGGCTAATCCAAAAGAGTCACACATGAAAGCAGTGAAGCGTATTCTTCATTACTTGAAGGGGAAACCTAAACTTGGGTTGTGGTATCCAGCTGATAGTGATCTGAATTTTGTCGCTTACACTGACTCAGACTTTGGAGGATGCAAGTCGAACAGAAAGTCTACAACAGGTGGTTGTCAGTTCTTAGGAGGCAGGATCGTGTCTTGGCAATGCAAGAAGCAATCCTGTGTGTCTACATCTACGTGTGAAGCTGAATATATTGCTGCGGGTAGCTGCTGCTCTCAGGTTCTCTGGATACAACAGCAGATGCGCGATTACGGTTTGGATTTCACTCGTACTCCTATTATGATAGACAATAATGCCACAATTTCAATAACTAATAATCCAGTGAAACACAGTCGCACAAAACATATTGACATACGTCATCATTTTATACGGGATTGTGCTGAAAAACGACTAATTGAATTACATCGAGTTGACACAGAAGATAACCTGGCAGATCTTTATACTAAAGCTTTTGACAGGGCTCGCTTTGAACATTTAGTCGAACTCAACGGGATGAGGAATCCTGAATAACTGGTTTTTCATAAGAATTTTTGTAAATAGTTTACTGCTTTTCTTAAAAATCAAAAATAAAAAAAAAATTTGAAAAATAAAAAACATAAAAAAAAAATAGAAAATAAAAAATGAGTTATCACTGTGTGAAAAAGGAGAAATGATAGTACATCAGCAAGTTAGACTGTCACACTGAAACTGAATTTAAATTGCTTAAGTGTGATAGCAGCTTCATCATATGATGTACCAGTAGGCAAAAAGCATGAAATAATCAACTTACCAATGTGATATAAACCTAAATGAACTGTGTATGAGTGGGGAACACATCAGTGGTGTATGGTTTAATGACCTTAAATCTTGCGTTGATAGATTACCAAAATCTGAAGTTTTGGGTCTTTATACTGTTATTTCATCTGGGGATATCTTGGTTGTTATTCTGTTCAGAACTAAAATTGTACATGACCCCAGGATAGAAAGTCACTTGGAATTAGCACATTTCTATTTGAAAGTCTGTATGTTGTCCCGATACACACAATTTTGATCTGATTCTGAAATCTTCTCTGAAAAAAGTCATGTACCTCCTCTGCTGCATCCAGATATATGCTGACCTGGAGGTGCTAGGCAACGACAGCTTCTGCTGCATCCAGATACATGCTGACCTAGCTGTACGTTGTCGCGTTATAGATCTAATACACCCGAAAGAGGCCCTCTAGTGCCCAAATGAAACCCACTAAACCTATATCAAACTGAGAAAAAAACTCATTTGATCTGTATATTATACCTTCTCTCCTAAAGATCTATTCTGTTCTCTTCTCAACCTATTCCCAGTTAAGATTTCAGAAATCTGGATTGGACTTGTGAAATATGTGGTAGGGAAGATACTTGCTTGATAGAGTGTGTTGTTTATATTTCCAGGATTTGATTAGTATTTATTTGGGTGTTCATAGTTAAGCAATCAAAACATGATAAAACAGATTATATGCAGACCTAGGCACTGTCAGGATATCTTAAAGGATGACATCAGTATACTCACCTACTACGATGAATCTTTGTGCATACCTTGATCGTGGGGGTATATCCTGAAGTGGGACACACTAGTATATCAGTAATCAAATTACCTTAACGTATCATATGGTAATGGTACTTGAAATGATTCATGCATTTTGTTTAAGTGGACAAACATACTGGTAATCGTCTTGGACTGCTTTTCACGAAAAATTAAATAAAGAATTATCTAATAGTGTGAAACAGTTTGATTGTGCTGATATGATCTTCTTACCAGTGATTCTCACAAAAATAGAGTGTTTATTGCTTTTGTTATTTACTTGCTTTCAGAAAATATAAAAATCCAAAAATAGTGTCTTTTTCTGTTTAAAATTCTTAACGTACGGAAGACTGTTATTCTTGGAGGAATTGTTACTGATAGGGGGAGACAGTGTTGGAAAGTGAGTTCAAAATTTTGAATCATGCGGGTTATAGAGTGTGTGATTAAAAAGTTTTGCGTGTTGGTGATAAATTGAAAATGCTTAATCTGTGATACAGTTTAACTATCTCTTGAATAATAATAATTTGTTTAACTTATGTTGAAAAATTCTTATGGTTTCTCGAGATGTTTGTTTTATAGTAAACAGATTGAAGCGGTGTGTTGCTGAGAAGTTAAAGTGATGAGTTGCTGTGAAGATGAGAGTTTGATTGGATGCATGGTAGAACCTCCTTTCTATATTGCAGACCAGATTGAAGAGTTTGAAGATTGCTATTCAAATGCTGAACTGGAGTTTACTCAAACGCTAAAGTTTTTGAAGATTTGGTGATTGGATGCATCAGCTTAGGGGGAGTCTGTTGCTGACAGAAGCTATTGAAGCTGAAGCTATCCAAAGACCAAAGACAGTACAAGATTACATGAAGATCGCAAGATGACTGAAGACAAAGTTATTTTATGAAGCTATTGTCAAAGGGGAGTTTGTTGGTGCATGTTTGTGACTACAGCTTAGATTTGGTCTTTGGATATCATGTAATTAGTAAAACGACAAACAGTTAGCGGGTTTAGCTTTGTATTAGTGAGATAATAGAGTTTGGGCTAAACAAAACCCACATTGGGTGATGGGGGGCGAATTGGGCTTGTCCAATTCGCAGTCCATGATGTTTAACCTTGGCCTAAGTAGTAACCTTGTGTTATATAAACAAGGTTAGGCTTTAGGGTTTAGGTTAATCAGCCAGAACATTGTGAGAGAGTAATTTCGTGAAAGGCTTAGGGCTTGGACGAAATTTAGGTTGTTAGGGATCTTGATTGATTGTAATTCTGTTGATTGATAATCAATAAAGATCCGGTTTGAAAGTGAATTGCTGTTTCTGTTCTTCTACTTGTTTTTGTGATATTCTGATCAAGAGGATTCCGCACTCTTGATTGGAAAGACAATTCTGTGAAAGATCCATACGAATAGGGGACCTACACTTATCGCCTCCGATCTCACGGCTCTAGCCGGTTCTTGCTTTTCTCGACCTCCAGCAAACCCCTGATTCTCAAGGCCACCAAAAACGAAGACGGATGGCAACGCAAATTTTTATTTGTCAAACGAGACTCCATTGCTGAGGGTGCCAGCCTTCCGGTGGAGTGGTTAACCACCGGTAGAATCATAAATATCCTCATAGGCCATTTGATTGTTATCTTCTATTAATACTCTTCTGTTTGATCTTTATACAGTGAACTTCAAGGAAGTTGCTCCCCCTACTGCTGAGTCAGAAGAGAGAATCAATACTGTTTACCAATTACCTGCAATAGACAGGACTTTCACCACACACGTCCCGAGTTCCAGTCAATACTCATCATCCGAGATGTCTGGTAAGAATTTCTTTCAAAATAATTGGTCAAAACAGTATAATGATAAGATAAAGAGTAAAACTTTTCCCTTTATGCAGCACCAGCTAAGATCCCTGAGGTCTTTGACCTTGACGAATTGGACAGCTATTCCGACCAGATCCAGGTCAAGAAAGAACCCAGTCCCAAGACCACAGCCACATCTAAACCTAGCAGTTCCAAAGCTATCATTATTCCTAAACCTTCACCGGCTACCAAACCCCGGAGTTCCAGTTCCCGCAAAAGGAAATAACCTGATTCCCCTGTCATTTCTGACACCTTTCCTTATGAGAAGCACGGGTTCATCGAAGCCAGCGGGTTCATGACTTCTTTTCTTAACCAGGTTAGTATTCTCATATCATATCCTGCAATTTACATTATTCTCAAAGATTTAACAATATTAATCCCTGTCCTCTTACCTTTGTAGGGTCTTGAGCGTTTGGTTCATTTATATCAAGAATCCTGCAAGCTTAACAAAACGCTGGAATCTAAGCTAAAGGAAGCAGAAATCACAATCTCCGACCTAGGCATGATTGCTGCCGCCAAATCTCGTCACTACGAGGAGAAATTCAAAGCTATGAACCAGGAACACCAAGTTTCTCTCAACAAAGCTACTCTTCAAGCTCAAGCCGATCTGGAAGCCGCCCATGTGCAGTACGAACGGGATATGGTCAGCTACCGGGAGAGCCTCAAAAGTTCCGTCGTCATTTCTCTCCTTCAAGCCAGGTTGAAGATGGCTCATGAAGCCAAAACATTAGGCTTCGAATGTCCTTCTTGGGATGTTGGTGCTTGGGAGACCAAGCTGAAGAACCTCGGCGGCACCTCTTCCAAATCAACTGTCGACGAACCTTCTAAAGCAGTTGAAAAAGCAACCGATGCTGAGAAGGATGCTGAGGCGGATCCCAAGACGGATGTTGCTGAAACCACTATGGACCAAGAAGGCACTACCCCCTAGAGCTTATTTCCTTTAAATCATCCGAACAATTTTATGTTTTTATGAACAATTTATTTCTGTGTCGAAACAATTTGATAGCCGAAGGTGGATGGGTCCTGGGTTTCAGGATGAAACCTTCGGTTATCATCCAGTATTGATTGCTTCAAGAATAATTTCATCTCTTTATTTGTTTGTTATTGCCTTGCATTATTTAGTATAACTCTTATCTTTGTAAAAAAAATTATATTGTTATCTTAGAAAATATCCTGATCAGTATGCTCAGCGATATACTGTAAAAACCTTTTATTAGATAGAACTTCCAAACATTCCTTCAACTTTGTAAAAATTTCTTTAGAAAGTGAAAAACAGTCTATCTTTTCAAAACCAAGTTTTAAATTATCAAAGTTCCAAACTAATATTGGTTTCAAACACCCTAATCAAATATCCTTAAAAGGACTTTGAGAATATATATCAGGATACTTAACATAATGTTACTAAAAACTTAGACGATATTTACAAAGGAAAGATCATACCCGGAGTAGTATATAGCCCTATTATTAAACCTCAATCTCCTTGCAACTTTTCCAATGAAGATGTCCCCTGTGTGAGATATTCAGAATACTAGTTCCGAACTTTAGCCTTTGAGCTTTACATCACTGCCTTGGTAGGAATGTCCCCTGTGTACAATGTCTTCAAACACTTAGAAATCTTCTGAATGTCAGTTTCCATTGTATAGGCAATTTTTTAGGTTCCAAGGGTAAAACCCAAGGATGTACTGGAGATAAATCCCTTGTATCCTGGGGAAAATCCCAAATTTTCAAGCGCAACAGGCGGGAGTGTATAAACTCCAAGACTTAGAAAGGTGAAAACCTTTAAACCTTAGAGAGTATGAAAATACCCTTTCGTGAGAGAGGGTGATCAATCCTCATATACCTTTAGGATTCAGGATATAGCCAACAGTAACGAAATTGTCAGCCACTTTTACATGGACTGGTCCCGCCACCTTGAACTATCCCTGAATAACTTGCGCTCCAGGCGGGGTGTTTAAACCCAATTCAGAAGAGAGGTGAATACCTTTAAACCTGTGAAGGGATCAGTATCCCTTAAACGTGAGAGAAGGGGCCAATCCTCTAATCTTTCGAGTTATCCTGAGTACATATCCTGGAGCCATATCCTGAAACATATCTTGCAAAACAATTGTAAACTAAGGTGGGTGTTAGCTTGGCTAACACCCCTCCGATGCTTAAGTTAGTATTGGGTTTCAAAGAATAAATTAAACCAAAACATATTTAAAAAAGATAGAATTCATACCATCCTGGGTTAGAAATTGAATTCTAAACTCACTTGAAATAGAGCTTAAGGTGTATAGCATTCCAAGATCTCGGTAGCATATCCCCTTCCATATTCTTGAGTCTGTATGCTCCTTTCCCTGCTTCTGATTCAACTTCATATGGTCCTTCCCATTTTGGAGCTAACTTGCCATCGACAGGATTAGTAGTATTCTGAAAAGCCTTTCTTAGCACCCAATCTCCAACCTTAAATCTTCTGGTTCTAATATACTTGTTATATGCCCTGGATATTCTCTGTTGATATGATGCCATCCTTAGCCTTGCCGCATCTCTCTTCTCATCTATAGTGTCTAAATCCTGACTCAAGGCTTCAGGATTCTGCTCAGGATCACTTAGGGTAGATCTTGCAGTAGGTATTGTCATTTCCGTTGGAATCATTGCTTCTGCTCCAAATACCAAGGAAAATGGGGTTTGGCCTGTTGCATTCTTCACCGTTGTCCTATCAGCCCATAAAACAAAGGGTAATTCTTCTGCCCATCTTCCTTTTTTGGCTCCAAGTCTCTTCTTTAAGTTGTTGACAATTATCTTGTTTGAGGATTCTGCTTGTCCATTTGCTTGAGGATGTACCGGAGTAGATGTAATCATTTTGATTCCCCAACTTTTGCAAAAGTCAGTAGTTCTCTTGCTTATAAATTGAGAACCATTGTCACAGATTATCTCGGCTGGTACTCCGAATCTGGTTAGGATATTCCTCTTTATGAAGGATACTACTTCTTGATCTCTCACTTGAACAAATGCTTCTGCTTCAACCCATTTAGAGAAATAATCCGTCATTGCTAGCATAAAGACTTTTCCTCCCGGAGCTTTTGGTAGCTTTCCCACTATATCCATACCCCACTTCATAAATGGCCAAGGGAAAACAATAGGATATAATGGTTCAGCAGGTTGATGCAGTATGTTACTATGTCTTTGACATGCGTCACATCTTCGAGCATACTCTGCTGCATCCTTTCTCATTGTTGGCCAATAATATCCTGTCCTTAACACTTTTGAGAATAACGACCTGCCCCCAGCATGGTTACCACAATCCCCTTCATGTATATCCTGAAGTACTTCTTTGGCTTCAGGATCCTCCAAGCACCTCAAATACGGTCCTGCAAGAGATTTCTTGTATAAAATATTATTTATAATAGTGAATCGTGATACCTTCATCCTAAATGCCTTAGGATTCTCATTTCCAGGGATGTGTCCTTCTTTGAGATATCTCATGATTGGAGCCGTCCAGGATTTAGGATCCTTTTTGGGATGTTCTGCTCCAGGATCCTGAATACCCACTACTTCTTTATCCTGAGGATTCGTTGCAGGATATAAGACATGTAATATTGGTATTTGGGTCCCTTCAGGTATCCTGATCGATGATCCCAAATTTGCTAAGGCATCCGCTTCAGCATTATCCTCCCTCGGTACCTGTTCAAGTATAAAAACATCGAAATATCCTGCTAATTTTTTGAGAATATCGAGATATTCGATTAATTTCTCACCCTTAACTGCATAGGATCCATTAAAATGGTTAGTAATTAACAAAGAGTCAACATATACTTGCAAATTTTTGATACTCATGCTCTTAGCCAACTCTAATCCTGCAATTAAAGCCTCATACTCTGCTTCATTATTAGTAGCAGGAAATTCACACCTAATTTCCTGGGGTAATATGTCCCCCTGTGGCGATTTTAGTAGTATTCCTAATCCTACTCCTCTTACATTAGATGCACCGTCAGTATATAATGTCCAGGATCCTGTGGATTCTCCTAACTGTTGAACTTCTAGGTCTACCTCGTCCTGAATGTCACTACTAAAGTCAGCCACAAAGTCAGCTAAAGCCTGAGATTTTATGGCATTTCTAGGTTCATATACTAAATCGTAAGCACTTAACTTTACTGACCACTTAGCCATTTTGCCTAACATTTCTGGCTTCCTAAGTACATTTTTAACAGGATAATTTGTTTTAACATGAATCCTATATGTCTCAAAGTAATGTCTAAGTTTCGTTGATGCCATGACTAATGCTAGTATTAATTTTTCTAAATGAGAGTACCTAGTTTCAGCATCTAACAAACTTTTACTAACATAGTAAACAGGATATTGCTGACCTTCATGGTCTTTTATAAGAACAGCACTTACAGCATTCCCTGATACAGCAAGGTATAGGGATAGTGGTTCACCATTTTCAGGCTTCATTAATAGAGGTGCGGTTGAGAGATATCGCTTCAAATCCTGTAGGGCCGCTTCATGCTTCTCACCCCATTCGAATTTTTTTGTTCTTCTTCAGGATATTATAAAAATCTTTGCATTTCTCTGAAGATCTCGAGATAAACCTGTTTAAAGCTGCTACTCGGCCTGTTAATCTTTGTACGTCCTTCATATTTGAGGGTGATTTTATATCCAGGATAGCTTTGATCTGTTCTGGGCTTGCTTCTATCCCCCTTTTTGTCACCATATATCCAAGAAACTTTCCTGCCCCCACTCCGAAATGGCATTTAGCAGGATTCAGCTTCATGTTGTATCGATCCAGGATATCAAATGCTCCCTTGATATCCTGGAGGTGATCCTCAGCCTTTTTAGATTTCACCACCATATCATCGATATATACCTCCATGGTGTCCCCCAGTTTATCTTTGAACATCATGTTTACCAATCTTTGGTATGTTGCACCTGCATTTTTCAAACCAAAAGGCATAGCTGTATAACAATAAATACCCGTTGGTGTCATGAAGGCAGTATCCTCCTGGTCAGAAGGCTCCATTTGGATTTGCTGAAATCCTGAAGATGCGTCCATGAAGGTCAGCATTTCATGCCCGGCAGTGGCATCTACCATTGTATCAATGTGGGGAAGAGGAAATGGGTCTTTAGGACAAGCTTTGTTCAAGTCTGTGTAGTCCACACAAATTATCCATTTCCCATTTTTCTTCTGTACTACAACCACGATTCCTAGCCACCTTGGGAACTTAACCTCCCTGATCATTCTGGACTTCAATAATCTCTCAACTTCCTCCTGGATAATTGTGTTCCGCTCAGGAGCAAACTTCCTTCTTTTTTGCTGCACAGGCTTGAATGATTTATCAATTCCAAGCTTGTGAGTGATAATATCTTTGGATATGCCTGTCATATCCTCATGCTTCCATGCAAACGTAGACATCCTGCATTTCAAAAAGTTAATTAATTGTTCTTCAATATCCTGAGGGATATTGGTCCCTACGAGCACCGAAATATCGGGATTATCCTGGTCCAAGATAATTTTCTTCACATCCTGCTCCGGATCCTCCACGATATCCTGGGCCCACATCTTTAATTGCTATGCTGCACTAGGTTTGGTTGAGGATTTCATCGAGGATGAGTAACATTCTTTCGCCTCCTGCTGATCACTATCAACTTTGACCATTCCCCAAGGGGTAGGTATCTTGATGCATTGGTGATATGTTGATGGCACGGCCTTCATATCGTGAATCCACGGTCTTCCCAGTATGATGTTATAGCAGGATAGAGAATCCATCACACAGAAACGTTGTATCGAGTTGACTCCTTCAACGTATACTGGCAACTTTATCTCTCCCACTGTGTTTCTAGCCTCTCCACTGAACCCAACAAGCACGGTAGACTTTGAAGTGATATCCATCGGAGATACATTCATTCTTTTCAGAGTTTCTAGTTGGATTATGTTGACGGAGCTGCCATTATCAACCAGTATCCTGCGTACAAAATGGTTAGCCACATATAATGTTATTACCAGAGCATCATGGTGAGGATCCTGGACAGTATCCCTGTCATCAGCATCAAAAGTGATCACTTTGTCAGTTGTGAGGGTAGTCATTCTGACAGGTCTGTCTCCCCTTTCGGCCTTAGCTTCCTTTGCATGTCTCTTTGCTGCCGAATACGAAGTTCCACAAATGTCGGATCCTCCCGAAATGAAGTTGATTATCTTGGCATCCGCAGGAGGTGATGCTGCTCGTTCAGGATCCTTCTCAGTATCCTGACCCTTATTCTTCTTTCTTCCTAAGAGATCTTTCAGATATCCCTTGCTTAGAAGATAGCTTATTTCTTTCCTTAGAGCAATGCAATCCTCAGTTACATGTCCGAAATCTTCGTGGAAAGCACACCACTTTGACTTATCTTTCCAGTCAGCCTTTTGTGGATTCTTCCGAGGCCACCTAGCCTTGTCTCCTAGACCCTGCGTGGCATACATTAATTCAGGAATGTTAACAGAAAAGCAGTATTCAGACAACTCAGGATACTCTTCAGGATCCTCATCTTCGACAGCATTCACTCTCTTGTTTTCATTTCTACCATATGGCTTAGGCCGATATGACTTGAATGAGGATTCTGACTTCCTGTTAGTTGACTCATAAGTGTTAGATGAGTTCATCCTTTCTTTCATCTTCTTATCATCTTCCAGACGGATATATCTCAAAGCCCTGTTACGAGCTTCGTCTAGATTCCTGCAGGGATTCATTACAAGATCCTGATAAAACTGAGAATCCTTTTGTAATCCCATCTTAAAAGCTTGCACAGCTGTTGCAACATCAAGATGTGGGATATCCAAGGATTCTCGACTGAATTTGTTCACATAATCCCTCAAGGATTCCTGGGGCCCTTGAGTTATCCTGTAAAGATCACTGGTTAGCTTCTCAAAACTCTGACTGCAAGAAAATTGACTGTTAAATAAATTAACCAAATGAGCAAACGAAGTAATTGAGTGAGGAGGAACGTTTAACAGCCATTTTAAGGCTGATCCTGTTAGAGTAGAACCAAATCCTTTGCACAAGCATGCTTCCTTGAGCTCCGGATGGATAGGGTTAATCTCCATTCTTTCCCTATACTGAGCAATATGCTCTTCAGGATCCGTAGTCCCATCATAAAGCTTCATGTTGGGGGTTTGGAATCTCTTTGGGATCTCAACATCACAGATAGGATATGCAAAATGAGATATCTTGTGGCTGTCTTGGGACACTTCTGGGATCGTCTGGACCACCCCAGGTACACTAGATATCATGTCCTTCAACTTCTGAAGTTCCCTAGTAAGTGCTGATGTTACACCTGTATCCTGCAAAGATCCACTATTGTTAGTAGCATGAGTATTATTATTATTTGACACGTTACCCGTTGGAGGATTTTGCCCATATCCTGAAGCATATCCTGAGCTCCTCATGGTTGACATCCTGACCGAGGAGGGTATTTCAGGAGTATGATTCTGAGGAAGGCTGGGCACAATATTCCCCCTGTTATCCTCAGTATACACAGCTGAACTAAAGTTCAACGTTCTAGGATGCAATGGAGTGACATTATCCTCAGCAGATCTGCTCGGGCCAGACTTCAGGAGTTGTATTTCCCTTAAAAGCATTTGGTTTGTTTCCTGTTGTTGCCTCATTTGTTCCTGCACACTTCCAAATAAAGTGAGAATTTCATCATTAGAAGCTAGAACAGGAGCAGACTCCTGAACACTGCGAGTAGGGATGATATCCTGAGGTCGTGAAGAGGCTGGCGTCCTTGGCGGAGGTGGTGGAAGCACCGAACCAGTAGTAGCAGAAGTCATAGCAGACACAGTAGAGGAACTCATGTTTGATCTTGAGGCCATTATGGACAATGTAGCAAAAAGTTTTGAAAATAGAAAGCCGATTAGCGATTTCACAAAAATTTTTAGTAAAGAGAGCACCACTTGCCCCACGGTGGGCGCCAAATTGTTTTGGTCAAAAATTACCGAAGCAATTAAGTGATCAAATTAGTAAAGTGAGGTAGTGTGCTAGAAAGTGTACTAGAAAGTGTGTTTGAAAATATGCTTGTTGTGTTAATTAGGAAATCAGTATTCAGGATACGGCTCAGGATATTGAGCTGTATCTATGATCAAACAATGAGCGAAAGTAAAGTAAACGACACGAGATGTACGAGGAAAGCCCTTGATCAATCTAGATCGCTGGCATAAAACCTCGGGAGCTGACAATCGCAGCTGCCTTGTTCTTCTTATTACTTCAAATGTCAGGATACAGTGCAGGATGTGGTGCGGATCGACTACGTGTTACAATGAAATTTGAATACAAGTGTGGTGTTTGCAATAAGCTAGAGAGTGAAAGTGTTCGAGAGTGTTAGTGAAAAAATTGTATGTTCTAAACTGATCCGCCCCCATCTATTTATAGTAAAGATAAAATAACAAACTACCCTAAACTTCCGGGATCCACCGAATATTCCTTCATCGAACGTTGTAGACCTGGTCTTTCGGGCTCAACGTCTTTCCTTCAACAAACTCGCCCGAGTCTTGAGGAGAAGAAGTCCACTTGACCGTTAGCAAGTCTCAGCCTTTAACCTGCACGTGGTTAATTCAATAAACCTCAGGATATCGCCCAAGATGTTAGCAATATCCTCTTCCAGCATCCTGGTCACAAATAAACAAACAAAGGTAGGATATTGGTCAGGATATGTATGCAAAGAAAATGACCCCTAACAGTAGGTAAGGTCGTTGAAAGTGTGTTGAAAGAAGAGTCAGTTGATACAGGTAAATCTGAATCACAGGATGAAAATGAAGGTAATTTTCATGATGGATATCTGAAAAACTCAAAATCCGAGAAAAATTTGAATGAAGATTCAAAAGGACTGGTTTATACCATGATTGGATCGGAAAATTATTCTTAAATGTTGTATTCCCGATTCAGAATGTGATTTCAGAAAAGATTGATAAAGTTTTCAAAATGGTTGAGATTGAGAAATCTGAAATTTCAAAGTTTGCTGGTAAAGGTCACAAAACTTTTTATAACAAACCTGGTTACAAGAAGAAAAACATGAAGGCTGGGTTGGGTTATAAAAAGAAACAAGGTCGAAATAAAAATAAAACATCAAATTTTCAGGCAAAGATGAATTTTTTTCATGGAACAAGTTCCGAAGAAGAGAAAGAACTCAAATTTAGGCGTCAGTCTAATGAAGAGTTCTATGCTCAAAAGAAAAAGCAACAACCACAGGTCAAAGACGTGTCCAAGAGAACATGTTTCAAGTGTGATCAAGTTGGACATCTTGCACGCAAATGTCCAAATCTGAAACCTATGGATGTTAACAAAAAGAAGTCTGAAAATGTTGAGAAACAGAAATCTGAGAATGTGAAACCAAGGTCGACCAGATTTGATTCAAAACAAACTTGGAGGTATAACACAAACAAGTTTGCTTCGAATCAAAATTGGAAATCAGACTCGAATAAGTTTGAATCTAAACAGACCTGGAATTCTCACACACCCAGATTCAGAACAACTCAAAAGTTGGAAAACATCAGTTGATATGACAAAACTCCAAGAGTTTTGGAAACCAAAAGTTGTTGTTCAAAATAAAAATGTTCAAAAAGATTCACATTTTTACAAAAGATGTACTCCGAAAGGTCAAACATGGAGTGTTAAGAAATAAGTGACTTCAGTAAAAGATGAGAAAATTGAAGTTTAAGATGAAAAAGTCTTTGTTCAGAATGATAAAGATTTTCCAAAGTTAAATGATGCATATTGTGTTGAAATGCCTAAGGTCAAACAGACCTGGGCTAAATTGTTCTAGTAATCAAGTAGTCTGAATGTGCAGGTGCTCAACAAAACCAAAGATTGTGAGATTGGAAGTTGGAGCAGCCTAGCACAACGAGGAGAGGAGGCTGCTAAACCCTGGTTTGGTTGAAACAGGGAGTTTGTTTGAATTCTGTACATAAATAAACAATTTTTCAAAAACCCTAAAAATTGAAAAATTTTGAAAAATCAAAAATATGTTTGTTTTTAAATTTTTGTCAAAAATTAAAAAAAAAATACAAAAATATGTTGATTGAATACGCCAAAACCCTCACGGCTGAACAAACATGATTATTTTCACAAGATTGAAAAACGGTTTTCAAACTGTAAAATCAATGTGTTGTAAATCATGGGGGTACATTAGATTTTCTACAAATCAGAGCACGAAACGCAGAAAATGGATGGCGAGACAAAGCTATCAGTATTGGTTGTCAAATTTTCTTTAAATGATTTTGCGTTTTAGGGGGAGTATTATTGTTAGAAAATACAAAAACATTTGAAAATTTGAAAAGTCAAAAACATGATAAAATGAAAATTGAGTTTTTGCGTAAAAAGAGGAAATGATAGTACATCAGTAGACAGTTACAGTACGCTAAAGAATTGGAAAGTTAAAATGTGTTAAATGATCTCACCATGGATGTGTCGGTAGATTTTTATACATTTAGTAAACTTTTTCGGGATATAAACTTAAATTCAAACTTGCTTATTTCGTGGGGAACACTACTTGGATATATAGGTAACCCCTGAAATCTCGTTTGAAGGACCCCTCTTTCTGAGATACTAGGTCTTTATGCTTAGTGATATCTGGGGTATTATCCCGGGACTTCTGATTTTGCGGAAGCAATGGCCTAGTCCCCGGAGAATACTTTCTGCTTACTTGAAATATAGCGCCGCCCTCAGCAAAAATGATGAAACAATAAAATTGATAATCATTGCTGTTGTAAAAAAGATCCTCTAAAGGGGACACACCAAAAGTCGAAGCCGTCATCTCTCTGCTGAACGGAAGTTCTGACCTGAGCTCTCACGGTTCTTCGTAATTTATAACCCCTTATAGATATCATCTAGGTATACTCACCTGTAAGACTGAATATTGGGATCTGGATACGGGAGTATATTCAAGAGGTGGGACACATGAATGAGTTTAAGTTCTTAATACATCTAATTCATATCCTGAATCAGTTGAAGTTTGTGTGAAAATTTAAGTGGATCAGTATATCGATAATCTAAGTGAATTGTTTAATTCTTAACGTGTAACTAAGCTCAACGGTACTTGTGACTTGTCAGAAACTGATATGATCATCTAACGCAAACTCAAACAAAAATATTGTCTGTAAATATGTTTGTACATATTTCTTTACCGCTTTATATTTTCAGAAAATACAAAAAGATTTTGTTTCTGCTTTATTTTCGACAACCTATGTCTGAGTGCTAAGTTTCAAAATCTAAGTAAGCTGATTGTGTTTCTGAAAATAAAACAAGTTCATTAATTTGAAACTTGAAATTTTTAACAAAAAATCAAAAACAGTTTGTGATATCTCCAAGGTCATTAGTTTGGACTTGGAAGATGAACTGTGAGGGATTTGGATTCTTTAATTGATAAGAAGGTCAGTTTTTGATTCTGAAACTGCCAACATTCATAAGATGTGTTAGTTTAAAAAGATTGAGTGAGCCAGGTTAAAATTCCTGGATAGTTGAAATTTAAAATGTTGTTTCTTATAGACGTATGAGTGATTGCAGATGTGATACCAGACTACGATCTCGGAAGCTGAGTCTAAGGGGGAGTCTGAAGACGAGCTCAAAGCAAGGGGGAGCTTGTAACCGGTAAACAAGGTGTCGATCCCTAAAGCACGGAAGCTTGACGAAAGGGGGAGCATGAAGACTGATCAAGACTGAAGATGTGTCATGATAAAGATTAGACATTGAAGACTTCGTCAATATCCAAGGGGGAGTCTGTTAGTGCACTATGTCTATTGACTTCGTCTTGTATCGAGTCATATCATGTAATAGGATAGAATAATCAGTGCTCGAGGTGCTAGAAACTGAGTTTAGTGGATAGTAAAGTAATTCCGCTTGAAAGTGTCAAGGACAAGTTCAAGCGAAATCAACTTAACAGATTTCGCTTGAAACTGCCATGTCCATTTCAAGCAGAATCTCAACTACTATATATAGAGCACTTGTCCGTTTCATTTGAAGCGGGAATTAGAACTTGTATTCGGTAACGAAGTGCTACCAGATTGTCTCCAGGTGATGTAATCACTATTATATCAATATACGAGACAGTTAAATTGTATCGAGCATCCGTTTCATTGATTCTGCCTTTGATTCGGATAAATAACTCTTCTGATCGACTCATTCGGGTCATACACTGAAGACTTCATCAATATCCAAGGGGGAGTCTGTTAGTGCATTATGTCTATTGACTTAGTCTTGTATCGAGTCATGTAATGTAACAAGATAGAATAACCAGTGCTCAAGGTGCTAGAAACTAAAATTAGTGAGTTTACTAGTGATTCCGCTTGAAATGGTCAAGAACATGTTCAAGCGAAATCAACATAGTTGATTCCGCTTGAAAGTGCTTTGAGTCAGTTCAAGCGAAATCAGGTCATCTATATATAGAGCACTTGTCCGTTTCATTTGAAACGGAATAAGGAACTTGTATTCGGTAACGAAGTGCTGCCGGATTGTCTCCAGGTGCTGTAATCACTATTATATCAATATACAAGACAGTTAAATTGTATCGAGCGTCCGTTTCATTGATTCCGCCTTTGATTTGGATAAACAACTCTTCTGATCGACTCATTTGGGTCATACAACGATCCTACAAATTCGTTTGACATGGAAGAGGAAGAAGAAGATTTCTTTGACGAGTTGGATATTCTGAGAGAGTATAAAGAATCACAAGAAAGATTCCCAGCTCAGTATTCTAGAAATCGACGGCAAACTCAAAATGATGATGAAGCCGATCCTAGTAATGCTGGAGAGCATGACGATATTCAGCAAACTCTTGACAATCAGACGGCAGTCAATGATAATCTAGAATCTGATAATATGCCTGTATTTGATCACGGTGATTCAGATTTTGAGGGGGAGCAGATTCCGAGTTCAAGTCAAACAATTTCAGTCAGTGAACAAGGTGCAAATCAGAATGTCACAAATTTGGAAGGCGAGGTAGATGTTCCAGGCGAGGTGATGCCGAGAACTCTTTCGTACCATCCAGAAGAGTTGATTATTGGAGAATTACAATCAGGCGTTCGCACTAGACATCAAATTGACCAAGGACTTACTTGTTTTTATTCTACAGTAGCTCCGTTACAAACTGAGTTTTCACTTAGTTGTTTTATTTCGCAGATTGAACCGCGAATATATAAAGAGACGCTAACTGAAGATTCTTGGGTCAACGCGATGCAAGAGGAGCTGAGTCAGTTTGAGAAGTTAGGTGTGTGGAAATTGGTAGACTTGCCTGATGGTCACAGGAAGATAAACACCAAGTGGGTGTTCAAGTGTAAGAGAGATGATCGAGGGGTTATCATTCGTAACAAAGCTCGACTCGTAGTCCAGGGTTTCAGTCAGCAGGAGGGTATAGATTTCACTGAAGTGTATGCTCCGGTTGCTAGACTTGAAGCAATCAGAATCTTCCTAGCATTTGCATCTTGGAAAAATTTTAAAGTTTATCAGCTAGATGTTAAATCGGCGTTTCTCTATGGGAAGGTAAAAGAGGAGGTATATGGCGGACAGCCACCGGGCTTTACCGATCCAATCCACAAAGACAAGGTCTATTTACTGGATAAAGTGCTGTATGGTTTACACCAGGCCCCGAGAGCTTGGTACGAGACATTGTCTTAACACCTGCTTGTCAACAGCTTCATCCGTGGAAAAGTGGATGCCACTCTCTTCACCAAAGAGGTCGACGGACATCTTCTGATAGTTCAGATATACGTGGACGACATCATATTTGGGTCTACAAATGAAAATTTGTGCAAAGATTTTGAAAGAGTTATGAAGCAAAAAATTAAAATGTCATCGATGGGTGAGATGAAATTCTTCTTGGGACTTCAGGTTGATCAACTGCCTAAGGGAATTTTCATACATCAGACGAAGTATGTTCATGATATCTTGGAGAAATTTGGGATGTCAGGTTCTACTCCAGGTTCCAC
The DNA here is from genome assembly GCA_030545235.1 of Helianthus tuberosus. Classification (NCBI taxonomy): domain Eukaryota; kingdom Viridiplantae; phylum Streptophyta; class Magnoliopsida; order Asterales; family Asteraceae; genus Helianthus; species Helianthus tuberosus. The sequence goes on along the minus strand of CM060396.1, from coordinate 153,267,646 downwards.
CCTGTTTGTAGGATCGTTTTGTGACCCAAACGAGTCGTTCAGAAGAGATTTAATCCGTTTCAGATGCGGAAAATAAGAAACGAATGTCGAAACAGCTTGATTCACACTTTAAAAGACTTGTATATTGATTTAACAATGATTACAATCACAAAATATACCGGCAGCACTTCGGTACACTCTCTAAGATCTCTGGTCTGTCCTATTCGCTTGAAAAAACAAATGACACATATATATAGGGCTAGTCTGATCGCTTGAAATGAACATGCACATGTTCAAGCGATCAGATCATCTCAAGCGAACAAGACATGTACAAGAGGTCAAACACTAATTCTAATTCAAGCGAACAAGACAAATTACAATTCTGATTTCATGTTTCATGCAAGATCACGTGATGTTGTCTTGTGATGATGTCAACATTGATGTCACCATTATGATGTCATCTTTTGAAACGATGACATCATGCTCAATCAAATCTGCAACGAACCCGAGACTTGATATAAGACGAAGTCGACAGATGAATGCACTAACAGACTCCCCCTCAGATGTTGACGAGTCTTAAGTGTCGAGTCTTCGCATCTTCAGTCTTTATCAGTCTTCTCGAACTCTTTGAAATGTCTGACGCTGTAATCATCCTCTAACTTTCTCTTCTCCTCTTCAGCATTTAAACAAACTCTTCACGAACAATCTCTCGGATGTCTTCAGACTCCCCCTTTCAGTATGCTGGGATCACAGTCTGGCAGTTTGAAATCACTAAGTCCTCAGGTATAAGAACCTGGCACTCTATCTTCAGGTTCAAGATCGAAACCTGGCTATACCTGCACATTCTTAACCCAGAAGTAAATTTCACAAATTTAACATTTCAACAAATTCACTCTATTCTAATCACTCAAACACACAATCTCAAAAATGATTTAATCATAAGTAATATCTGATGAACCACTTAAATGAATATTAATTTTCATTTTAAACATCTTCAAACAAACTTTTTTTCCCAAACCTGTTCGTCATATTCAGCACTTGGAATTTTGAAAATCAGCTCTCCAACATCAGTTGTCGAAAATCTTTTTGAATTTTCCAAAAAAATTTGCTAAAACACACTGAAAATCTTTTTGGATTTAGAGATATTAAGAAATGTAGTAAAGAAATATTTACAAACAATATTTTTGTGAGTTCGTGTAAGAGGATCATATCAGTTTTTGAAACAAATCACCAACACCGTTAAGCTTGATTTCATTTTAAGCTCTAAACAATTCACTTAGATTGTCAGTATACTGGTCCATTTAAATTCTCACACAAAGTTCAACTGCTCCAAGATACGATATTAATGTCTTAAGTACTTAAACTCAATCGCGTGTCCCACCTCAGAATATACTCCCGTATCCAGATCCCAATATTCAGTCTTACAGGTAATTATAACACCAATGATATCTGTAAGGGGTTAATAATTTATGAGGAATCATGAGAGCTCAGGTCAGAACTACCGTTCAGCAGAGAGATCATGACTCAACTTTTGGGTGTGTCCCTTTTAGAGGATCTTTTTTACAACAGCATTGCTAAGCAATTTTATTGTCTTATCATATATGCTGAGGGTGATGCTATGTTTCAAGAATTTTCAGAAAGTATTATTCGAGGACTAGGTCAGAACTTCCATTCAGCAGAAGTCCAAGAATAATACCCCAGACATCACTGAGTATAAAAACCTAATATATCAGAAGAAGGAATCTTTCAAACGAGATTTTGGGGGTTACCCATATATCCGAGAGATGTTTCCCCACGATATAAGCAAGTTTGAAATTTAGGTTTATATCTCGTAACAATCTACTAAATGTGCAAAAACCTACTGGCATATCATCAGTGAGACCGTTTATCACTATTTAACTTTCCATTTCTTTAGCATGTTGTGACAGTCTACTGATGTACTATCATTTCCTCTATTTCACAACAAAACTCATTTTTGATTTTATCATGTTTTTGTATTTTTCAAATTTTCAAATATTTTTGGATTTTCTAAAATTTTTACTCCCCCTAAAATGCAAACACATTAAAGAAAATTGAAAACAAACTATACAGTAAAGTGACAACTGATATCAAATCACCTCAATTCGCCATCCACTAGGCATAAACAATCAGAACTCCCCCTTACACAAAACTATTTTATCATTATGATTTCAAAACACTTAAGTTTATTTTAACCAAAATGATTTTTCCGGAAAATAAGTTTTGTTGATTTTACCACTTTGTATAATTTGGGGTATGGTTCATCATATTGTCCATTCAATCTCTTGTATCAGAATTACATCAAGTTCAACCTAATGACCTTGAGTAATCACTTTGTCAAAATCAACCTCTTACCACTTGTAAGAATATCCAACATTTAAAACACATATAGGAATAAAACATCTACACAAACCATTTTATCAATCAAGATGCCGATTCCTGCTTCACACTTACCAACCTGGAAGCTCCGGCAAGTCACACTCATCCTCTGATTTCTTAACAACCCAAGCTTGGTTGTCAAGATTTCCCTTCTTCTTGTAAAACCTTTTCGAACACTCTCCAACTTCATATGTTGAATTTTTGAACACTTTGAATCTTTCAGTTGGAGGTTCAACATCAACAATCTTTTCTTTAAGTTTTGAAGAAACTTCCTGTTTTGTTTGAGTAGCTTTTGGACAATTCCATGCAATGTGACCAACTTCATTGCATCTGTAACAGGTTCTTGTTTCTTTCCTTTGATAAGCTCCATTCTTCATCTTTTCAGCAAGAAACTCCTGGTTTGACTGTTTCCAGAATGAGCTCTTTGCTTCTTCTTCATGGCTAGTTCCTGCAACATATGTCATTTTTGATTTATAATCTCAAACATATTTTTCATTTTTATAGTTTTCAGGTGGAATAAAACCAAGTCCTTTCTTTTTGTAGCTACAATTGTGGTTTGGTTTCTTTTGAAAACCAGAACCAAAATTGTAACCCTTTTTCTTGTTCAAACGTTGTTGTACTCTTGAAGTGTATTTTTTAGGTTTTCCAGTAAGATTTAAATCTTTTATTTCAGAAATATTAATTTCTATCATTTTGAAAACCTTTTTGATCATGTCAAATCGAACACTTCTTATTGGAAACTCTTTATCAAAATATAATTTGTCAGAATCATTTAAAGTATACACAACTTCAAATGTTTCATCATCCAAATTAGATTTTGACAATAAAAACTCTTTACTATAAACCCGTTTTCCCGACGATTTTGAACTCCTTTCGGACGAACTCGAACTCCCAACTGACTGACACGAGCTTTTGGACTCGGACTTTGACTCTGACTCCTCATCCTTATCCAACACCTGATCAACCACTCTTTTTATCAGTTCTGACTCATGATCTATATCGGACGCTGTGAACGTGACATCAATATTGTCCGGTAAAACATCGGTTATCTCGGACTCCAACTTTATATTGACTGCCTTTTTTAATTGCTCCTCATTTGGTTTTCTAGACAAATACCCTTCCCAAATCGGAGGCGGACACTTATTATAACAGACACCCTGTTTCTTACCAGTATCCTTTTTCTTCTTTGTCTTTGTTTCTTCACCTTTAAACGCTTCAAATCCTTCAACTGTTGGATAAATTCTATCAATTATGTAGTCACAACCTTTGTAACTTTGCAGCAATCTTCTGATTCTTTCATTCTCAGTTGCTTCACTATCCAACTCTTTCTTCCACTTTGCACATTCTTCTATGTACAAATTTATCTCTTTCTGCTTTGTCATCATAGTAGCATTCAACATCTTCAAAGCTTTCTCTCTTTCAGAGTTAGTCTTTTCCAGACTATTCACAGTTCTATTCAATACATCATATGACTCTTTCAATTTTTTTACATCAAACAACAACTTTTCTTTCAACTTTTCTAACTCACTAAACCTCTCATCTTTTTCTATACATTGTTTACATGATTCTAAACAAGTAAGACAAGGTTTTGTGACTTCAACGATCTTCTCGACTTCAACTATCTTTTCAACTTCCACAATCTTCTCAATCACTTTGACTTCTTTTAAATCTTTTGCACCTTTCCTTTCTTTGAGTTTCTTCAATTTATCTGCAAAATA